>CM073764.1:87396053-87961160 GCA_037127475.1 Arma custos | reverse complement strand
CAATATTCCAGCTTGCTAGAGTCGCTGATAAAAAAAAAAAATAATCCGTATCAACTTAAGCTCCCCGAGCAGAGGTTGGAAGTAGATTTCTTCCCGGTCCAGCGATGATGAGGTGATGTCCATCCATTTGCTTCTTTTTTTCATCCCTTGGGACTTCCGCCCTACCAACCCTCGAGAGAAACTTAGGACGAAGTCCGATCAGGGTAGGGTTGTAAATCTTCCCCTGTGCGGCAAGTCGCAATATTTGTTTTTTTTTTTAAATTTTCAATAATCAAAGACATAATTAGATGAAAGCGTAAAGTGTTACGTAATTATAAAAATTAGTTTTGCTTTATTAACAACCTAAGATTATAGTATAACCGTTTATATTTATTGTTTGTTTGTTCATTTAACGTCACTTTATGCTGCTATGGGTAATCGGACGATGCTACATTGGGATCTCTAAATTTTGCCTATCCAGGGGATATATGACAATGTATTGTAAGAAGGCAATAATACAAATCAAAACTTAGTAATTTCAATAGTAACGAAGTCCGATTATGACAGGGTTGTGAATCTCCCCTGACCGGCAAGTCGCAATGTTTGCTTTTGTTAAACTATCTAATAATCAAAGACATGAGTAGATGAATGTCTTATGAACATTTTGTTGCGGTTGTTCATTTTAAATTAACGTCACTTTTATACTGATATGGCTAACAGGACGATTCTACAGTGGGAGCTGTAAATGTTGTCTATCCAGGTTTAAGTTTAATTTCTATGACAGCAGTGAAGACCACATTATATTAATAGCAATTTATTCACAGGAGTATTGATAATTAATATATGTCTGATAACGACTTCCCTTATAGTTTTGTTTAAGAGTTCTTCCTTATTTTTAGAGTTCGAGTTATTATAAATTCGAATGTTTCCGGAGATGTCACATTTTTGAGATATAAAATAACTAAACAAAAATGACCCCTTTCTCATAAAAGTTTATAAAATATCTTTATGAGGTTAGAATAACGATGTTTAGAAGTGGCCACTATCTGACAAACTTCTCAGACTTATATCGTCCTGAAAAGAAATAAATAAAATTGTTATAAATCTCTTATTTACTTTAGTCACATAAAGTGCTGACATAACGTTTTTCATCTGTCATCATTGTGAAACTTAAAAAAGTCCGATTGTATTGAAAAGTTCTTAAATATAAAAGTTCTTAATATCCTCCAGAATTAATTTGAGAAATGTGTGACAATTTTAATCCCGCTGCAGACCATGATTTTTATTTAGTCTGTTTGCAGCGGGAGATGGATGATATGGGGCCAACCCTGCCTTTTTAAAATATTATAAAAATAGCGTACCCAAAATAGGGGGGGGGAATCTGTCGGTTGAGCGTGACCTAGGACAAGTCACCTCCTTGCAGAACCGTTGTCCATGAAGCAGTGCAGTCTCTACCGTGTACTGAACTGAAGTATATCTTACATCTTAAGTTATCTTGAAATACTAAACCTCAAATTAATTTAAAATAACCCACCAAGTGTGTAGAGAGTTTAAAACATCATCCAATATGTGAATGACAAATAAAAAAAAAGAACTAAAAAGAATTAAATACAACATTTCACATAATACCACATAAGAGATTTTAAATATATTTTACTTTTATTTGGTTCGGCGGGAAACCCGGTAAATATAAATTTGGTAGGTAACTAATGGTTCGTATGTTAGGTTAAGAAATCAATTATTATAATTTTTTTTCTTTACAGTTTTGAATAAAGTCGGTCAAGAAAAATTAATAACTCAAAACCAGGGCCATAAACAATGTAATTTAAAAAAGCTGCAAAATTATATTATTTACATTTTATATGCAAGATTTCATAATAATATGAGTAAAAATTCAGCTCGTATCCAATCCTTACAATTCAAAATCCATCGTAAAATCCCAGATGCTCCTTATTATGTCACAAACAAACTCATCCATCATGATCTTAATATCCCATATGGAAGGATAGATATCTAGTTTGGCCCAAACTAGATATCTATCCTTCCATGACAAACTCCATACTTATTATTATACATTATGTTATGAGTTTATTTTCTGAAGGCTTACTGTGCAAACTGGATTCCACTTTAACATCTTATTTTAATTTAAGAGGAAGAAAATGGTCCGGGTGGAAGTCAGAATTAATTCTCTTTATTTAGGAGAAGCTGTTTATTTGAAATCCTACTTTTCTACCCACCCAATAATAAATACATAGTCATTTTAATGTTGAATAGTTGGCTTTAAAATAAACAGTTCTTCTTGTAAAGTGAATTTTTTCTGTTTTCGATCCGGACTATTTTCTTCCGTGTGTGTGTGTATACAGGGTGTTTCAGGGTTAAATGGCCAAACTGAAAATTTTAACTAAGGACCTCAAAACAAGAATAAAAATTCCTATGAACGCAGGTCCGCAAACGCTTTGTTTAGGAGATATTCACATCTGAAGATTTCATTGTTACGAATTATTTAGGCATAGTAAATAAATAAAACTTATTTTATTTGTCCCAACTACTTTATTTTTTAAATGTAAAGCATTAACGTGTAAAGGAGATGGTTGGGGGGTGCAGTCAATAAGAACACCGAATAAGTGAAATACTTATATTATGTGCCGACGTTTCGACCTACAGTGTAGCTACAGTGTAGTACCCCCCAACCATCTCCTTTACATAAGATCATCCAGTCAACCATTTTCAACTCATACGTAAAGCATTAACATTCATATTGAATGTTCAAAGTGATTTCCTCAAGCATTCAGAAAGGCTCGGCACCTTTCTTCAACAGAAGCAGTGACCAAACTGAAAATATGAACTTATTTATGAAATATGTTTGCAAACACTTTGTTTAGGAGATAAATTTAGATAGAGTACTAATATGACCTTGTCTCCCTAACTGTAAATAAATTATGGACTTTAGGATTAATACTGTTTGGAATAGCACATCAATAACAAATAATAACAAGAATAGAACTATCAATAACATTTATGTTTGTTTGAGGCTTTTGCAGAGTACTCATTGTGCCTTCCATTTATACTAATGCTAAATATGTCGATATGGTGTTGGTGTACGGTTTTTTCAATGCTGCCCGTCGTGAATATTCCATGCGATTTCCAAATAGAAGATTACCTAGTAAGTCTTTAACTCTATGTTTCAACGTCTTAGAGAAACTGGTACATTTGCTGTTGTGCCACAAACTGATGGTATTTTAGCGCCTTTACGAAATGAAGAAAGGAGTGCAACCGTATTACAATATTTTGATGAGAATCCATCTGCCAGTGTACGAACAGCAAATTAAATGGTACGCCAACTACAATATGGATAACTCTCATTGCAGATGGACATCACCCATATCATTGTTAACGGGTATAAAATTTATTACCGCAAGATTTACGGCAAAGAAGAAATTTTTCAGATTGATATTTAAATCAAACTGATCACAATCCACACTTTTCAGGAGAAATTTTATGGGCAGATGAAATCTTCACAAGAAGATCTATCTTCAATCAGAAAAATAATCAACTCTGGTTGCATGAAAATCTCCATGCCATTCGTCAGCATCATTTTCAGCACGAGTTTCAGTGCAATGTATGGTTAGGAATAACAGACAATATTTTAATAGGCCCGCATTTCTTACCACCTCGACTCAATGCGGACACATTTTTGGAATTTCTTAATAATGATTACCACGATTTAGTTGAAGATATTCCACTACAACTGGGAGGGAACATGTGGTTTCAATTAGATGCTCGTGCTGAACATTACAGAAGAGTTTTACGACAATGGCTAAATTCTAATTACCCTAATCAAAGGGTTGGCCTTGAAGAACCAGTGACTTGGCCTGCTCGCTCTCCATACCTGACATAACTGGATTTTTTGTTTGGGGCGACATTAAACAAAAAGGCTAGTGAATGACCTTAATTCTTTACGAAGAAGGATATTTGAGGAGTTGGAACAAATAAATTAAGTTTTATTTGTTTACTATGCCTAAATAATTTGTAACAATGAAATCTTTAGAGGTGAATATTATAAGCGATTGCGGACCTATGTTCATATGAAATTTTTTTCTTGTTTTGAGGTCCTTAGTTCAAATTTTCAGTTTGGCCATTTAACCCTGAAACACCCTGTGTGTGTGTGTGTGTATATATATATATATATATATATATATATATATATATATATATATATATATATATATATATATGTGTCAACTAATATTATTCAAGATAGTAGAATTTTAGAATAATTTTAACTATGGTAGATTATTGCTCTACACCAATAAATTTTTGCAGTATCTGATGATAAATAGAATTGAGTTATTTATTTATTCTCTTTAGCAATATTTTGTATTTTGCAATGTTTTCTCTTTTGTTCAAGATTTTCGTGACTTCCATCCAAACCGCAGTTTGTTGCTAAGGAGTGGACTTGAAAGTAGCGGCTCCAAGTACAAATGGAATTCTTGATAGAGGGTCATGGACTTTTTGTGAACTTTGTTTTCAGCGAATCTTTAGGCTCCTTTCGTCTTTGTTGTCCGAAAGTAGTAAAGTCACTAAACCCTAACTTCATAAATTAGGTCAAACTCATTCTGTCCGACTTAGCTTAGATTTGTATCTGTCGAAAGTGTTGATTAGGTTTTCAGTAGCCATAAATATCTCTCTCTCTCTCTCTCTCTCTCTCTCTCTCTCTCTCTCTCTCTCTCTCTCTCTCTCTCGTCCCCATATCTCTTCTGCTTTACATTGTGTTTAATATAAAGGGCTCTTTTATTATCAATTATTCATAATGTAATACTACCGTAAAGTGATGACATTGGGCCCTTAAATTGTTTTGCAGGTATGAATATTTTTGGCAATTCCGCCCCTTTTGGCATTATTACCGCCTCTTTAGGCATTATTGCCGCCCCTTTTGGCAATTCCGCCAAGAGCTTTTGGGCATATCACCATTTTCATTAAAACTAAGTTGTTGTTTTATTTATTGTTTTTATTCTTCTAATGTTAATGTTGTTAATTTTCATTTAACGTCACTTTATGGTCCTGTGACTTGTCGGACGATGCTAAAGGAAGAGTCCTGAAGTTAGCTTAACCAAGTATATTGGAATAGGATTCTTTGATGTGCACCTGACATCGTACAGGCTCATGACCCACATTTTACATCCCTTCCGAAGCTCCGCATAGGTCAGGAATTTTTACTCACTTTTAACACTTTCACTCCCTTTTTCAGCCCACCTGCCGTGTTGCAAACCAGTTATCTTGGGTATACTAAGTTATGCTAACCACTAGACCCCCATTCTGTAATTGATCCCTATTCTTATAATTATTAACTTATTAAATTGGGATTTTGTATTTATTACAACGTTAATATAATATATAGTCCGGTGAACGCTCGCACCTCCCTGAATCTGTTTTGCTATTCTGTTTTTTTACTTTTATTATTAATTCTCTAGTTCGTCCGGTGGTAGTTCAACTTCATATGCTTTCATAATAGGTCTGACGGTTCCACCCTAGAGTGAAATGCGTAGGTAAAAAATGTCTTGGTGCTTTCTTCCGTATCAGGGACTTTAAGGTTCAGGGATCAAGGATCCATAAAGTTATTATGCTTTCGCAACTTCTCATGGACCACCATACCCTTTTAGGTCCAGTAATCCAAAGTGGTGGTTAGAAAAAATGTTATCTTGAAGTTAGATACTCGCACTTGGACTTTACTCTTCGATGGCAACCTACCGTATGTTCCATCCTCCATTGAGTTATCTCTCGGCAGTTTTTTCATCTCTCGGGCTAATCATATATTTTCTTTCGCAATCCCTCCTGAAGGTCTTCTGGATCTTGTCTTTTAAGGTCAAACATGACGGCATCCTTTCTTAAGAACGACTACCTTACGATTCTGAGCACGATACCATTATAGATAGTATTATAAGCCAGGTATGAAAAGCCCTTATCCTCCTCGACAGGAAAGAAGCCCGTGAAAATCAGAACCTATCAAGAATATGAAGTGATGGGGTAGACTATGGTAAACAATAGTGTATATACATATTCTTTTCGGTTTTTTTATATGCCTTTTTTATATAACTTTGTTTATTTATATGCATCATAGTATGGAGATCGTTGATAAACAATGCTATTGTTTTGTAATGGTTTGAATTTTTGATTTTAAGTCGAGATAAACCTCTTATACCAAGAAATTAAACTTTAGACATAAAAAATTATTAATCTTTCAATCATTAATACACCCTTTCAATATAAAATTACCGTTCAAGATTGACAAATGAATTAATATTGCTATTATTAAATATATGAATTTATTATAATAATAAATATTATAACATATTCTGAAATACGATGATAAAATAAAGTATTATAAGACATAATTACGATTTTTTTATAACGTATGTAATCGATAAAGGGGTACAAGTGATGAATTGTATTTTTGCTTAGTTAGTTTGTTTGTTCATTTAATGTTACTTTATGCTACTATGGCTAACTATTTTACATCGGGAGCTCTAAATTTTTCCTATCCAGGTTTTATTAGGATAGGGATTTTTAACGAGTACCTGACATCGTACAGGCTCGGGACCCTCGTTTAAAGTCCCTTCCGAAGGACGGCATAACCAAGGATTTTTTACTCTCTTTAAAAAAACCTAGGGCCACCTTCCGGGCTATGAACCCGATCTTTGGTTTAGTACTTTCTTAAGCTAAATACTAGACCACAGGTCGCCCCCTATTTTTTTTTTGCTTTGTTAATTTTATGTGACAGAGACAAATATACGTTTTAATATTAAAAAATAAAATAAAAACCTCATATCATACTACTTAATAATGATAATTTGATAATATTGACAATATTAAACTGCAAATTTAGCAGGAGCTGATAGAAACAAAATTTAATCTTGGATAAAATGCACTTGATCTCATTTATTTCTAACGCTACGGTAAGTTTAAATAACTAAATACATTACAGCAATCACTTGTCTATAAAATCAATAATTATCAATAGTAGTCATAAGAATAGGTATTAGTTTGAAAAACAAAATTATAAACAGCTTACCTAACAAATTAATACTTGGATTAAACATTTTAAACTAATTTAATATATTATAATTTATATAATTGTTATATAATATAATTTTTCAAATAAAACATTTAAAAAAATAATTTAATATATAATTGAAAAAAATTTTTACTTATTCTAATTGAGTATTTAATCATATTTTACTTACTGGGTTCTGTTATAGTTCAGTATTCATCTCTGGATATTAAATTCTGAAACAATAATTCGCAAATTATAATAGTTGAAAACATATAATAGTATATGCATATATCTATGTTATAAAAATATAACATATAATAAATATATGTTTCTATTACATTATTTAATGTTTACTCATATTATTTTAATAAAGGTAGATTTAATAAAAAGTTGACTTATTATTTGTTTTAAAATATCTTTCATTCATAAAGATAGCTTAGAACACTTCTATTTCACCAAACAAAGAAGAAAACAAATAAAAGAGCTAAATATATTATTTTAATTGTATAATAATGAAATTTTCAGACAACTGGCTTATGAATATTGAATTACACCAATAAATAGTTATTTTTTAAAATGAGAAGTTTAAAAAAAATAACTACATCTATTTAATTGTATAATTAACATAATTTTAAAACGTTGTTTCATTGATATTTAAATAAATTAAGAGATAGGAAACAAAAATAACTAAAATAAATCATGACGATCCTTTCAACGACAGAACTCAAAATTTGTCATTTTCGAAATAAGCCTTCAGTAGCAATTGCTGTGGTTGAAGGTTTTTAATTCAGAACAATGGCATAACCCAAAAAACATAATACCTACTTTCTGAATACATGTATTTCCCTATAAGTTAAAAAAATAAAAATTTGGTCGTTGTAAAGTTCTCAAACTTAAGTTTTTAACTTTTTTTTTCTTTAAGTTTTTAAACTTAAGTTTTAAAATTTAAGTAGTTTGGTTATGACATTGTAGTTATATTGTAATTATATGATGTGTTATATTGTTTATGGAACGAGCTGATGTCAAATTGTTGAAACATATAGATAACATTTATTATTAAAATCTCTAGTATGACAATGAATTAATATTAACGAAAACATAATGAGATAGTAGCGTAAATAATAAAATAAAATAGTGGGCGCAATTTAATAAATGCCTTTGCTTCTACCATCATTACAGGTCTTAATCACATTTAAAAAGAAAAATACGAAAATAGTAAAATTATTGAAAAATTATTTTTAATAAAATACTGTTACGGGCTACTGGGTATTAAAATGAATTTAACAATTCCTTAATTAAAAATACTAATATTTATTAACAACATGATAAAAAGGATACAATTAAACTATTAACAATTAAATTATTGAACTAATATAAATTTATAATAACAGTATTCTAAATATTTATTATCTAGGCCTAACTCCTATTTAATTATTACAATATTATAAGGTATAAATAATTCTAGATATCTTAACTAGTTACAATAGTTTCTATGAATATTCTAAAATTACACTACAATTTATAACTAATAATTAACACTTACAGTTCACTAGTCCACCGACCGTAAGATTCTCCAAGTATGACAAACTGACACACAGTAACAAACAGAAACAGTTTATTACACTCGCGAGACTGTTACAGTTCACTGTTACACTTATTACACTGGCCGGTTCAACACTGACTAGTTTATCACACTGACACTCACTTATCACAATTATCACAGATCTTCACTGGTCTACTCTCAGGCTAAGACTGACTGCCTCGAGTTGAGGGAAGTATTTAAAGAGGCAAGGCCGAACATTCCAGAACACGAAAGGGCCAGGCAATTCCGGAATCTTCTTAATCCTTTTCCGACAAAAGAAGACGATCTAGAACAGTCCTAATCCTATTTAAACGTCTCCCGCTGACGGAGTTAAGCCGCTAATCCCCCGCTTCCACCTTCCTTTGTACGCCCGTAACACTGCCCCCTCCTTAAAAGTGCTCTGCCCCAGATCATAGTCCGGAGAAATCGGGCAGTTATGAGCTTCTGTTGATGGAGACGCACTTTCTTTCCAGGGGTTGAACGTGCACACCAATATGGCAATTCCAGAGTTGGCGAATGTCTGTTCGATCATGTCTTCCACTCCAAGCCGTCGTATCCACAGCCCAACTTCGGAATAGCGAGCTTAGTGACACGCAGTCTCAGAAGCTTACTCCGAAGGTCGTCGAGGCTTCGCCGCAGTGCGTCATATGTTGGCTTCTGATCAGTGACCCGCTTGGTAACCAAGTAAAACAGGTGTCGTCCCTCGTGCGGCAGGTGAAGTGCCTTCCCGACACTTGGTTCTTGGCGTTCCAGCTCCTCAGTTCCGCCGAACTTCTTCCTGAAGACCGTTGCAATCCCTCGAGAAGTCCTCAGATCTTCGGCAACGCAATGGGCCAGAGAATACTCCACTGGTAACGAGAAGATATCCCTGTAGATTACCTGAGTTACTCCACGAAACCCTGGTACCTTAGTATTTGCAACTGGGTCATTATTTGTCTCCAATTGTTTAGGTACCTAACCTGCTGGTCTTCTGCCGGGCCATGGTCTCCTTTGTACGGCGCCAGTCTATTGAAATGGACTACCTTGGGTTTTCCTTTAGGCTGCTTCCTGATCCTATATACGACGTCGTTGATCCTCTTGACGATCTCAAACGGGCCGTCCCAGGAGTTCTGCAGTTTAGGTGAGTAGCCTCGCCTTCTTCGAGGATCATGTAGCCAGACCAAGTCTCCAGGTTGGTAGCCACCTTTCTCAGCCCTGATGTCGTAGCGCTCCTTCATTCTGTCACTTGCCCCCTGGATGTTTGTGCGAACCTTCTCGTGGATATTATCCATTCGCTTCCGTAGATCCGTGACGTACTCCTCTCCGGCAATTTCCTCGTCAGGCTTGAAACCGAATTTCAGATCACAAGGCAACCGAAGTTCTCTGCCGAATACCACATTTGCGGGAGTCTGCCCCGTTGCCTCACTGACTGAACTGCGGTAGGCAAGCAGGAACAGGTGAAGATACTGGTCCCAGTCTCGCTGATGGTCGGAGACCACTTTGCACAAATATCGACCCATAGTCCTGTTCATGCGCTCCACCATGCCATCGGATTGAGGGTGAAGAGGTGTCGTCCTGGTCTTCCGTATTCCCAGTGCTTCGCACATCCCGGGGAAGACTGCAGACTCGAAGTTTCGTCCCTGGTCAGAGTGAAGTTCCATGGGTACTCCAAACCTACTGACGAGCTGCTTCACCAGTACGTCCGCAACCGTGACTGCCTCCTGATTCGGAAGGGCGTAAGCTTCCACCCACTTGGAAAAGTAGTCCATGGCCACGAGAATATACCGGTTACCTTCATCCGTCACAGGGAAAGGGCCAGCGATGTCAATTGCTATTCTCTCAAACGGTGCTCCCACGTTGTACTTCCTCATTGGGGCCTTCTTTCTTCTTATGGGTCCGTTAGAAGCCGCACAAGTCGCACAACGCCTGCACCAGTCCAACACATCGTCCTTAAGGTTTGCCCAGTAAAAGCGTTCACGTACCTTTTCCAATGTACGGTGAACTCCAAGGTGGCCGCCAGATACTCCGTCATGAAGTTCCCTGAGTACTTCGGGCACTTTACTCTTTGGAACGATGAGCTGAAGTCTGCGCTGATCTCCTTCCGTGTTCTCCAATGCCCGTTCCAGCAGCCCGTTGTCCACTAAAATGGAGTCCCATTGGGCCCAGTAAGTCTTTACATTCTTCGACATTGGAGCAACATCCTGCCAGGTCGGTCTTCCTTGCCCTGATAGTTTCCCCTGCTTCATTTGTTTCAAGTGCGGGTCACTGTCCTGCTCCTTTGACACCTCTGCATCCTGCCAACTGTCCATGACCACCGTTGTCCTCAACACTGCTGCCTGCTTCTCTTCTTGTCGAGAACAATGCCCGCAGTCTTCGCCACAAGGCCTCCTTGAGAGCGCATCCGCATTTCTGTGACTCGTTCCAGCACGATGAGCAGATTCAAAGTCATATTCTTGAAGGCGCTCTATCCACCTCGCCACTTGTCCTTCTGGTGACTTGAATCGTAGCAGCCACATTAGAGCCGCGTGGTCCGTTCTCAGGAGGAATCTTCTGCCGTATAGATATTTGTGAAAATGCTCTATAGATTTCACCACTGCCAGAAGCTCCTTCCTTGTGACACAGTAGTTGCGTTCCGGAGCTGAGAGCGCTTTACTGAAATATCCAATGACCCTTTCTTCTCCATCTTGGAGCTGATAGAGGACGCTCCCAATAGCGGTGTTGCTGGCGTCTTTGTCAAGTATGAACTTGCCCTCGGGACGGGGATAGCTCAGAATAGGAGCACTACTCAATTTCTTCTTCAACTCCTCAAAGGATGCCTGACACTCGTGATCCCAAAGGAACGTCCGTTTTTCCTCGGTAAGCCTGGTAAGAGGTTTTGCAATGTTAGCAAATCCTTTCACGTACCTCCTGTAGTAGGTGCAGAGGCCGAGAAAACTTCTTACTTGGTGCTTATCTCGAGGTACTGGCCAGTCGGTGATCGCTGCAATCTTCTCTGGGTCAACGGCAACTCCGTTGTCTGACACAACATGCCCCAGGTAGTTGACTTGCCTTCGGAAGAGATGACACTTCTTCGGGTTCAATTTTAAGTTCGCTGCACGCAGTCGTTCGAAGACCTTCTCCAGATTGTTCAGATGGTGAGCGAAGGACTTTCCCAGCACAATGATGTCATCTAGGTATACCAGGCAAATTTCCCAAGAGAGACCTCTTAACACGCTTTCCATCAGCCTCTCAAATGTTGCAGGAGCATTGCAAAGTCCGAATGGCATTACTGTAAATTGCCAGAGTCCAGTCCCAATCGAGAACGCTGTCTTCTCTTTATCTTCAGGTTTCAATCCAACCTGCCAATATCCACTGCGGAGATCCAAGGTAGAGAAAAGTTCACACCCCTCTAGGGTGTCCAGCACATCATCAATCCTAGGGAGCGGATAGCTGTCTTTCTTGGTGACGTTGTTCAGAAGGCGGTAGTCCACGCAGAAGCTCGTTGTGCCGTCCTTCTTTTTCACCAGTACAACAGGAGACATCCAGGGGCTACTCGAAGGCTCAATGACACCATCAGTCGCCATCTTCTTGATGATCTTCTCGGCGTCCCCCCGTTTGGCTAACGGCAGCCTCCGCGGGACCTGTCGGATGGGCTTAGCATCCCCGGTGTCAATCCTATGCTGGACGATATCCGTTCTACCCCGTGGCCCTGGGCTGATCTCGAAAACGTCCTGCCATCGGATAATCATCTTCTTCACTTCCTCGCTCTGTTCAGGGGAGAGTTCCCGACATGATTCGTCCACAAATCCTGTTAGTTCTTCCGGCAGTCCTCGCAGCTCGTTGGGATGACGTTGCAGCTGACGAACCACTGAGGTAGCGGTTGTACATTCCCCTACCGGTGTTCCTTTGTTCAGCGTTACTGGGAAGCTGTTCAGGTTCATTAGCCGAATCGGAGTGGTACGTCCGACCTTGATGAGAGACCTTGCAAACATTACGCCGCGTCCGATCTCCTGTTCTTCTTGCCTTCCAGGTTCAAGTAGCACACATTGACCCTCAGGTAGAGGCCCTTCGATCGTCCCATGCGTTATGATTTGGCTCCGTGCAGGTAAAGTGGTGTCTTCCAGTAAGCGCACTCGTGCGTAGATGTCCTTTCCCTGCCGCAGGATGACTTGTTCGTCTCCCAGCGTCATCACCCCTCTTGCCATATCCAGCTTGATCCCGCATATGATCATCAAGTCCGTGCCCAATATGACATCTTCATCAATATCTGCCACGAGAGCGCGGTGCTTCAGATGTTGACCCTCGATGATGAAGGTGGCAACTGTCTCCCCGTAGACCTTGGCTGGCTCTCCTGTGGCAGTCCGTAATGTCCAAGTCGTTGGTAAGATCTTATCAGCCGGAACTGTCTTCAAGTTCAAGATAGTCATGGTTGCGCCGGTATCCAGTAGCAGACTTCGCAGCTGCCCATTCACCATTCCATCAACGTAGAAGCTGTTCGTTCTGCTCCCTATTGACGCAACTCTGATGGTCTTCCCGGGGCCTTTGACTTTACGGGTTGACAGTTGCCCCTTCCCATCAACCCTACTTAGTTTTCCTGTGGCTTTTCTTGCTTCTTGGTTGGACACTTGCTTCTAGGGTGTCCAAGTTGGCCGCAGCTCCAACAGCGTATCTCTTTCTCACGGGTCCTGAGAGCCTCCAAAACCTTTGTCACTATGTCTTCGACGCTAGGGACCACAGTAGGCTCCGCTTCAGCTGCTCGAACTCGCGCATGGCCCCGTACTGACTGCCTGACAGCCTCGAACTCCATGGCCTGAGATAATGCGTCTCCTAGCGTTTTTGGCCGGGCGAGCTTAACTGCTTGTTGCGTCTCGGGGTCCCGAAGTCCGTCCAGGAATTCGTCGACAGCCAGGCTCTCGTAGACACCATCGGTGACCGATGGGTAGGCATTCCTCACCAGCCGTGCAATGTCTGCCTCAAATTCCTGTAGAGTCTCGTTGGTCTTCTGGATCCTGCTTCTCAGCTGTGAGCGATATAGCTGGTCCATGTGGCGGTGGCCGAAACGCATCTCCAGTCTTCTAACCAGTTCCCCGTAGTTAGACCGCTCTGTCATGGGCATCCCTTGCAGTACTCCCAAGGCGTCTCCACGCAAGGCCAGGCACAACGCTGAAGCTTGGGTCTCTTTTGACCACCCGTGGATTGAAGCCGCGGTCTCGAAGAGAGTCATGTAGTCCTCCCACGGCGTCTTTCCGTCGAATACTGGAATAGTGTTGTGATTTGGTGGCGTTCCAGCATTGGCGGGCATAATGGTCCTATGAAAGCTGCCCTCTGTGGAACGGTCGGTGTCGTTCGTCGGTGGGTTGCTCATACGTTCCTCAAGAGCTTCGACTCTTAGCCTAAGTTCGTCTTTAATTGAATTCAGCTCTTCTCCTAACCTAGATTCTACATTAGCTACTTTATTATTTACATCGGCTAACTTATTCTCAACATTTTCCATTAACCTAGTCTCTAATGTACTTAACTTAGATTCTAATGTATCCAATAAATCACTTTTTACAGTACCTAATTCATTCTGTACATTTATAACTTATTTTCTACATTGCTTAATTCATTACCTAGCTCATTTTTAACATTGCTTAACTCATTTTTAAAAGTTGCAGACAACTTGCTTAAATCAGTTTCAAATAGAACGTCATCTGGATTTTCCCCTGAATCTACAAAAAATTGACGCAAGCGCTGTTGCAGCACACCTTTAGTACCGGATGAATCCAGATCACGTTCCTCCAACTCCCGTTTCAAATCAGCTACTTTTAAATCAATTAATTTAACACTTTTAGAAGCCATTCTTCATACAGTAGCCCAATAATTACAAAATACAAGACCAAATGCAAAGTAATAGCAATTACACAATTATCCCACTTCTGACACCAATTTGTTACGGGCTACTGGGTATTAAAATGAATTTAACAATTCCTTAATTAAAAATACTAATATTTATTAACAACATGATAAAAAGGATACAATTAAACTATTAACAATTAAATTATTGAACTAATATAAATTTATAATAACAGTATTCTAAATATTTATTATCTAGGCCTAACTCCTATTTAATTATTACAATATTATAAGGTATAAATAATTCTAGATATTTTAACTAGTTACAATAGTTTCTATGAATATTCTAAAATTACACTACAATTTATAACTAATAATTAACACTTACAGTTCACTTGTCCACCGACCGTAAGATTCTCCAAGTATGACAAACTGACACACAGTAACAAACAGAAACAGTTTATTACACTCGCGAGACTGTTACAGTTCACTGTTACACTTATTACACTGGCCGGTTCAACACTGACTAGTTTATCACACTGACACTCACTTATCACACTTATCACAGATCTTCACTGGTCTACTCTCAGGCTAAGACTGACTGCCTCGAGTTGAGGGAAGTATTTAAAGAGGCAAGGCCGAACATTCCAGAACACGAAAGGGCCAGGCAATTCCGGAATCTTCTTAATCCTTTTCCGACAAAAGAAGACGATCTAGAACAGTCCTAATCCTATTTAAACGTCTCCCGCTGACGGAGTTAAGTCGCTAATCCCCCGCTTCCGCCTTCCTTTGTACGCCCTTAACAATACACATACAAACCCTTACGAAAATATGAAAATAGAGAGAAGTGGATGGACATAATACGAATCATAAAGCCGTATTCTTACGAGGTGTAGGTACTTTGATTTTTTGATTTTTTTTTTATATTGTGTTGATTATGGGCAGTTTAAACAAAATATAAGAGAAATGCCATGTAAGAATTAGTAAATTGGAATAATTACTTTCGGCAGATCGTTTTCTAAAATATGGTGAATATTAACTAATATTTTAAATCCATGCAAGGTCTGGAAAATAAAAAAAAGCACCCTAACGCGATACTTGAAATGAAAAAAGTTATGGCAATATTTTTTGATTATTAATATAATTTACAAGTTTTTGCTACAATACAATAACCATCAAGACGTTTTAAAAAAAAAAATCTGATTTCAGAAAATTAAAGCACGACTCGTTAAAAGGCAATGGTGACAAGAAATCTCCATTTTATTTTTAATTAACTACAAACACGACAAAATCCTATTTATTATTTTTAAAAAAATGATAACTGTGAGATTGGAAATGCAGATAACGTCAAAGTTCAGGTTGACTATATAAGAAATAATAAGACTAAGAAGAAAGTTTTTCCATTACAGTTCGATAAGTCAAGTATCAAGCTTGAAAAGTAATTATTTTTATGAAGCTTATCACAAGAATCTTGATTGGGAATATTTTTTTTAGTGTATAAGCAGAAATGCTTCTATGTATTTTTCAAATTTATACCTGTACTCTAGAACATTTACTACTTAATGATCCAATATTTCCTTTCGGTAGTTTAATCCTGACAGTAATACTCTTAATTGTAACCGCTAAGGGACATGCTAGGCTTTTCAAGCCCATTGAGATTAAGATTCCATATAGAATTTACTTTCTAAACTTGAAATGCTTTTCACATTGATCAAGGTAATTATTAGCTTGTTATTACTATTATTATTTCTACTAGACAAGGAAAATAAACAAAATCATTTTAAAAATTAACATTTTATTTGATAAAATATTCCAGTCTTTTGATACTTAAAAATTAGTTGTAAAAAAAAAAAATTATTTACATTTATTTTAATTTTATGTATTTTTTTTTTGTGGTGCTCTCCACAAATAGGTTCCCCGCAACCGTCACACACCATTTTGGAATTTCTTTGAAGTTTATAACTACAGAGTGAGCAGGAAGATCTTTTTCTCTCATTTTTTTTTAACCTGATTACTTGTCTTTGTCCCTTCCAGTATTTTTAGACATTTATACATATTGCTCCTCGATACTTTCGACAGCGGCATTTGGAGCCGTTTGTGCGTCCACGCTTCGGATAATTCTTCTATAGGTTTATCAGAAGTCTAGCCGAGAAAGTAATTTTTATAAATTGTGTACGTTGATAGCATTGTCATCGTAGAGGGTTGATACCAAAGATACAAGTTTGTTTTTCTTCGGCATATACGAAACTGCAGTTAGATTATTTCTAAAAATAAAGAACGAGGACGTAACTTGACAATTTTGGTATTTAATATACCAATTTTGGTATTTAATATACCAATAAAACTTAATTGGTAGCTGTGGCCTATTTATTTTTTTTTTATCGTTCCAAGTACGTGAGATTGTACTCTTCTAAAAGTTCTTCGGCGAGGGGAATGCTTGTGAACCAGTTGTCTCCAGTCTCGATTAGATGACTCCCTTTAACTGGTCCTATTATTTTTTTTGGTGAAATAAGCAGCCGCAAGAGAATTTGTTGGAGTTGCCCCAATTTGAGAACAAACATTATTTTATTATGAAATGGACAGTCATTAGGCTTAATCTATAAAAAATCTATTATATATTAAAATTATTTGGTTATAATAAAAAAAAATATTGTAGACTTTTCAGACCTTGCATAGATAAGTAACATTATAGGCCTGGCAGGCCTATACAAAAAGCGGGTACATCATAGGTCTCTGAAGCCTGGTACTTCACAAAAAAAGAGGGGAAACTCAGCTTTCAATGACGAGTCTTGTGTTGTTGAAGGGCCAGAACACTACTAGCATATCTCCTCTAGGAATAGGTCGTGGAAGTCGGCTCTGGAACTCAAAGGGGCGGCCTGGAGGGGGATATACTTTTGATGTTTCTATGAGGGTTAAATGAAAAGGGCTTGAATTTTCTGTTTCATACCTCATCCGTCGAAGGTATATCACCAGGAATTCCTCAAGGTTAAATTTGAAGTTTGTCTTTGATGTTTTATTTGGTTACTAATGTTTTCTTTTTGTTTTTAGCCTTTTTCCATGTAGCTGTCGTTATTCAATGGGCCTAGTCAAAGTTGAGGAGGAGGCATTGTGGTTTGTGGAATAATAACAGTCTTTGGAGATTTCTAGATTGATACGCTTCTTGGAAGGATAAACAGCCGAATTATTATTAATTAATAATAAATAATATAATATTGTTATATTATTTATTATTAATTAGGGGAAATATTTTTTCATAATTCTATTATTTATTTAAATGGTTATCCAGCTATGGTCTTTAATACATCCATCGTATTTCCAGACGTAGATTTTTTTCTTTAAGATAATACATATCGTCACAAATCAGAAGTAAAAATGGACGGATTCCATGAGAGGAGAATCAAGCTGTTGAAATGGCCTTCTCTTTCTTCTGATCTGAACTCTATCTATAACTTTTGGAAATTTTTCTCGGATGATGTTTAGTCGAAAGGAACCCATAATTCTGATGAAGATCTGTCATTTGGCTTCCGGTGAGAATTTTAACTCCGAAAAAGCTATTTATTCTTTTGGAAAATCTGTGCCTTTCTATAAGTAAATTAGTAGAAATGGAAGGTCATACAATAGTCTATTAAATGTGATTAGTGAAATTATTTACCTATTGTTAATAAAAAAAAAAAAGTATATGTACACTTTTATTTGTCTCGGTTGCATGATGGTCAATCCTGGGTATAAACGACATCTTATTCCACTTGTCATCAAACAATCAAACAAAGTACGAATACATTTAATTTAATAATACATTGTTATAAATTATGATAAAAAAATCAATGTGACAAAATTAAGTGTACACTTTTACAGTGTATCTCGGAGTGTATATTACTCAAAGGAATTACATTTGCCCATCTGCCCGTTTATAAACAACCGCTACCCAAAACAATTAAGCTGACTTATTTAGGATTAACATTTGGTAGAAGACTGACAGGAACCCTCATCTAATCCACCATTTTTTCAAGAATAAAAGCATTATTACAACTGCGACTGAACTGGTATATTTTATTATAGAATTCAATATATTAAATTCATTATATATTACGTAAAAGACAGTGTATTAGCGCTCCAAGTAGTTTATTAAAACCATTATGGACTTATGCATTCCTAATTCAAAGATAAAAAAAAAGCATTAGAAAAATGTTAATAAAACTTGCATTGCATGAATGAATGAAAACAAAAATTGCGTTTGTACACAATGACCACACATGAAATGAAATGAAATCCCAGATATAATTCAGCTAAAACTAATTAAGAATTGATAAAAAAAAAGTTTTAATAAAGTTATTTATCGAAAGTTACAACTGTATTATCATATACAACAAGTAAATATAATGAACGATACGTAATGGCATAACAGAAGGGCAAAAACTATTCACTGACATTAGGCGGATAACAAATCCAACTAAGAATGTCTCACTTGGTTATCTTCTTTTCAGAAGCCTCGGATGAATTAAAAAGGTTGCTAGGTTTGATACTAGTGAGTTTGAGTAGGAAAATAGTTTGCCATAAAATGATTGATATCGGTTTCGGACCAAATCAGCACCAAATTGATATTAAGTATGACATCGTGGCAAAATAAGAAGCTTTGAGTATTTTAGATAGAGATGGGAACGATGACTTAGTGGAGCCCAAAATCTCTACTCCGAAAGTCCAAATAGATCTTCTTAGGCCATACTTATATACATTACTTATTTCATTAATTGGGAGCTTAGAGCATATGTCTAGTATGTGTTGGTGTAGCCTGAAACGGCAAGGAATAAATGCAATATGTCTAATGTTTCGTAGTCTGATATCAGCAGATAAGGATAATTTACCCCTGATTTGATATTACAGATCTGAGTGCCATCCCATCCCAATTATTATTTTAATTATAGTACAATCAGTAAGTACTTATAAATAATATCTATGTGATGAATTGTTTTTCTAATGCTAACATAGCAGTTAGTAGATAACCGGATGGTTAAGGTAAAGTCGAAGAAAATTTCGGTAGAAAATTTAGTTATATCGATGTTGAAATTCAAATTTCTCGATATGATGACGTCACGTGTCACATGATCAAATCGTGGCTTCTGATTGGATGCTCTAAATGGTGTCCCAGATCCCACATTTCTCAACTACTGCTGCTTGGGGGTTTTGGCGATTGGTAAAATAGACATTGAACCTTTGTATCTTATAATTTCTTAGGCCTTGTTATGCTGAAAGCTATCATAAAATATAATAATAATAATAATATTATTTATTTAAGAAATTATTCAAATGCCATTAGGCACATATTGTATCTACAATCTTCTTTGAAAACCTCCAATAAGGGATTACGTAGAAGCGTGGATGGAGAAAACACCTATTGAAAGCTCTCCTAACGTGTTTCATCCCTCTATAGTACACCCCTGCTCCAGAGGCGTATCAGTCTCCATTTTGGATTCTGTGGTAGTGTCAGTCATGAGTAGATCTCCAGGCCTTTGTTTAATGTAATATAGTCCGAAATAACATTTAATTCTTGCTTATAATCTTACTTACTTTAATAATCTTATTTATCTCTTATAATCTTATTTACTTTAACACTTATTTAATCATGGTTATAACTATTTTTATTTCTGAGATAAGTAGAAAAAACATCATTAGTAAAATAAGGTTACACTTACGTCATATGCCAGCCATTCAGGGTAGTTAGTAGGTATATTTGGTCAGTTATTTTCATATTTCTTTTTTACAAATTTCAAATTACTAATTGGGATACTTCCTCTTTGACGACAACTCCCATGGATTTTATCATGGCTTAACTGGGTAAGTTTAAAGGGGACAGGCCTAAGGGATGAACACCTTGGGGCTAAAGTAGGTTACTCCACTCTCAAAACGGAATCGAGTGAAGGTAAACAGTTACATATTCAT
Source organism: Arma custos (assembly GCA_037127475.1). Classification (NCBI taxonomy): domain Eukaryota; kingdom Metazoa; phylum Arthropoda; class Insecta; order Hemiptera; family Pentatomidae; genus Arma; species Arma custos. The sequence continues at coordinate 87,940,818 of CM073764.1, read as the reverse complement.
ATATTCAGCTTCTCATCTACCGTCCGCCATCTCTTTAATATTCCATGACTGCAAAACAGAAGATGGGATTTTTAAGGAGTATCGCGTTTGGCATTTTTACTCAGAAGCTGGTGGTGTGTTATTATGCTTTTTTTTTATTTCAAGTTAATATGATAAATCAGACGTATGAGAGTAATCATTTCTGCCCTTAGCAAATTAAGTTGTCATCTTCGTTGTTAGTTCAGAAGGGATTCTTTTCTACTTTTTAGCCTAGTCTGTAACGGATAGGGTGATATGACGTACTTTAGACCTAATCAATTGAGCCAAAAACACACAGTCTTGTACCAGCTTTGATAAAAGTTATTATGCAAAAATTTCAGTAGCTTTGCAATTTAAATGCAATCAATTTATTCTTAGGCTTTCATTGGCCTGTTCATTGGAAATTTATTGCTATAAAACAGTAAATAATTAATCAAATTAATTTTAATCATGATGTTATATTGGAAATTAAAGATATATATATATATATATATATATATATATATATATATATATATATATATATATATATATATATATATATGTATATATATATATATATATATATATATATATATATATATATGTATATATATATATATATATATATATATATATATATATATATATATATATATATATATGTATATATATATATATATATATATATATATATATATATATATATATCTACTGTTGATCGGTGTTTTCATCGATTCACGTCATCCATATTTTAAATAATTTAGCCTGAAATGAAATATATATTTTAAATTCATAATTTTGTAATAAATAAACTCTCCTGGTGATTTCAAAAGAATTATGAACTTTTCCAATACTGATTACTTTGATAAAAATAAGCAAATACTCAAAAAGAAGCATCTACTATAAATTGGATACAAATAAAATAAAAGGCTTAATGAACCCAAAGGTTCGGTGCCGATACCAACATTCTCTGCTTGCGAACCTCTGTCCACGGACCACTACCTAAAACCAAATCCTTCAATTCAGTAGTACCCACATATGTCTCGGTCTACCCGATAGACATTTCCCAGTTGGAACATAAATAGGAAATATAAAAAGAAGCAAAGCCCTAAGCCCACAAAATACAGGAAAAACTGAACCGCCAACAGCCAACGTTTTGCCTATTGATCATCATCGGAACACACACCAAAAGAAAGATCATATGAAAGAAGACAGAAGAAGAAGTGCTGTACAGTTCACTTTAACAGACCTATCACGAAAGAGAGTACGAAATGTTCCAAGAAACTCTTAAATTAATTATTTAAATATGTGTATTAATTTGGCGAAACGTTGACTGGTGGGTTTTTCCAGTATTTAAGAGTCTTTGCTTTCTTTAATTTTTCCTATTTTATATTATATAGATTATAATATAATACATAGATTATATAGTTTTACAAAATGTATTGTTCAAATACAAATTATTGACTACTCACGATAGTGCAATACTGTCATCGGCATACAACGAACACTATAAATAAAATAATAATTAATACTTTTTTGGCTATTGTGTTGCAGATAGAAGTTTCAAAAATATGAACATTTTAATATGGTTTTAGTGAGCTATAAAATTATCGTTTACCTATTTTAAACTCTTAGCAGCTTTAAATTTTGAACAAATATTTTTTTTTGTACAAGCTGTAAGATTTTTCTTTAATCGTTCTTACATCAACAATTTCTGTTTAAGTGCAGATCAATCGGTAGAGCCTATATTTTCGGCTACCAGTCCATCAATCATCCCTGACTTGAATATTGCTATTTCTCGGTTATTTAAGCAGTTGCTAAGAACTCTTCTTTTCTTAAATAGTTTATTTGGTTTATCATTCAACCTTTTATAAGGGGAATAAACTTTTAATATTTTTTACTAACTTGATTTAACATTACACTGTGTGTTAGTTTGTGTAGAGTGTGCTAGTTTAGCAAATTTGACTGCAGCAACGATGACATGTAAATCTTTAAATTCTTATATAGCGTGCTCTGTCAATAACACCTTATGTTCTTCCGTTCACTAACATGCTCCTTATCCATCTCTCAGAAATATATTCTGGTTTTTCATTGGCATTTATGTGAGAGATGGTGACATTATATTAGCTTATTGTACGTTCTACATTTCTTTCAATATCTTATATTTTAGACATCGATAGCATTTTCTTGCTGAGAGTCTGTTTTACATGATTAGCAACAATGTTTGAAACTGCAGAAATGTTTCAATCCGAAAATTTATATTTTTCCACATATGTCAAGGTGCATTATTAGTTTTTTTCAGTCTCAGATTCCTCTGGAAATATTAGTTCTATAGAATGATTATTGGAGCCAACTAGAATTCAGTCCAACTCCAAGCCAAGAAGGAAGTACTAAGGACCCTTTTTTATTTTAGAGGTCAGTGGCTAGTATCACGTAGGACTAGTACTTCAATGATTCTGGCCGTTTTATTATTTCTTTTTTGTGATTATTACTAATGATAGATTAGTTAAAAAATATAGACGTATTAAATAACTCCTTGCTATTTTAAGCTACTTCAAGATTTACTAGACAAACGCTCAAAGCTCTTGCAATTAATTACAAAAGACTCATAGACATGACTGTTATAAGACCCGCCTATACTTATGGAGTGGGGGCTCCACTAAGCTATCGAATCCCTCTCGTATCCAATCCGTGCGATCCAAAATCCTTTGTAAAATTCTCAATTGTCCGTACTTATAAAGATTAAGGTCGTTACAAATAAAGTCATCCGTAATGACCATAATGTACAATTAATTTTAGCTGACTTGAGCCTAACCTGATATCAATCCTTGCATGATAAACTCCCAATAAGTCCACTAATTTTAGTATCCTCTTCAATTTCCGATAATTCTCCGAGGTGTCTGAAAAGATGATGGCACCTACTCAGTCAACTTCAAACAATTTGAGTAATCCCCTTAAATAGATTTTCTACTAGTCTGCATCTTATGCCATTATGTATCATTCCTTTTATTTATTTGAGGTATTATTATTAAACAGTGGTCAATTTCAATAAATAAATTTTAAAAATTTAAATAGGCTTAATAAGGCTTAACAGCTCACCCGAGAGACTTTCAGAGGTTAAAAACCTTTTACGTTCCAATAAAAATAAATACCAACTAGAATGATCTAAGATAATTTTATGTAGAATCACTTTATCCCATATTAGTAACTTCAAAGTCATATTGTTAACATTTATGGACGGGTTATCCACATCATTAGAGCGCAACGATTTCGCTCTTGGAACTTCGTCTTCAACTATTCTTCTTATAAGGACTTTTGTATTATTTTGTTTCCTGTCGATTATAAGCCTTTATTAGTACTTCTCAAAAGCGATTTGAATATATTGTAATATATCTAGAAAATATATTAGATGAACAAATTTTCAACGATCTTGAATTATTAATTTAGTTTTCAAAAAATATCCCAACAAAAATGCTTATATGATATTAGCTTTCTCAGCTATTAGAATTTATTTCTGGCATCATCAAGGAGATGAAAATAATTTATAATGATTTATTAAGCACCAAATTGAATGCGAACGTTTTTTAGTTCAGAAAAAAATGTTTAATCTGTCGTTAATTCAGATCTGTTAAAGTTTTATGAATACAAAATCTTTATATGAAATTGTAAAGGAGTATTGGATTTGATATCTTGGAGTGATGGGAATTAGTTAGCCTCTTTCCAACATTTAAAATACTTGAGGTTAGATATTTTTGATTTTCCTTAATTTTAACCTTTTATAAATCATGTGCCGCAAATTTTTACTTTTTTTCAGCTTCAATTGAAATTCTTACGAATCCAAATGTACCTCATTTTCAAAACTAGCTTGAAGCAGAGAACCTTTTAGACTTGAAATTCATTTAAGGAGGCTCGTATGGGTATGACTGGCTCATACTCATTTTTTTTAACCATGAAAAGTAAGGAAATTAAAATATAGGACTAATCGAAGTATGTCCACAGCTGAAAGAGGTGTTAAAATGGGAATGTGGAATGCGAAGAGTATCAGAGGACAGAATATATAACAGGTTGAAGAATTAATGTAAACCCAAATACCTAAAATATGACTGATAGAAACAAGCAAACAAATAAGCTACTTATTCCGCAGGCTGCCAGTTTTCTAGCAGGGGAAGTTAAGTTCCGTCATGTTGCAACACGTTAGGTAGTCTATACCACGAACTTATCTGTATCGGTAGTGTCCCTTACTATTTTCAATATAGGAATCTACTATAACTAAAACTTATGAACTATAATCTATTACCCAGCCAACTCGTACTTATTGTAGCATTCGAATCTGGAATAATTTCCTGTTTCTTTAAATAATACGATTGTTATATTAGCTTTCTCATACAACAAGAAATTATGCCGGTTGATATTAATTGTCTTAAATTACCCATTACTACTGGCTATGTCAGTCATTATCAAGCTAATTCTATTCTAACCTACCCAATCCTATAGATCACAAAATTGTACGATCGTGACGTAGAAATGATTTGGCGGAACTTTACTATCCCTAACACAAAGCTGAAAACCGGCGGAATATATACCCAAGAAAAAACCCTACTATTCTGAAGAAACGATTGCCAAAACATTCACCCTAAAGAATTTAAGAAATCCCAAATATATAAAAAATCTTAAATAGAAACATACCAATGAAAATAATACAGCAAGTAAAGTCTTAGTAATAATATTAGAGCAAGATAAGTTTCTTTTATGGCCTACATGCAAAGGGTTTCAAATTAATACGAATAATAGATCACAATGGCAGAGTTGGCAATATCGTTCACGAATAGTACGGATAATCGTAACACGTGAATAAAACTTTAGATATGATAACGGGAAATGATTTTAAACCACTAATCACATAGTGAAATACATAATTAAAACGAACATCACTTTAATATCTTTCTGAAAGATAAATACAAATAAATCGAGCTTCGATTAAATCTTCAGGGTTACAAGTAAGAATGGAAAGAATCCGCTGAAGAATAAAAATGCCTAATGGATGTAAAAGATACAATAATAAACATAGGATTCTGATTGACATTATAACACTGGAAAACAATTAAAAACATATTTCTAGAGGAATATCATAAAAATATTCAAGGGAAAACAGATTATAACCCAAAAATCAGCGATTTCTGGAAGAGAAGATAAAAATTTAATAAAGTTAAAAGAGGAATTCCAGAAACTTTGCCATTAAACGAAAACCATCAAGAAATATGTTTAATATAAGGAAAAAAGTCTTTAAATCAAGAAGAATAGGACTTTAGACTTTTAAATGAATTCGAAGAAAGACTCCCAAGGAAGGAAGAAACTTTTCTATCGATAGCTACGAAGTATGTGTTAAGAAAAAGAAGGCGCCATAAACAGTACACCAAAGACGAAAAAGCGTTATTAATTTCTTTGTATTTCAAAATAAATGGGAAAAATTCTTGGAGAAAGTACTCAATGGCAGAATGGTTAAAATATCTCCGGTAGAAAAAAATACCCGTAGCGACGGTAAGCGTACAAGAGAGAAATACTTCTTACGAAAAGAGATAGTAACATATGCTCTAGAGAACCTCAACACGAGTAAAGCAGGAAGCATAGAGGGCTTTGTGATGATGAAGAAAACTGGGGAAAAGAATGCGAAACCTTTTAACGTTTGTGAAATCTAGAGTAGAGGATAAATAAGAATCTAAGACTGAAAAATGATGCCAGTTGTAACCCTATACTTGAAAGGGTATGGACTCGAAACCAGCGAGGCATATCATTGCCTTGAGTGCCATAGGAAGTTTCCTAGGAGTTACAGAACAGCCAAGAAATAAGGAAGAGCTGCAATCTTAAAGGTAAACCCACTACAATCCATAAAGGTATGATTTTTTTTTGTTGATATTATTGGGTTTTGCAATTTTCTTAAATACCGGTCCCTAATATACCTTCACTCCACTATCTCCTGCCTATACAACCCCCGTCTGTCAGTCCTCTAGCTGCCATTTATTATCTGACTTCTATCCACGCCATCCGAGGTCTTCCAAGTTTTCTTCTATTCTCAGAAAGCAGTATTTAAGTACTATATGATGCCATCGCGTCATTTTTCTGATGAGATGTCCTTACAACAGCAATCGTCTATTTCTCCCTTTTAGTTTCGAGAGAGAACTTTGTATTCAATAATATACCGTCCACAAGACATACCATCTTATTACCATAAATAATTTTGTTTTCAATGTCTCTTTTTATTGAGCCAAACCTTTCATTCGTGACTCCCATGTACTTGAAAGATGTACTTCGAAGGATCTTCCAATCCTCAAAGCAGAAAGTAAACAGAGGAGAAACATGGTGTGATTTAATACGGCTTTAAAAATGCTAAGACGAGAATAAAGTTTAAGAAAATTACAGTCAGTTTCAATCTCACACCGAGATCATGAGGACGGTAGCGTCGTATTCAGGAATACTGCGAGAAACCTCTGATTCAATCATAAGAAAAAAAAAGCTGTACTACTACAGCCCGTGAAGGGTCTTGGGTTCAGCTGTTTGTCGTGTAAGATTTAGTCTTAGATCACGCTCAACCGCCAAATGCCCCCCTCTTTATTTTGGGTACAAACTTTTAGAAGCTGGGTGAGCCTCAGGAGGGTCCTAGACCCTATATGATCCACCTCCAGCTGCTAACAGACTAAATAAAAATCTTACCGGCAGTGGGATTTGAACCAGGATTTTAGGCTTGGCAACTCAGTGCTCTATCACAAAGCCACTCCGCTCCCTAATTCAATCATAAGAATGCAAATAAATATAATTCGATATCGTATTAATCATAGTATGCCCGGTTGCATATTTAAGCAAGTTCTCAATTATAAGAATTTAATAATATTTTTAGGCATTCGAATTTTGAATTTAGTTTACTATCAAACTTTTCTTATATTGTATTGTATTATTTCAGTAACTAATACAGTTAATTGTAAACATAAACCAATCCTATAAACCAATTATATCACAATTAAAAAGTAAAACATAACAGTAACATATGTATTAGCAGGCTTAATAAAGAGGCGTTATTTAGTGGAATGAAAATACAAACAAATAGAAAGAAACAAAAGAAAACATTAAACGAATAAAACATAATTAATTAAAACACATTTATATTTCTGCGATTTCATTGAATTAGTATTATATATTATTTTTAAAAAATTTTTAAAATCACATGATATGTGAATGCTAACAGTCGCACAGGGGTATTTGATAATAAAAGTCGATCAAAATTATTTTTATGTTAGTTTTGATGCTATTTCATTACTTCTATACAATAGAGCTTAGAACTTTAAAAAAGGAATAAAAGAAACTAAGGAAAACATTAAACACAACCTTTATATTTATAATATTTATAATTATTATTACATATACATAATAATGATATGACAGTTCATCGTACAATAATTATAATAAATTAAATCAATGTGAGGAATCATCCCTACCTTCTCCATCAGAAGTTATTTCATCTTCTGTAGGGGAGAGTGGGGCAAGACGGGGTATCGGGGTAAGCTGGGGTAGATGAGCTCCTGACCTTGTAACTGCAGTAACTTAGCGGAGAACGGCAGTATTAGTGGTAGGCTATAGTAAAGAAAGCATCCAATAGGTGGGAGCCAGTTTGAGTGAATAGTCATGTCTTGTACACATGTTTTGTGCCCAATGTTTACAATTTCATCACAAAGTAGTTTTTTTATGTGTTTTATTGACTGCACCACCAACTATTTCTTCCTTACATAAAGTAGTTTTGTTCAGTGCGAGTCTACTTTTGATTACAGTCAAGCCACAACAACTTGTCAATATACACTATATATCATTGGAAAGTGTACTTTTTAACCGTTTATTTTCATACGTTCCCAAATCTCTAAGTCCAATCCTAATCTGAAACGAATGCCAAAAAAGTATGAGTGGAGAAAAATGGGAATTTATTAATGGGGCATGATGGGTATTCTTACCCCATTGTTTCTCTAATATAGTATTTTCTTTTTTCAGTTTAGAACTACCTATAAGAGGTGGTCTGGACTTACAAAAAGAAAACTAATCAAGGTGAATGGAACCCTGAATCGATGAAAAATGAAATAGATACTGTTATGAGTAGGCCACAGTAGCCCCAAGTGGTTTTCTAAACCTCCAAATATTAAGTACTCCATCTTGCACCACTCTCCCCTATTATTGTCCTCAAATTGGGTACATGGGCCCCATGGGAATAACATTTCAACGTTTACTCACTTGAAAGACTGATTTGGAGGTCTGGACCTTATGCAGCTCATATATGGATCAGATGTTAATTAAAGCCTATTCACAACATATCCCATTTAATCCGACAATATTTTCTGGAGTATTTTTCCCGATATTCCCGGAAACGTTTGTTCCTTGCTTCTGCTTCCTCCTCTGACAAATTACCAATTAATAGTAGAGCATGATCAATAATAATTGGAATATGTATTAATATTTTATGTAGCGTAGGCGACATTGGATACCATGATCACAGTTCGATGAATCTCTTAGCTGTTTCAGGCAGCAGATTTTTTTGTATTTATTTTGTGGCCACTAGATATGTATATCACTTCTAAATTAGACGCAAATGTTATCGACAGATTTATGTCAATACGTTATTTATTTATAATAATTTATGTTTGAAGATACCTCCTGCTGGTGTTTCCATCATTAGTGTAGCCAAAATTAGCTTAAGGCACATCCACTATTTGCCCGAGTTCATCTCAGAAACTTTTCTATATGTGTTTCTTTCTTTCTTTTATGATGGATCTTTCATCTTCGGATCTTAATTGCCAATCTTCTATAGTACTTTTATAAGAATGTGCAAAAGTATTTAAAAAAATCTTATTCTGGCATGCAGGCATCCGAAATCTTAATTCTAGTTCCTCCGAGAATGTAAGTTGTTTTATAATATTTTCCTCGACTAATTCCAACTTTTGTGCAAAATCCTTTCTTCAATCTTTAGCCATCTTATAAACAGCTTGCCGCGACATGATCTTTAATCCAGAGAAGCCTGTATTAAGTGAAATGTTAAATAAGTAAAAGGATGAAAATAATAATTAACCTCGTTTTGTTCTACAAGTTACATTTTATTCATTGAATGCATTTTTTGGCACCTAACGTGATCAAACTGTGAAAAAACACTCTTACGTTAAAGAAAAATCAAACACGGGAAAAGTCCGGAAGTAAAATTACTAATTTACACATCCTTTGTGAACAAAATGTGTAGAAAATCAGTCGACAAAAAATAACAGAAATAACATTGAAAGGTATTACTAGATGTATGTTGTTTTTTCTGATTCTAACTACCTCGCTGTATAATATCCATTATAAAAAATCATCACTATTCACTTTATAACAAACATAAAAATAATATGTAACACAGATATTTTTTTCATTCACTTGGTAACAGAATGTGCGACTTGCAATAGCTTCATTACACGACTATTAACGCGGCAGGTACAGCCGTTCATACAGAAAACATTTAGACCTAATGTTCTATACACATTTGGCTACAGATGTGGGCTCCCGGAACTGTCAATTTTTTTTTTTTCGTATTTTGATAGACTTTCCGTGACCAATACCCCTGTGTGAGTCGCAGGGTTCCAATTCTTTTGTAACACTCAGTCGTTAGGAATGCTTGAATTCAGTTCCAAATCTAATTTTAATTTTTTTTTTAAATATTGGTACTTGACACACATAATTCTGTTTTATAGGACAGTGGATGAGTGAATGGCATGACGTTGAGTTGCTGTGCTAAAGGTTCCGGGGTAAAATCCGGCTAATTACGTGGAATCTGCTGATCGTACTGAGGCTCACCTAGCCAATAGAAAGTTAGTACCTTTAAAAAGTGGTCTTAGACAAATTACCTGCCAGCAAAGCGTTGCCCAGGAACATTATCCTTAATGGATTCTAGTAGTATGTATTTTAGGCGAGGCACAGTGTGAAATTTCGCCAATCTAGCAGCACAAATATCGAAAAAATGTACAAGGATTTTTAATACTACATATGACAGGTACGATGTCTGAGGGTATTGGAATCGAAATTGTTAAAATTTCAAAGCCACTTAAAGCGTAGTACTTTACACCCAAACTTGCCTGTTCAATGTTTACATACAAGGAATTAGTGCAAACCTTCAGTCATTCGTTCTTTGTTCATCAGTGTGCACGGTTCTGTTTTCCAGTTATTTCAACTTGTGAATGTTTTCTCTCTTTAAACATCATTTGAGGTAAGTATTGACATGGCTACATTATAATATGTGTAATTTAAAGGGCTTAAACATTTTGTTCAAGTTAAACGAATAAAATAAAAAAAAAAAAAATCATACACTTATTGGATATTGGAGGAAGGTAACTTCTTTATTACGTCGATTCACGTCTTGTTCTATGTATTAACGTAAACTTAGGAAGCTAGAGAAGAGAACATGACAAGAAAAATTTGCCCATATTCGCCCGTTTTGTCGAAATCTTCACAAATGTTACTTATTACGTATTTTAGAATGGACGAATTAGTCACTTACGAAATGCTGTATGAGATATGGAGAGAGAGTGAAAAGGATGCAAGATTTGACAACGTTCTTAGTTTTTTGATTGAGAAGAAAGGCTGGGGAGCATTGCCTGAGGAAAAAATGCAAAAAATTAGAGCTCGCCTGTAGTCAGTGCTGTACAGATTGGAGTGGCGCTGGGAAAAATCTCATCGCACAGCTGAACGTTTTCTAGCAATGAATGTCTCCTGGTTGCGGAACAATTTTTTCGTTGGATTTGAATGCAATGCAGAAACTCCTATTGCAGAACTACCATCGACATCAAGGGAGAAATAAATTACAAAAAAAAAATTACTAAAATTATCAAAATGATGTGTGTGTGTATATATATATATATATATATATATATATATATATATATATCTTATATATCTTATATATTCCAACAAACTCAGAAATGACGGTTGCATTGTCATCAGAAAAAATAAATATGGATAAAGGCTGTATGTTAGTCCATCACTAAAATTTTACTAGTAGAGTTTACTATACTGCAGTTTGCATCCTAAATATAAAACATGTTCCACTTATCAAAATAAGATATTATGTTAATCACATCATATTACACTATGCAAATTTACTAATGGCTTTAAACATTTCTTAAAACGAAAGATAATGCAATTTTTTATTTATCAGAAACTCAGAATTAACGAATACCGAGGAATGGAGAAAAAAAAAATCTGATTTAAAAATTGCATTAATTCTGTCTGTTTTTAAAATAAAAATGTTCTAGAAAGTATAAAATCCCGGAATGTGTATATTTTGGGTCATTTATATTATGATAATAACATTTATAATTTCATTGGTTAATATTTTTTTTTATAGTAGATAATATTTTTTTTACGCGATTTTAATTATAACAGTTTACTGCAAATATAAAGCTTGATTGAAATATTAACAATTTTTTTGCATAATAGACAATATCTACAGTAATTTCACCTTGGTCACCCTATGGAGAGTTTTCTTGTGAGACACAGCTGAATTTCCCATGAGACGCTCTAACCAACGATATACGATTTTTGTATTCCTACTCCAAGCTACGGCATATACAATACGGACCAGAAAATTTGTTTTTCTTATATTAAATTAATCTCTATTACTTTATCAATCATTAATAGAGGAAAAAGTAAATCGCGATATAGAAAAAAAAAAATGTTACTCCAATATAACCATAAAGGGTCTTGGGTTCAATACATGGTAGAGGCTGTACTGTTTTTTTTATGACAATATAATAATATAATAAGTTAATATAATAAATAATATAATAATAACCTAATATAATAAGTTAATATAATAATATAATAATTCATGCAACAAAGTTGTAGAAATTTGATATAAAACGTTTTATCAGGTATCACAGGAATCGGTCACTCGAAAGATTAAAAGTATTACTTCTTCGTTTGTTTTTTATTCAAATTGTTTTATTTTCATTTACTGGCAATTGTACTTGTGTGAGCATGTATATTTACAAATAAAGTATGCATTGACATAGTCGAATTACTTCGGAAAAATTGGATACTGTTATTTTGTACCGTGTGTTTATTTTTAGATTTAAGTTGACTTAATTTCTGTTCAGTTATTCATAAAACTTAAATTGAAATTCCAAAAATTTATTTTTAAATTTAAATTTATCAATTTTAGTGTTTTTATTTTCGCATCATTGAGTTCCTATATATATATATATATATATATTTTTACTTTACAGTTTTTATTATTATACGGGTAAAAGACCTTTTATCATTCTTACTGTTCTTCCAGTTCTCCTTCACTAAAGGCTCTCTTCCTTTCTTCGTTCCACTTTGGTTTTAGGGCTGTGGGTGCTGTCTTCTCTAACATCACTTCCCACTTACAAGTACAAGTATACAACTTGTACAATACTCAATTCTGTATATATAATATAATCAATGTTTACTACTCATTTTCATATAAGGAGCGGGGTAGCACAGTGTGTACAGCTCTGAGTTGATATTCTAAATGTTACTGCTTCAAAACCGTGATCCGTGGCAATCATGTCTCTGTACAACCGCACAGTAAAGTCTCAACCTTGTGCTGAACACTAGGCGAGTGTTGTGCAGGAATTTTAGTAGTACAGATTTTATAAATTTCCGCATCATTGTATACCAATTTTTTTAAACTTATTTTTTCCTTTTATTACTACCATTTCTACCTTTTTTATAGTTAATAAATAAATGATTTCAGTCCTTCATATCTTTAAAAAGATATGATATCCTTAGGGCAAAACTAACAAACGTTAATGTCTCATTTAAACTTTACTTAGGAATTAAAAATATCCGTACTGTCCATTTAAAAAAGAATAGATTTGTAAAGTAAATCTAATCTAGTAAAAGATAAATATAGTATTATATTTATATTATCAGTAAATCTAAATCTAGTAAATAATAATTATTTACCATTACAGCACAATTAATTGTAAGGTTTTTTAAGATATGACATATTATGCAAGCTGTTTATTTATTGTTGTTTAATTTTTATTTACCGCAGCTATGCATTACTATAGCTAATTCGACAATCTTACACAGAGTGTCCCAAATTTGAGGATATAGGTTTCTTTAACGAGTGACGGTTACCTCACAGGGTTTTTCGTCCCCTCCGAATGGCAAAATAACCAAGGATTTTATACTCTAATTAAAAAATCCTAATGTCACCTACTAGGATGTGAGATCGCGACTTTGGGCACAGAAGATTGTTATGCTGATAACTACACCAGAAGTGACCCATTTCGTAAACTTTGTAAGCATAGTTATATTAAATTAAATTTGATGAAATATAATAAAAAGTATTTATCTTTTCAAAGCAATATAATTAATTATTCAAAAAGGTTTTAGAAGGATTGGGTACATAATCAAGAAGAGGAGTAAGGTATGGATCTGTAGCGACCATATTTCCTATCATGTGATAACAATCGGACACGATTGTTTTTTTAGGCACAGCCGCTCCATATATCTTCCCACCGATCTGGAAGAATTGTTAACATTAACCATATCCCGAAGAGTTAACAGAAAGCGATTCCAGGCGTTCTATTAATGATGAATGGAGGATCTTCCAGCTTATGCCCTCATCCATCATCCTAACTTGTATTATACTATTCCTACCCTTCTTATCATTACTAAACGGTTATTCATGGAAGGAGGGAGGAAAGACACGTACATTTATTCTTCTAGTTCACATCTTAATCACCTTATATAGCTCAATTAAAATAACATTAAATTGTGAATATTGTGTTATCTAAAGTATATCATTCACTCAACAATATTTATGCGAAATTAAAACCAGAAGATGATTCAGAAGAGAATTAATTAATTAATTTAGATATACCATCATCATACGACTATTATTTATGTTTTTATTATTATTACTTATTGTTAACAAGGACATATAAAACAAATAATAAATAATAATAAACAAGGAAACAATACTTACTTATTGTTGACAAGGAAATAAATAAAATTCAACTTCCAAGAAGAAAATCTTATGATGTGTTTATAAAGTGAACAACAAAAAATGTAAGTAGGAATACCAGTACACAAACGATTTGACTAGATAAAATATGCATACACTTTGCTATGGTACATCAAACTGTTATATTTCTGCCTCAACAAAATTATTGAAAAATTAAAACCAGATCATTCAATAGAGAATTAATTAACTTATTTTATATCTTCGTTATATAGAAAATTATTTGGGATCAGAAACAATATTTAATTTGTATGATATATCTAATTAAATATGTCTCATCTTACAGTTTAACAGAATTAAGTCTGTGATGAACAGGGCGAGTTATAAATTAGTCATTGTCTGAAGATGCAAAGATCACTTCATAAGTCCCTAAGTTCTGAATAATATAAATTCGTAATTTTGAGCTGAAAAAAATTATAACTATTTATTGGCGTAGTGTCTTAATTTTTCACGTGGATCTCAGACAGGAGTACTCTTTAATATAGTAAAAAATAAAATAAAGGAGTGAGGAAGTGAAGTATGAGATTACTGTTGTCTAGGAAATAAATAAAACACAATTTCTAAGAAGAAAATCTAATGATGTGTTTATCAAGTGAACAAAAAAAAACTATAAGTAATATAAAGTAGTATACTTTTTTTTTTTCTCATTTGTTTATATTATAGATATAGATATAGATAGTAGACAACAATATTCACAATAAGTTTAAAATAAGATATAAACAAAATAACTTATTTTATAGTAAAAAAAAAAATGGTGTGCTTTGGGCTAATTGTAAATATTCAAATCACTGATATTGTTAAAAATTCTTTATGAATATATTTTTAATGAAAACCCTATGCTTTTTTTAAAATAAATGTTTTTTGTTCATTACTGTATTCTAATTTTAAATTTATTGAATTTGAGTACCTCTGGGTAGTTTCTCTACCTGTCTTTTTTTCATGCCATTACGTACCATTCATTCTATTTACTTGTTATATTAGTATAATAAAGTTGTAGATTACATTGAATAAAAATTTTTATTGAAAACTAATTTCTACTTTTTAGTTTTGTTTTATGAAATAATATATATTTTTTTACTATAATTTAATTATAATAATTTTATAATTTTTAGTTCAGCTAGCTACAAAAGCGTATTAGGAATAAAATTCAGTGATCCTATCAGTAGTCATAAGCTTGTCTCCAAGACTTGAAGATTCCGTTACATACATACCAGCGAAGCTAAAAAAAACAAATAGATATTTTTTTTTAAAACTAATCACTACAAAAAAATAAAATGTCTTCATATTCTGTCGTCATTTATACTGCTGCAAATCCGACTGCACACCATCTAACATTCAGATAAAGAATTCAATTTTAAAATTTAATCTTTTCCCATCGGCTTTAAATGTGTTAGCCATCTATATCTGCCGTCCTCAGGAACTACTATGTCTGCTTGTCTATAAAGTCCCATCAGTTTTATTTCTTCTCTCATCCTCCTATCATCATTAAGGTTAATAGGGCCATAAACTTTCCAGAAGAGTATTCGGTCCCATTTGTTCAGAATGTGCAATAATATCTGAGCCAGAAGTCTCCAAACTTTTAGGCCCTAAGTGACACATTGTCAAACGTGGTCATACTCCGTTAACTAATAGCTGCAATAAATATTCTTTTTAATAAGTACACTTCGTTATGCTTTAAACATAATAACTTTGTTTATATATCATTCCGCAAGTTGTCGCTTCTATTTAACTTCCGATTTAAAGTATTTACATTTTTTTATTCATTTCCTTTCTAATATCTTCGAACATAAAAATAATAGTACTACTGACTGTATATGGTGACTAATACTGGCAGTATTTATATTAAATACCCAACTATCACATACTGTGTAGGTTAGATCATCATTTGTAGTTAAATGTTTCATAAAACTTTCATTTCTAGATGAAATGATTACACCGAAATACACACACACACACATCCCATAATTACATCCTATTTTCATAACAAAACTCACAGTTATTTTTATTTTCGAGAATATAACAAATGAACGAACGACAATTTAAAACTTGTGATTTACCTCGGATCGACAACCTGCAGTACTGATTCCCTTTGTTTCTTAAATGAAATTAATTTGTTTTTCTTACAATTGATTCTTAGTAATTAACAAAAGTGACAAATCTTATGTTCATAACGCCTTATTTATCCATTAAATTTCCCTATTAAAAGCGTTTTTTAATATTTTGAAAATAAACTCATTGCTGGAAGAGAGAAAGGAACGGTGGGCATCTTTTAAATTATTCAATGAAGTGAGCTTCGTAATAAAGAGAAGAGATTGAATTCATGAAATACAATTTAAGATGAAACAATTAAGGACGAGTTTCGGAATAATGTTAACATTAGGAACAATAAAAAATTCTCATTCCGGAAAAACTTCATTTAAATTTTAGTTTTTTTTTTATATCACCCTACTATAGTATATATTTCATAAAATAAAACAAAATAAATAATTGTAATCAACAGGATACACAAAGTTATATAATTTAAACTATAACATAAAAAATGTATATGTTTTAACAATTTTTTAAAAACTAAATCACTAGAATACAAATTAATAATAATTATTATAAAAAAATAATCAGAGAAATTTAATAATTAGTGGTTAAAATAAAAAAATGACAATAGTAAAATCAATCAAGCTTAGAAATATATATAATTAAAATACTCAGAACAATATACTTTAGTGGGGACAAACAAGTATGAGAGTTAGAGAAAGCGATAAAGCAAATATTGAGGAAGAATAACACCTTCAGATTGAATATTGTTAATAAAATGATCACTCACCTACTTGCTAATATAAATATTTTGATAAATAGTTTTATGTACTCAAGAATATTATCTTTATAGACTTTATAATTCTAAATTACTTGGTATTTAGTAAAATTTATACTCGATTAAATAACACATTATATTAACTTATTGGCATATTACTCGTAACACATTATATTAGTACATTAACTTTTCTTAATAAGGAGCAATAATGACTGAATGGTTGAAAAGCCAAAAAAGAAAATAAATAAACAGAGCTTGAAATAAATGTTTAATTAATTTTGTGTTTAAAACTCTCATAATTAAAAATTAATCATAATAAAAAACATTATCATAATATCAATAAAATAGAGCCAAAAACTCAAAAAGAAACACTATTATTTATTATAATGCAATTGGGAAAAACCACAATGCCAAACTGGTAAGTGGGTGTATAACTAGATTTGAAACATAAGGCTTTGCATTGTGGTTTTTCCCAATCGCATCATAATAAATAATCATAATATGTTTATCTTATAGCTTATAAAAGATCATAAAAATAGTATATAAATCTTTTTAGATAATTTTAACGGTGTAAGTCTATTTTTCCATTTGACTAGAAGCTTTTTCTGCTCTGAATTGGATTAAGGCTTGTATATTTTAAGAAAGGTGAAGGATGCCAATATAATATATATAAATTAAAATAGCATGCTAAGATAATAAATGTTAAGAGTGATATTTTGCTTTACTGAAAATTATTATTATTACATGAACACATTAAAATTGTTTGATTTTAAATAATAATTATATTTTCAAATAGATAGCTTTTATTCTGTCAAAAACAAAAAATTAAAATATATTAAAAGAATAATTTAAATAAAATATAGTATCAAGTAGTACAAGAAATAAACAAAGAATAAACTTGACTCTAAAGACTTAATTGTCCATGGCCAAGTATTTAGAACCATCAATGTTAAGTTCATTGTCTGCTGTTTAAATTTCCATAATGATTTTTTTCGTCGACTATCTTGAATTTTTAACTATTTTTTAAATCTCATTGAAAGGTAAATTATACATTTCTTAAACAGGGAAATATATTAATATCGCCCAATTACCTACAAGTGTTTTATTGGTGCATATTGACATGCAGAGTTTTAAGGAACAGAAAGCATTGTTAATCTAAATATAAACCTTAAAAAATGTATTCACATCAACAGATATAACAATGATGCAGGTATAAGGAAATTTCTAAATTTTTGTCGTCGTATATGATGACTTTTTCGTTACTTTATTCATGGTCTCCACTAGTAAGTCCGTCAAGTTGGATTTTAACAAGACTGACATATTCTTTATTTCAAAATATTTACTTATAAATAAGGAAATTCTTAGTTAAGTTGTACTTTGTAGGAACCGTAAAATGGCTGACCTAGGATGTGCGGTGTCACGCACTAGTTAAAGATCTCTATCTTAATTATAGCATTATATTATATATTTATGATTCCCGCTGTAGATTCGATTATCCATAGTAGAGTAGACAAAATAAACTAATAGACAATTTACTTGTACATTTTTTATTCAGATTTTTTTTAAATTTATAAAATCTTGGGATCTAGTTGGCTAACACCTCGTGGCTAACAATGATAGATTGCATGATAGCGTGTTTTTGTTGTAACGTTTCAGTTGTAATTAATTCAGATGACCTTCTTTTACTAATGGAATAGTGGGTATAGCTTGTGTCGAGTTTTATTTAGTGCTACTCACATGGAATTAATAAGCAGACTATCAAACTAAATAAATATATATATACATTAAATTTAGAGATTCAGTCAATTCTTTCAACTTCGTTTTCGCGACGTTTTGAGACTTGGTTTCATAAACATGCCCTAACAGTGAAAAAAGGGCTTCTAGTGAATTACATTAAATAGCACACAAGTCAAAATATAAAATTGACGCGAGACTTGATATCAATCAACCAAATTAATTTTTAACTGTCGCATGTATATGTAGATAGTTATGATCAATGAAATGAGTAATGTTTGATTGCTCTATTAGGACCAGCAGTTTTATATTGATTGTTGAATCATTATTATAGGTTTATTAGTTTATATTTTATCGATTTGAAATCATTTGTAAGTTCATGCATAAACACCTTGCATTTGTTAATTTCATATATATATATATATATATATATATATATATATATATATATATATATATATATATATATATATATATATATACATATGAATCGTAATGTATAATCGCTAATCTTATTGCATAACTTATGAATTGATGTTTTTTAGTTACATCATTTATTTTATAAACCTATATATATATAAACCTTAAATTTTTGTTTATTTGTATATTTGTTAATTTTTTTTTCATTACATAATTTAGGATTATAAGTTTAATTTTAATTTTACTCTCACGTGTAAATTATCAATTCAGTCAAACTATAAATTTTTAATTTCTTGTATTGTTAAATTATACTAAAATGTACTCTGTAATTATAATACCAAACTGATCTGTAATTATTAACATCACATGTAATGACATGTAATATGCTTACTTAAGTATGGAGCATGTCCTAATAATAATAAACGGTCCCTCCATGGGGTTACCATGGGGGGAACAAATTAAGAAAAAAATGTATATATATATATATATATATATATGATTGTCAAGGCCTGGACAAATCTTTTCTTTTCAAAATAAAAATATTTAAAAATACCACCATCATAAGAATAATAAATATAAAATAAATGATATATATATATATATATATATATATATATATATATATATTTATATCATAATTTATTGTAATATATATATTATATATATATATAATTTACTGTAAATATATGTAAATACATAATTGTAAAAATTGATACCAGTTAAAAAATATTCCTAGTGAATTCTTTTCAGATCTTTTTTATTTGGTTATTTGTCTTTGGAGTAGAGAATAGATGAATTATAGACACGGACACTATATTTATTGTTCTTCATTTAATACAAACAATACCATAATAAACTAATAACAAAAAGATAAACGTACATTGGAGTCGTATATATTTTTTTTAACTTATTAATAATGATTCCAAATATAAAATATAAATTTTATCTTTACTTTAAAGTATCCATGATAACTGAAACTAACTGGCGGGTTTAATGAGTCAAAACTCTTTAATACTTTTGAGGTAATAGCACCGCGACATTTTATACGTACTCATAGTGTTGTACTTAGCCTATAAATACAACGATATTGCTTTAAAGCTAAGTTCTATTTGCCCAACAACTTGAAGACCCGATAAAGTTTGAGGGTTCCTGTCTTGATGGGATTGAATAAAATAATGTGTATGGTCACGAACTTTTGATAGTAACGGGCCCTCAGGATTTCCCGATATTTCTATTTTATTTTATTTTATTTACTATTGTATTAATTATTGTTTACTATTGTATTAATTATTGTTTATTTTACTACTAATAGTTTTTAAAAATTAAAAAAAAAATATATTTATGTTTTTCCTTACGACCAGCCAATTATCAACCGGAAAAAAACTAGTACCAATTACAATTTATCAAGCAGTCATCATAACGATTAAAATAGGGTATAATCATTGTTATAGCATAAGTAATTAAAACTAATATAACAGCATTAAATAGGAAGGATCAAGTCTATAAAATAACACAAAACAAGAAATCTAGTCCATATTTCCTCAATTCAAGCAACATAAAGGCATTTCGTTGATTTTTTTATATCATTGTTTTGTTTATAGATAATAGAAATATTATTTATGGAGTTTATAATTCTTTTGAAGTGATGTCTGAACAAGCGAATTATTGACAGTATTTCTTGTTTTCTATTTTTTTTAAGCGTAAGGTTTCTTGGTTAAAATGTTTTTCTATTTATGCCTTAAGCACAATTATGAATATATATTAATAAAATATACTAATATTTGATTAAATTTCCAACTATTATCGCCTTTATTTGATGATTACTCAGAAAATTCGGTGGAACTTTATTTGAATAGATGTAGAGCACACAATTCATTAGTACATTTCAAAGGGTATTTAATAGCATTATGAGGACTAAAACATGTAAAATACAATTACAGATAAAAGAAGGAAAGGAAGAAATTTCTTATGGAGAAACGCATAATTTACTCGTTTTCTTTCTAATATAACATCCATATACAATCTAATAACCATATTCTTTTACCATATATTACATTAATAATAAGCATTACATTATAAATTCTTTAGTTTACAAATTACAATAGTTCACTTGATATTCTATACTTGATTTGACATGGTAATTGCATGTTATATGTACTTTACTTTTTTGTGTATAAAATGTATAAATAAAATAAAATCTTTAATATCAAAAAGATAAAGTAGTAAAGCTAAATTAAAAACATTTTTAAATATTTTATTTGAAAAGAAAAGATATGACCAGGACCGGGACTCGAACCTGGGTCTCCCACGTACCCGCCTTGGTGCTTAGCCACCTCAGCCATCCTGGTTCACTTCTCGGCCAGATATATCCTTTCTTTTCACTGATCCTATATCTCCGTGCCCTAGCAATTTGCGATATATACACGGGGAGAATGCTGATTAAACATTGCTTTTATTTTTGGATCATGTTGATTTACGTCATTATATATATTTTAATTTTCACATTTTATTGTTGGATGTTATATTATAATGATATTTATATTATATATGTTATATTATATTTAATTTGAAAAGAAAATATAACATCTAACAATAAAATAAAAACGATATAAATTAAATTAAAAACAATTTGAAATGTTTATCATGACATGCTCTTTTTTATTGAGATATTTAAATTTTATTGGTTATTAAAAATCTAAAGATCTTTTATTGTTCGTTTATCAATTTATCTTATTACCTCTTTATCAATGTTGTAATATACCAATTAAAACTTATCTGGAAATATAATTAATCAATTATCAATAATTTTCATCATGATTCAGCTCAGAAAGAACTAATAGCTAGAGAAGCATTAAACATTTTAACGATTGAAAAGTATAATGATCAATCCTTTGGAAATATAATTGACATTATAATTCCGGAACGACATTATATGATCTCTGATATTCTATTTCCAACACGTTTTTTAATAAAATAATTTTTTGAGTTGTATGATGTTTGAACTTAATAAATTTTGTAATTATTCCCATATAAGGAAATAATTGCATAAGTTAATATAAGATTAAAAAAGTCTCAAGCCATTAAAAATGTTCTAATATTTCATTTATAATGTTTTAATCTTTCTTGTTTCTTTACAATACAAGAATTATTAAATGTATAAATCATCAATCACCAGACACACATTTTTATGAGAACAATCCTATTAGTTCATATGGTTTATATTAAGTTGTATTCATTTTATTTTTTATTCTAATTATACAGTCTTATAGCTTAATTTAATTACTATTTCGTTTTCTTTTGCTGAGTTTTACTTACACTTATAGATAAGCATGTTAATTCCCCATTTACATTGTAATGGAATGGAAATCTCTAAAAAGAGAGATATAATATTGGTTAGCTTTTTACGCTTTACACCGAGGTTTTTAAGAGAAAAAATATCCTGAAGCATTATTTTTCATTATATTCATAATAGCTGAAACTACTATGTCCCGATAGTCAGTTATATGTTTAAATTTTCTTTTACTAGTGAACGTTCTTTAAAAGGTTTTAAATTAGTTAAACCTAGAAAGTAGTTTAGTTTCAAAATAGATGGAGATCCTGGGTTGATACAGTATAGGGTCCACTTTTAGACAATATATAATTTAAACCAAACAATAAACATAGT
Source organism: Arma custos (assembly GCA_037127475.1). NCBI lineage: Eukaryota > Metazoa > Arthropoda > Insecta > Hemiptera > Pentatomidae > Arma > Arma custos. Next base: position 87,918,138 of record CM073764.1, on the reverse strand, counting down.
AAATAAAATATTTCTCGCGCCTATCACGGTCTATTATAAATATTTAATATTGACTATAAGTAATTATTAGGGTGTATAAAAAAATAACCGTTTTTTAACTAAATATTTGTCTTATTATTTCTTTGATATATTTAGATGGTGACTAACAGTAAATTTCGACACCACACTCCCTGGCAAGTTCGCGAGTACTTGTGGACGGATTAGACTCAGCATCTCCCTTCAGAACCTCATGAATATCCATTAATGATCATCCGGAGCCCTTCTTCCCTTCCAACGCCGTGCAGTACGCTAGTCAAGAACACCTTCCCCTTCATATTTAATAATTTCACGATCTGCTTCAGCGGCTGTGAAATTTTTTTTCCAGTAATGTCTTAAAATTGCGAGAATTTCGTGGGACACTGCCATGTTTCTTCTTTGAAATATATAACTAGACTTAGGCTTTTTTGAAGAATAAAGTGCTAGTAAACAAGCTTAGAGAATGCTCTAAAGGGATTATTAGGTGTTGGTAAATAATAAATAGCATTAAAATATTTATAGACTTCTGATAAAACGGTCATTTTTAATACACCATATTAAATACTTTAAGGAAATTTTTATTTTGTGATATCTCTGATTATAATTTAACATCAACATAGTTATTAGTAAATATCATTAAATAAATATAATATATGTATTATATATTACATACAATATAATTCAATGTATACCCCAATATATACATGGATATATATACAAGTGAAATAAATACCCCATTGTATACATGGATCGGTGTGTCCAAGCGGGTAATTGCACTTCTGTACTAACTACTTGCAAATGTATAAGGTCGAAGGTCGAATACCGATCGTCGGGCATTTTGTCCAGAGACGGTGTGATTTGGGGGAATGATACAAAGGTCTTCGTGCGCCTACCGACCCCGAACAGCCTAAATGCTTATATCTTGGCCAATTAATCACTGTCCTTGAACTCTGTTGACACTGTTGGGATGGCTCCAAAATACGTAAGATAACGTATAATCACTCCAGGCATTCTGTGCTGCCACCATTTCTGCATAATGAACAATTTGCGCGACCAAAGATATCATCCAAGAGAACGCAAACAGAGTCTTGTACAGAATGTAGAATATAATTTGAAAAATTATCAAACAATAAAGAAACCATATAAAAAATATTGACTCTTCAACCCTAGCGGTTTGAGTGGTATTCTTTCGCCATCCAGAGTAAGCAATAGTTTGACCAGTCCTGAAGTATAGATTTGGCTGATCAGACATCATATAATGCTTAACATTTCCTTTCATACGTCTCCGTCAATTTAATAGGTCGTTGGATCAGACACTTACCTACATGTTATGTGTAGTGATTTTTCTCTCACAGTCAGAATACTTTAATTTCTTTAAGCCTAAAGTTTTTTCATTGCATTAAATATTTTCAAAACGTGTGGCTTTATAGCAACACCAACAGGTTTTGTTATAAAATCATTTATAAAAATGACGAAAAAGATATGATTTAAAGCTGATCCCTGTGACACTATCATGAAGGACAGTTTGGAAATAGCAATCACATAAAAATATCAATGTAACGTCAGCAGGAGCATTGAAATTTCGATTGATAAGGAAGTTTTGTATAGAGGACAGGAAGTTGTCAAAAAAAGTCCAAACAGATAAGGATTCTCGAAATCTGATTAAATGGAACGAGTCAAAAGTGTACTCTAGATTAAAAAAAAAAAAAAACTGTAAGACCCTTAAGGTCGTCATCAAACAAGGTAATAAAGTATTTTAAAATAACCTTTTAAAAAGAAGAAGGTTGTTTCATTATTATTTATAAAACGTGTATTGTTCTTAACCAGTAATTTTCAGGTTTCTAAATTCCATAATAAAGGGTAGTTTTTGTTCTGATTCGAAATAGTTTGTTTACCATTTTACGTTTATATAGGTCATTTTCGGTGTTTCGGCAAGTGCTCCTAATTCAATCAATTTAAATACCATATGCTTAATCATTTTTATTATTGGAGAATGAAAATATTCTGATAGAATTATTAACTGTAAAATCATACAAATAATATCTTTTTAATTTGTTTTCTTAGCCCCTTGGGTGTGAGGTTTGCTATGTTATTGCATCTGGTAGGAGTTATGAAGGGGTATATTTTACTCCACTACATAGATTTAAGATGTGGACTGGGAAAACGTTTTGATTTTTATTTATTTATTTTTCTCTTTATTATCCGGGTTCACCGCGTCCTTTTAGCTTTGTTTGTTTTTATTTTTCTCAGTCTTCTTTGACTTCTGAACATAATTGTGCCATTTCTGTGGCCGTTCTAATAATGTGAGATTCCTGAAAGACGGTTAGTACAATATTGAAAGCTATCAAACAATTGTATATGCCTCCTTTTGAAGTCTGTAGCAGTTTGGTACGTGGAATGTGGTATACATTTCGATAAATTTCAGTGCAACATTCTGAAACTGTTGGGGTCACCTTGTTTTTGTGAGCGTTATAATTCCTTATCTTTGGCAATTATTCCGCAGATTATCGCTTCGATTTGAGTCACAAGATTTTTCGTTCGTTCTTTTTTAATATTTTCCAAAAACACAAGTTATCACCAGCATTAATATGGAAAAGAGAATGCAATTGTGGGAAATGTGGAAACCTCATGTAGAAATGAACATTTCAACAAAACATATATCGTCTGTACATGGAAATATTAATTTGAAACTTTTACGAGGGTAAGTCAATATATATATCCGCAATTTAGTTATATTGTTGATTATGTTAGTAGTACTGTCGTTTTGCGTTGATGACGCATGCTTTGTTTATTTGTTGTTATGTCTATGCAAGTTTCAGGTTGTTATTTGTGTTAATCATGGCTGCTCCGCTTTCTATTTGTACCAAAGAACGCAACGTTTGCACCAACTGAGCAGTGTTCAGTGATCCATTTTTTGTGGTCGAAAGGCGTACGACATTATATATTTTTTATCAGTATATTTTTTACTATGTACGAGATGACAGATTTTTTTTTTTATTTTACTGCGTAGGGTAACATAACTAATTTTGGAAGAATGCTAACTCGGGGTATAACCGAAATAGCCACATTTCCCGAAAATAGAACTTGTGTTTTTCCAAACTTCTACTTGAGATTACAACAATAAACCGCGGAGGCCAGCTTCTGTTCCTAAACAGTTTATACATGTTATTTCTTCCTAAAACAAATGCCTCCGATGCATAACAAACAGACAACCAGGGTAATAAGTCAATAGTTCAAGGGGAAGCGTGTATAATTTAGGACCTGTAGGAAAGTTTAGCTGTTTTCGAAACTGATCACAGTAGCTTCAACTTATTGCGAAAACAAAAAACTTATAAGTTGTTGATATGGATTAAGGTAATTTTTTTAAAATGACAATTCGCAGCCCTTTGATAAAGTATGAATTTATGATTAAACAATACAAAAAAAAAATTGGTGCAAAGCCATTCAAAGTGTAGACTTAAAATTTGGTAGATTGAGGAAAATGGGTATATATATATATATATATATATATATATATATATATATATATATATATATATATATATATTCCTCGAGTATTAGGTTGAAAATATATATAAATACCAAGAAAAACCGATGAACCAAAAGTATCATGTCGAATACTTTAAAGAAAATTTTAAGTTGAGAATATTTATTAAATCGAAACCCAAGGCTCAAAAAGTTATTTATACTTGTTAATTGTCCTTGTGGAAATAAAATATAATTTTAACTAAAATGTTTAAAACTATTAATGATCTAACCACTGACTCCTGGACAATACTCAATAAATAATGTTTTAATTAATTTTCAAAAAATAATATGGATCATATGAATTATCCGATTTGTTACAATTTAAGTAGACAAAATAGGATATCAGATTCGTTCTCCTGATCAAAATAAATATCAAGGATCAACTTTTTTTCTTTGCTTATAATGGTATACGATTACGTATTATAAAAAGAACCAACAGAAAATTAAAGATATTTAGTAAGTAGGAGCTTTGAATATTCGCCAATTCAGCCATGTCAAATATTTCAATGAGCATAAAATCAAGCTGTTATCAAAACTATTTGTTAATACAAAGATGCATGGTAGAATCGTTAAGAGTTTATTTTGAGAAAATGTTAAAAATTTATGAGATTCACTTTAAGTCAGTTTTAGTGAAAAAGCTTTAAAATTATAAATACCTGATCAATCAATTTCGTGTAGCTTTCTATATGTGTGTGCTAGACTCACTTTATGAGTGCAAAAATACACACAAACAGATTTGTACTATTTGGACTCGGAGGACCTTAAAACCTACATTTCGCTTTAAAACTCGGGTTTAAAAATTTTCTTGATCGAAATACTTTCCCTCCCTATATAATTAATAAATTTATGAGTGATACCGTGGTGAGTAAAGTCGCTAACCTTCCTTGCTGCGGCGCAGGTTCAAATCCGGGCTTGTGAGGTTAAACTTATTTTGTGGCACACCCAAATCTACGGAAAAAAATGTTATAACTTGAAGTAATATATCTTTACAGGAGCAGTACAGGTTAAGAAACGCTAAATAAATTAAAAACATGATGGAAATATGGTCACAGGATGAGCCAAATCAGTGTAAAATAGTGTGTTTGGGACTTGATGATTTAATAGTTCAATAATTGATGAGTTTGTAAAAACTGGGTTTTGTAATAAGAGGAACTCAAGAAGAACTGTTGTTCTAAGGTCACCTGTGGTCTAGTGGTTAGCGAAACAAACTACTAAACCCAAGATCGCGGGTTCGTAGCCCGGCAGATGGCCCTAGGATTTTTTTAAGGGAGTAAAAAATCCTTAGTTACGCCGTCCTTCGGAAGGGACGTTAAACGGGGGTCCCGAGCCTGTACGATGTCAGGTACTCGTTAAAAATCCCTATCCTAATTAAACCTGGATAGGCAAAATTTAGCTCCCACTGTAGCATCGTCCGATTAACCATAGCAGCATAAAGTGACGTTAAATGAATAAACAAACAAACAAGAACTGTTGTTCTTGTGATTAGAGTGAAGCCTCCAAAAGCCTGTAAGTATTGCCAGCTTGTATTAGCAAAAATAAAGGATGCTTTGTTCGCTAATAAATGATTTAATGAATTTTAAGACATCGATATAAGAGAAATGAAGATAAATATTTATATTGTTCTAATCCCTTCAGTTAAAGCCTAAGATTATTCTAGCTTTGCCATATTCACGTAGGAGCTTATCGACCCCTATGCCGAAAACGTGACCGGAAATGTGAATTATGTTTTGCCTTATAGTTCCTAAAAGGCGCATTTAATTAAAAATGAATGGTATAACCAAATAAGAAACATCAAATTCTTCTCGATTGAGTATTACAATATATTTATTGAGTTAAGTGTCGTGATCGAAAAAAATTAACTATCAGCAATGTTTTCCATATTTTTCTTCAGCAAAAGGAAATGGGGATTATATAATAACAATGGCTAAAATATGATTAAAAATTATAAAATAATTATCATATCATCAAGCTATCCATTCACTGAGTTCCAAACTTGACAATTGTTTTTTAATTATCATAATTATAATGCCTAATACAAAAGCCAAGCTAATAAAGTTTTGCTTATAAATATTGGAATAAAGATTTTTAAAAAATACAAAAAGTGTACTGGCTAAACAGGAACATAACAAAAATGTCATTTCGATTTTAAGAAGTCGAGACTTTTAACTAAGTGATCTGCTATAAAAATTACAACAAAACGCTCATTCGAATCATAGGCAGAACTCCCTTTTTTCAATCTGAATATCTCGGAGAATTGAGGCCCGAGATATAACCAAAGTGTATTTTTCTTATTTTATATATATATATATATATATATATATATATATATATATATATATATATATATATATATATTCTTATGTACTTCCTACTGTTCTAGGCATATGTTATACTGCGATATATTAGTGTATGTTATCTCCGAAGCGAGTACATATTACAATTACGTCAAAAGATTAAATGTTACTGTAGACGTGTAGTGAATTTTTCCATAAGATAACTTAAAACATTGATTAAAATTGCTAATTTAATGTTTTAATCGGGAATTCATACATGTCAACTATGAAAGAATTTGAAGGGTCGCTCTATATTTCCAATGTATAAATTTTATAAATTAATGCTAGTTCGAAATTGTCTTAAAAATTTTAACAAATCGAATTACTTTTGATTTAACGCTAGTTACAGACGGATGTGTTGAAGAAGCTGACCCCAATTTTAAATCGTTCCGACCCATCTGCTCTAGATTTCTTAACAACTTTAGTTGGGCCACTAAGGAAGCAAGGGATAGAACGCAATGGGGAGCATTTGTTTAATTTACACGAAGAATTTACACTTAAAACATTTTTTAAATATAAATAATCATTTATTGTTGGTAAAATATTAAATAATAATGATTTAATTCAGAAGTAATTAAATTTTCTTTTCCTGAGCCAATTATGAATTTGAAATACCACTTTAATTATACGATCATTTATATTTATAAATTATTTTCAAAAAGAATCTTCTCAAAAATTTTAATATAAACTGTAATAAAATACTTATTTACAATTTCTAAGTACAATACTTAAATAGAGCAATTGTGAAAACGAAATAATTATGACAAACAATAGCACATACTAGAAATGCCTAGGATGAATAAATATAAACCTGCATCTTATTAGTATGATGGGGCCACTATTATTGTGAACCATGATAATGGGTTAAGTATATGGTAGGTACTGTAATATTCTAAGCCAAAAGTTGTGCAAGCCGATGATTAGATGAAGATGGAACTCAAGGCTCCGAAATTTTCATTTCGCCACCTCAGACCGATAGTTTGTAAACACTGTCAATTGTAAGTTAGTTGTGGCCATAAACAGTTATGGCAAAAACTTTTATTTATACTCTATCGTTTTTCAGGTTTATTTTAATCCTGTAAATAACAAAGTATTTGTTTTTTATTTCTATTTTGTAGTCTTAGATGCAAGAAAAGCTCATTTGGAAAATATATTTAAAAATACACCTGCACCACTATAACTCGTGAGTGGTCTGGGGTTCAGTACTTGGTAGAGACTCTGCTGTATTTTGGACAACGGTTATGCAGGGAGGTTATTTGTTGAAGATCACTCTCAACCGCCAGATACCCTCTTGATTTGGGTATCCACTTTAAAGATTCTGAGAGTAAGCCCCAGGAACGTCCTAGATCCCATAGGATCTATCTCTGGCAGCTAACAGATTAAATAAATGTTTACCAGGGAGCAGGACTCGAAGTTAGGACCATCGGAATGGCTACTCAACCCTCAACTATTGAGCCACCCCGCTCCCTAAAACATATATTATATAAAGTAACATTTATTTTTTTAATTTTCGAATAAAAAAATAAAGGATAATATAAACTGCTCACAAATTGAAGTGGACCACTTAAGAAAATGAAGATATTTTATAATTTACCTAACTTGATTGATTTGAGATTTTCCTCCATTTAAAAAAAACTATTTTATTAGCAATTTAACGGTGTTAAAGAGATAAAAACAAAAACAAAGTCTTAGTATTACTGCTTAAAGCTCAGCTGCTTATTTTCCACTTGTGTTTTGTAAACATTATTTCCCTTTTATCGTCAGTATTACTCCAACCAGTTCACTAGCCAGTGTTTAACAATGTCTTCACGACAACTTAGTGTTGAAGAACTGGGGAGGGCATTAGAACTTTCAGAGTTAGGTCATTCTCAACGTGATGTCTATCGTATGCTTCGGTGCTCTCACACAGTCATTGGACGAGCATGATCTCGATACCAGGCAACAGCTACTGCTCAGTACACACATGGAGGAGGGCGAGTTCGAAAAACCACCCTTCAGCAAGACTGATATTTCAAAATCCAAACCACTAGGCAACGCGGTTTAACAGCTCCGCAGTTGCAAAGCTCTTTTCAACAAGCAACGGGAGTCCGCATTTCAACTCAGACGGTTAGAAACCACCTACATGAAGTTGGTTTGAGGACAAGAAGACCGGCGAGGAGGGTTTGTTTAACCAGACAACAAAAGCAGAACGACTCCTATGGGCTCGTGAACATGTCGATTGGACTGACGAGGACTGGGACCATTGTTTATTTACTGACGAATCGAAATTTGTTCTCCATCATCAAGATCGATGTTTTAGAGTGTGGCGAGATACAAACCAGCGATTTAGCCCAGGTATGACTGAACAAGTTCGCTCTTATGGAGGAGGCTCAATAATGGTGTGGGGCGGGATAATGAGTAATCGAAAAACTCAGCTTGTACTATTTAGAAATGAACAGCCACACAAACCTACCTCAGCAACGTCATCAGGTCTGTAATTATCCCTTTAACCCAAGAAACGGGTGAGAACTTCATTCTTGTTGATGATAATGCTCGTCGTCATAGGGCAAGGATGATTGAACGCTATATAGCAGAACAAGAAATAACCCGCATGAACTGGCCTGCTTGTTCACCAGACATGAATCCAATTGAACATGTTTGGGACAAATTTCAACGGCAATTACAAATGCGTTCACCTTGTCCACATAACTTGGATGAACTTGCAGCCGCCTTAATTGAGGAATGGGCTAATTTACCTCAAGATTACATATTGAGCTTAATAAGAAGTATGAATCGCCAATGTGAAGCATTAATTCAAAGTAGAGGGGGTCCAACACCCTACTGAAGAAGGTTAAATTGAAATGAAAACCGATATTTGTAAAAATTTAAATGTTTATTTTGTAAAAAAAATATTTTAATTTAAAAAAATCAATGTTTCTTAAATTTTGTTTTGTGTATTTATTTTTGTTGAACAAAAACTATTAAAAATCGATAAGTGAGGTACTATAATCACAAATATACAAAAAAATAACCAGAAGTATTGTTAAAAAGAGAGTTACCTAACTTTAGATGTGTGGTCCACTTCAATTTGTGAGCAGTTTAATTGTAATTGGGACAATGGGCAATATGACATATTGCAACCGCATAAGGTATATAGACTTAAAACAAATAAATAAATAAAATATCATACATAATAATTCACATAACCCTCATAGTATGTAGATTTGACAAAATTTTGACCAAAATACTTCTATGGCTTTTGAAAACCAAAATGTGTGTTTTCGATTTGTACCAACCATGTACTGCCTCTCCTGGGAACCAATCATCTATTGCAGCTGTGTTACACATTTTGTAGTCAAACGGCTGTACAAGCAACTGTATTAATAAAGCCAACTCCAGGACGGTTAGAGGAAATAGCAGAAGTTTTCAAATAGCAATAATCGTACTTCGGTAGGTTTCCATGAAATATCCTTTGCACTATTACTAATCTAAATAAACTAGGGTATGAATTTGTAAAGGTGATTTGTGAGTGACCATACATTTGTAAATAAATGTAAGTTTTTAGTGGAAAGTATAAAAAATATCAGAGGTCTTGTCTCAAATATCACACATATCAGGATATAAAAACTTAGATACGTAATGTTGCAGATTTTTTACGTTATTCTTAATATTGTTAGTTGGCTGATGCTATTCTTAGATAAATTTAATAAATAAAGACGAATCAGGAAAATTAAATGGGTTTACACTGTTATTCGTAATCTAAATTTCTAAAGCTAAATTACAAAGTATAAATTTTTTTTAATGAAATATGTTAATTTAATTATACAATAACATTTATATTTTCCCTAATGCATTGAGATTTTTTTCCTTCATCACGTTTGTATATGAGTCAATAATATGAAAATTGTCATCATTTAAAATATATCATGTTCTCCTATGATTTCATCTCATTTGACATTTTATTAGTTTGTTTTTTGATAGTTTCATTTTTAAATCCATAAAATAAGTTTGTGATATATATTTCTTCATAGACTGATATCCTGCTAAGTTTAAGAAATTTACAACAAATGACTTATCTAACAATTATCTTGTCAATTATTTTCCTCTTAAGTATAATTTTGTGAGACTAAAATGAGAAGACTTATCATAATGAAATTCTATATTTTCCAAGCCACAACATGTAGGTTTTACCTATGAAAGATTTCAAGAAATTCTTAAATAAGGTTTAAAACATATTCTGAAATGACGGGAAAATGTTTTAAATTTTATATAAAGCAATTTATATAATAACTTTACTGACACTTTTTTTTTTTTTAAACCAAATTCCATTTTCTATTAAAGACTTTGAATATGTATTAAGCATATAATTTATATTTCACTTATAGGAAATGTTTTTGTTTTTTTTAATTGAGGCTTTCAGCTTCAAAAGCGGATAACTTTTTAATAATAAAAATTAACTTTTACACTCATTTATTCAAGTAATTTTATGCTTCCGAAACTTAATGTTAAAAACCGGACTAAAACCTTTAGAAATAATGAAGCAAACTCTGTTAGACAAAATTGCTTGATTAAATTAGCTAAAATGTGAAAAATTCGATTTTTGAAATTTTTGAGTTATCCGCTTTTGATCCCAAACGGCTTATTTGTGCTTAATTTTCTTAATTTCATTTTTACATCTTAGCTATTTTTCTAATAAGATTTTACTATATTTGTTATATGATTATAATTTAATTAATCGTGGTTGTTTGACGTTATTTTTAGAATCAATGCATTATCAATCCTAATTTACACATATCTGTAAAGGAAATAAAAAATAAAATTATCATTTTAGATACCGACGAAGAAGCGAATCTGTGCTATAAAAGTTATTTTTTTCAAACCCACTTTGGCAGACTACGTTTGCAATCCTCGGGAATAACTCTAAAAAATAACATACAGCAATATTTACATCTAAATTGGTTTTTAAAAATAACAAAAACCTGACCCTACAGGCATTTTAAACAGTCCTATACAATCAAGGCTTGTTTATTTATTTCTATCTAGGAGATAGAGGAATCTGTTCTTTTTGAATCAGTGATTTATCCACTTTGTTAACAGAAAAGTGTAAAAATCTAATAAAATTCTATATCTATATAATTAACAATTTAAATAATACGTATTTAAGTATTTGATTTGTTTGTGAGATACATACAGATTTAATATCGCTGATGGTATCAGAGGTTTACGGAGTCCGTTCTTGGACACTGCAGTGGTGAATAGATCACTACTGAACGCGAATTCCATTTAATGATTACTCTAATGCATTAAGGTCGCCTAGCAATAAATGTCTAGTTTTGAAATGAATTTAACACTATTGAACGTTTAATTATTGGATAAGTTACATTATAATAATAATTATTTGATATTTCTCAGAATACGAAGAATAAAAAAGTAACTTTATTCCGGGACTAAGTCCCTTTAGAATAACAAATATGAACATGTTCACGCCATTCGGCATTCTTTTTATTTATGAATTATTATAATACTTAAAAAATAGATAAAGTGTCAAATACATCTTGAAATAGCACACTACGCTCTCTAGCGGCTGTTTGGGGCAACTAACACTTCAATTAATTGACATAATCATAGGCAGATCGCGATACGGGTACTCGTATCACCTGTTTCCTTTTCTTTGAATCTCGCGCTTGTCTGTCTTCAGCGTGCTACCACTCCAAGCAGTCTTTTCATGCCTCCAGCTATCCAGCTAAAGCACCACGCGAGTCTTTTCATATGCCTCCAGCTATCCAGCTAAAGCAGTCGCGAGTCTTTGATCCAGCTATCCAGCTTAATTACAATTACCAGTTCTTGATCAGTTTAATAATTTCCGTTTATTCATGTGTTACAAATATTTCACGATTCATCTGCAAATAAGTCTGGATTCCCCAGGAGTTTTTCAAGGGCACAGGAAATCATCAGGACTAAGAGACGCTGCCAGCCTCTTTTGGTCTTTGAGTACTCAGAAACCAAAGTTCCTGTCCGTATGCTGCCGGCCTACGTCTAGGGTGAGTCACCTTTTATTTTCTGTGGTTTTGATTTCTTCCTGTTACCTCTTTATAATATCGAACGCTTTTAAAATTACTTATACAGTCCACATCCAGAGCGAAATTTATTTAACTAAAATTACATTTTTAAGAAATTTATTACGAACCTTCGAGCTTGTCTCAACATAATATAAAGAAACATAATATTTATCTGGCCAGAAAGCTAAATGTTACAAATCAAAAATCGTGTAAAAAGTGACAGAAAACAATTTAAACTTGATGATTTAAAAGAAATATTTAAACAAAAAATAATAATAAGTAAATAAACAGTACGAATCTTGACAAAATATTAAGCAATTAAAAAGAATAGATAAATCCATAAATTTTGTTAAATGCATGAGCTAGCATGCAATCATCTTTGCATGATGTACATCTTCTTAAAAAACAAAATTAAAACAACTAAACCACACAATGAATTATACTTTAATACATCATAAAGGTGGGACATCATAAAGGCCAAATTTAAAAACAAAATTCACTAAGTAACTATAAAGATTTTTTTTAAATTTAACTATTAAATCAAAAACCAATAAGAGACCTAATGCCCTGTACTGAGATATAAAGAAAATATATAGTTTTATAATGAAATGATGTTTATTCATCATATGCAATCCTGATTTTAGCATGAACAGTTACGGTATAAATATCTACAGAGCCTAATAAAAAATTAATCTAAATAGTCTATTTCACTCAACATATATACATATATACAGATATATCTTATTGTTTATTATAAAAGATCTTTACATACAATGCATAATAATGGAATGTTAACAAAATGATTCACCAAAAAAAAAATATATTTAGCGCAGCAAAACTATGTAATTAATACAAATTTTATTTACCGCGTGTAAAATTCAAAATACGTTTTCAAAACCATAAATATTATCCCGAATTCAAACATTTAAAAACAGGTCTTATTATTACATTTTGAAAGGAAGTGAAATAACAAATTGAAAATTATAAACAATAATATTTTTTTATAATTATTGGTCAACTGTAATGATTTTTAAATATTATTATATTTTAAAGAGAAAAGATATACCCCCGGCCGAGATTCAAAGCCGGATCCTCTGTCTCTCAGTGACAGAGCTCTAACCATTTGAGCCACCAGGGTCGCCTGCCAGCAGGGGACAAATCTTTTCTCTTATCCGATCCCATGTCCTAGTGTTCTCTCATTTTTTTGCGATGTATACACGAGAACGAATGTTCTTGGAACATTACTTTAAAACGTTCGTACCATCAAATATTGTAGGATTATATTTTTAGTTAAGTAAGAAAGTTCGAAAAACTGCGGCGTCTCAAAGGATTTCTTAGAGGCCAACCGTTGACGCGGTTTTTCTTTGCACATAAGGCGGCCCGGAGTCGAAAAGCACGGCATCGAACGTTCAAAAATCATAGAAATAATTGCTGAAAATTAAAATAATGAAAATTTAACTTATATTCATTAAAAAATTTATTTTTAATAACAATTATAATTAATAGCGTATTAAACTTTTGTTCAATAACATAAACATAATTCAGCATTGTAAATGTAACTTAAATTCGAATAAATTACCATAGTAATTCAATAATATTTTATTTATAACTTCATTATTTATTGTTTTTTGTGTATTTGTTTGTTGAAAAATGTCAAGTAAAGTGCTGGCTGGAACCATTCTAGGCCCTTGCAATGCCCACAACACGTCATAACTCTTGTAGTTTTGTTAGTGGCATAATCTCTGCCCTTTTTCTTGGACAAAAAATAGCATTCCTTGCATCGTTTATGGGACTCTCTTGCAGACCTCTGCTATGATTGAAGAGCATTTAGTCCCGGTATATTTCTTCATTGGTCAAAAGGTGATTAGTAATAACTTCCCTAAATAGTAACATATTCATATTGATAGTCCACCATCTTTTATCAATATAATTTATGAGAGAAGTTCTGCTTATTAATTGTATTATTACTTTTCGATACCATTTAATGTTTTTTTTTGTAAACAACTGTACTACCCCGATAGTTGATCTGATAAATCAACAACTTTTTTTGCAATATTATAATCAAACACAGCATCAGGCTTTACTGTATTTTTTTCTAAAAGATCTTCACCCAAAGGGACACTTTTATAATAACTATCAATAAATAGTATTCGGCCCTCAAAGGATAACCTTTTAGTAGTCTCATTACTACTAAAAGGAAGTGAATCTCATTAACATGAGATGCGATTTTTCGATGATTGTTTCATTTTTTCCGGCATAAATTTCGGTATTATAAGCGTAACCTCAGGCAAACACAATTTGTATAATTTTACGCCATAATTATATCACTTGGCTGGGATATGTTGAAAACCTAGACATCCTCTCCATGGAACCATATTTTCATCAATAAAAATATTTTTGCCACCTATCCAGAACTTTTAAAGGTATCCACTATTGCTTCAACAATGTTTTGAATTATGTTTAACCGATCTTCAGTTCTGACTGTGGTTTCGTCCGAAAAATGTATAAACTTAAGAATGGATAAAAAACAGTTACGTTTCATTGCATATTTTCTGCGTGCTTTCGCATACATGTCGTTTCACCAATATAATCTAATTTCTGGTAGTTGGACTACTCCCATAATAAGCAATATACCAATAAAAGTATTCACATCATCTCTCGTAACAGACTGCGAGGCCTGTTGGTGCATTCTACTGATATATGAAGAATTATTTATGCATTGTGTAGCATATTTATTTGTTTCATTCACTACCTTTTCAAGTATGTGATCCTTGAAGAATGGTTTGTATATAGCAAAAGGGTCATTACAGTTAGTGTTTCCAAATAAAAATTCCTCTTATTCCGAATACTCATTTATTACTGAAGTTCTTTCTTTTACTTCCTTCCATTCTTCATCGTGAACCTCGTTCTCTGATTTAGACACCAAATCTTCTTCCTCCGTGGAACATTCTTTGACTTCACGGTTTACATTGACAAAATCCTCGCCTGAAGAGGAAGAAAGTGTTCTTGATGTCTTTCTCCTGCTTCTATTTATAGATCTTTCAAACGAATCACATATTTCCATATCCATGTTATCTATTATTTATAAGGGCAAAGATTAAAAAACAGGCTTACCACCTTTCTAACTAGAAAGTACGGTGGAACATCGATTATCCGAACTAATATTGTCAGGAGTAGTTCGGATAATCGAAATTCACTAAAAAATAAATACCAATCAAATGAATAGGAAGGGATTCTGAGAAACAAATGAAATTACCTAATTAGGTTTACTTAGTAAACAAATACGTATTGAAGTCTTATGTTCATTTTTTAGAAGTTTCCGAGAAATGATTTGGGGCGACCTGTGGCTTTGTGGTTAGCGTAACAAACTACTAAGTTCAAGATCGCGGGTTCGTAGCCCGGCAGATGGTACCAGGATTGTTTAAAGGGAGTAAAAAATCCTTAGTTACGCCATCCTTCGGAAGGGACGTTAAACGGAGGTCGGGAGTCCCGAGTCTGTACGATGTCAGGTACTCGTTAAAAATCACTATCCTAATTAAACCTGGATAGGCAAAATTTAGAGCTCCCAATGTGGCATCGTCCGATTAGCCATAGCGGCAAAAAGTGACGTTAAATGAACAAACAAAAGAAATGATTAGGTCTTCAATCATGGAAAAAATCATTTTATTTTTCGTCAAATTTTATATAATAAAATTTGTTAACATAACAATAGTTTTGACAATGCAAATAAGTAACTGGATGATCTGATAAAATAAATTAAATTTTAATTTGAAAAAAAAAAACTGTTCCGTTAATTGAACAATTGGATAATTGGCGTATGTATAATCGACGCTCCACTATTTACCGCCAGAAATTTGTCGTCAAGATGAAAAAATGTCACGAGTTATGTAACTTGCAAAATAAGCACTCACTGTAATACGGAGCAAACAAACAACGCGTATGAAAAGGTATGAAACAGATCTGAACATGCAACAATCGCGCGCCGCCAGATGAAGTGCGGCATGAATTCAAGCGCAAAAACATGAAAATCGGCTCCGGCGTGAACGTGTTAATCTTAGGATCTTGTCGACTTACGTCATATTACTATTTATAATTTTTTATAATTATTGGTTAACTGTGATTTGTGATTTTTAAATATTTTTATTTAATAGAGAAAAGATATGCCTCCGGGATAGAGGAGCTGTCATGGAGAGGCAGAGGATCCGGCGTCGAATTCCGGCCGGGGGCATATGTTTTCTCTTTAAAATAAAAATATTCAATATACAATAATGTTCACGTCGTTGATATTCTTCTTATATTATTCTTTCGGGATGGACCCTGTCATATCGGTGCTACGTAGTAACTGACATGACACGGTCCATCCCGGAACAAGAATAAACAATAGTGTTATAACCTGTGGAAGTTTTATTTAAAGTGTATTTTGATAATACCTTTACGATAATAAAACCTGGGGTGGTTTTAATTAAAGTGTTTTTTGTTAAAAAATTTACGATGTTATTATTATTTTTTCTCAGTTATAAACACATCTCTGAAACATAGGATTACATCTTGAAGAGTAACGGACGTGCACAACTCATACACGACTGTGAACTCCCGCTAAACAATCACACTGGATCAAAGAGAGAAATGAATCTATAACTGATTTCAAATTTGTACTAGCTAGAACAACTATAGAACCGTTTTAATTAGGTTACTTTATTCCCAATAATTATTCAAAATAAAAGTTCACTAACTTTTATCACTATAATAATAAAATATTACAAATAATAAAAAAATATTACCAAGAAAATGCTAACTTATAAGGAATAATAGGATAACAAACTAATTGGTAATAAAAGAACCCCTTAAAAACTTTTTAAAATAATATTATTATTTTAAATATTTTTTTTTTGTGTAGTAAAATACTTTATTTTTTACTCTTTCCCCTTTATTAATAAGTAATTTTTACTTATATAATTTAGCTAAAAATTTAAATTTATTATTTAGAGTATTGGGATTGAAAGTCAGAAATTCACATTGTATTGTTTTTGAAAATATTTATAGTAAAGAATAGTTTTTTTCCGCAACTTCGCCCGCGTAGAAGTCGGAAATGGTTTTAATAGGATTTTTAATTGGTTTTTACGTTATTAATTTTGTTATACAATAAAAATTATATTATTTTTAAATGTTTGAATACTTATAAAATATAACATTCTTTATTATAGTGTAGGGATTTAAAGGTTAAATAAGCATGAAAATAAAATAAAATTTTCTTATATTTTGTGAACACGAAGCTCAGCCTTCGATCTGATGAAAGTTACACGGGGGAGATCGTTTTACAACGAAATCGAAATACTACACACCTACCGCAGTATTTCTTTGTAAACAATACTTTTTGTTTTACCTTCGGCAGCTAGAATCACCCTACTGTAGCCTTACTTTGGAGCAAACCAATATACAAGATTGGAGGATGCCACTCGTGCAACTGCCGTGAGAGAAGCAGCTTTCCCTCAAGTCTATCCCGCTACCTTAAGCGTTTTACCTTGAGCTTTGTTTATAGTTAATGCGAAGCAAACTTTGATGGGAAACTGCACTCTCTTGAATTCGAAGGGGTAATTTGATGATGTTAGGGGAATCCTAGGAATAAATACAGACTTTCCTCGAGAACAACCGGCCAGGATAGTTGTCTCGATTAAATTGCGATGCAATGTTTCCCTTGCAACCTGGTACCATTCCATAATTTTGGATAATTTATATTGCGCAGCAACATATTTGGCGCGCCAACTCTCAATTTTAATATGGCTTCAGTGTATTCAGGAACTCGACCGGATAATGAATGGCAATATCGGTGTATTTTGGTGCTAGGATGGCACGCTCGCATAACCATTATGTAGGTTTATCGTGAATATTATTAATGTTTGGGTAAATCAGCTATAACCTCTTCTACAGTGGAAACAATTGCACCTAACTCTGTAGGGAGAATTATATTATTATCCAGTTCCGGGAAATCATTTCCTATTTTAAGCAACAGGTCTGAGAACTGTCCGGCAGTAACATATCCCCTCAGATGGACTATCATATTTTTGGTAAGGCTCAGTTTTGTCACTGAAGGCCACAAATGAGCCCGATTCACGCACAATTTAACTTCGTCCGCTCGCGTTCCTCTGGGTACTACTGGTAAAGTATGCCGGAAATCGCCTGCTAACAATGCAGTAACTCCTCCCATTTGACAATTATTATTCCTAATATCTTGTAAAGATCTGCGAAACCCCCTTTATGAGGCATAGTACTCTCATCCCAAACAATTTTTTTTTTTTTTCGGAGTATTTCTGCCATATTACTTTGTTTGGGTATATTGCAGAGTGGGGTTTCGGTTTGTAACAAATCGAGAGGAAATTTAAACGCGGAGTGTGCAGTTTTACCTCCTTTCAGCAGCGTGGCAGCAATTCCGGAAAATGCCACCGCTAAGGCGATATCACGATTGCTTCTCACTTTTTCCAACAGTAAATTTGATGGAAAAGTATTCCCTGTTCCACCGGAGCATCCAAAAAATATATTACCTATACCTGCGTCGATAATAGATAGTATTTAATAATAGATATGTCTTTGTTCATTGGTTAGAGAGCCTTCACTACTTGACACCACTTCTGCTTAGGAACTGACATCGTAACTAGCTGCAGGCTTTGTCCTCCTAATGCTAATACAGCTTCTCCTATTGTGACCAGTAATTTATTGTAGTCATATCTAATGCCTGAAAGTCTTTCTACTTGTCGTTTGTATTCTTCTGATAGGCTATCCTTGTATTTTACCCAAAGACTTAGTGCATCTGTAATCTGACAGAATGCCAGCATTACAGAAAAAGTTCACGCATTTTAAATGGCGACTGGAATAAAGCTGCTTCCTCTAGGACAGAATCCCAATATTTTTCGTCCTCTAGCAAGCCAAGTTTCATGCAAGCTGATTGAAAGGTGGTTGGAGGACACCGTTGACAGTCTTCAAGTCATCGAAGGAAGATGCACCCCTTACCTCGTGCAAAAGTAAACGAAGTTGTTATTCGGGTGAACCGTATACACTCTATCTAGAGCGTGTTCTTTCATTATTCCTGGCTAGCCATCTGTGGGTTTTCCTCTTTTTCTTCTCCCAAATTCATTTTTTTCCATAACAAAATGAAGGCCCTTCCGCATATAGAAAGAAGGGTTTTAGCAAAATCATCTGTTAGACATAAATAAAAAAATGCTAAAAATGTCATTTTTGGTAGACTGTTAACTTTGTCGGCGAGGTTGTCGGAATTAAAATAGACTCGTTGGTCATGTTCAAAGTGGACGGCTACATGTATGACTGCGGGAAACCTTTCATGCATGGGAAACCCTAACATCCTCCAAACTGCCTCCGAACTACTCAACTAAGGCGTTATTGATTATTGTGGACGCACTCTCATGTAATTTGACTTCGTCCTTTTTGTTTTCTAGCACGAAAGCCGCCTGATCACTGCCGTTATTAATGTACTTACAAATGTACTTTATCGATTTAACAGAATTGCAAAATTCTACATTAATATGTGCCTTAAATTTCCGAGGCAGAACCTTATTATAGGGTAACACCCACCTATTGTCTACTTTAATGTATTTTTGTTTAAGTGTAAAGCCACCGTCAGCCTGCTTCAATCATCTTCTGGACTGTGAGTAACCATCGTCACTTGTCTATTTATCTCTTAAAAATTGTCTGGGATATTTTTTGCTACATTTATTATCTTCCATGCAGGAGGAAAGATTATTAAGGCTCCCACATGGAACTTGTATCATATTGTTTTTAATTATGTCTTATAAAATAGGATCTTCATTTGGTACCACGGCATATATAAGTTCATCAACTCTGTCAGGCGAAATACGGTTAACCATCTACAACAATATGTATATGTGAGGCAGACCCCGATTCTCCCATTGGTAGAGAACATGAAATAACATACCTCTCCTAATATTTTACTTTGGCTAGAAGTGCCATTATTTTCTTAACTTTGAGGTGAATAACCCTAGCTATTACGTACTGTCTATCATAACTTTTTTGCCCAGGCAAAAGCATTGTGCTTTCATACCATCGAGGAATAAAAGTAAATTTTATAAAGAGATCAGGACGACCGTAGTGGCGCACATACGTCATGGTGTCTTGTGTCCGCTCATGCAAATAGCGTGGCCCCCCAGTAAAAGAAGAAGCCGGCACCTCCTTTTGACCCAGCTGAGCAGCATCTCATTTTTATATGGTAAGAATAAAAACTTGCAGCAGATACCATTTTTTTAAACGGCTGTTTGATCTTAGGATCGTAGTGGAGTATTGAAATGTACATATCGTAACTGTGTAACTCTGTACACTTCAAGGTGTTTGCGCCGATATTTTCCGGCCTGCCTAGGTACTTCAGGGTGTTGGTGTTTGTAGTCATCCACAGCCTGCCTGTGAGCTTCAGGGTGTTTTTTTATGATAATTAGCTGCATGTTTACGATGGTGAGTAGGTTCATTTTGATTATATTTTTTTCTTGCTTCCTTAAGTTGCAATTTTCTGAACACATTGGTAAGCCCTGCGTTTCCTCGGCTTATTTTTTTTCATTTAATTTCACCACTTATTTAATTTTGAACTGACTCTTGGGTAGTGAATGTTGGAGATTCTATGCAACTATTCCTGGACAATGAAGAAATTAAATCTGATTCACATTCAGATTCAATAATTGTATAAGTAGGCAAATGAAAGTCTTGCACAACATTAGAAATTGGTGCAGGTTGAGTAAACGTAGGAGTACAGCCATTTCAATGCGTCGTTTTTTGGTTATTGGACGCTCATCAGTGTTATTATCACTATTCGCATCAGCGTAGGCATCAAAGTGACTATTAGAAAGATCTTGGGAAAAACGTAACCTTGTGATAGGTTGGTCTTCTGTACCAAATTTGGCATAAAGGTTATTAATTTTAAGGAAATATATGGAAGCGGGGTTTAGACAGGGATAGGCCACAGTGGATGATATTTTTGGCTATGTTAATTTCGATACACTTCAAATGCAAATGGGTATACTTGACCGGCTGCAACTAACTCGCAGAAACCGCCACATGTGTTGTAACACATCAAATGTATACTCTTCTTTTGTCCCATGATTGTTGCCATGACGGTCATGAGACATAACAGCAAATTCATCCCAATTGCTCGTCACATGACACACAATTTCTTTACGAATATCCATTGAGTGTTCTTGTGTGCCGTGCAACAAATAAGAAAGCTTACGGAAAAGGCATGCGCTGTCATTTTGGTACAATAGTAAGGTTTATTAATTTCCCATTGATATTAACCAACTATGCTCCCATTTTTAAAAATAGACACAGACAAATTTATAAAAGTTAAAAAAATTGCGAAAAACAATATACACTAAATTAAACTTCTAAGGCAAACTAAAAGAAAACTATAAGTTTTATTATAAACAACAAATCAAACAAAGATATTTTTACAATTAAAACTAAAAATCTAATGTTTTTAAGTGAGTTCA
Organism: Arma custos; assembly: GCA_037127475.1. Taxonomy (NCBI): domain Eukaryota; kingdom Metazoa; phylum Arthropoda; class Insecta; order Hemiptera; family Pentatomidae; genus Arma; species Arma custos. The sequence goes on along the minus strand of CM073764.1, from coordinate 87,896,721 downwards.
ACCTTTTAATATAATCGGATTGAGTTTTCAAACATGTTTCAAAATAAAATTTAATTTAAATCAAAAACAATAAGGAGTATTGATATCACCATCGAAGCAAATCACCAGCAAAATAGCTGTCTGTTTTTTTTGACCCCGTTAGGGGATGAATTTCAATGACATACGAAACACGGCTTCCATCAATTCTGTTAAAAAAGGTTTATGCAAAATTTGAAGTCAATTGGACCTAGGAATCACGTTGTCCCATAAAATCATCGCCCCCCTTTTTCATCCCCTTAGCAGAATTTCGGAAATCCTTTCTTATCGGATGCTAACGTCGTAAAAAGAACACACCCTCCAAATTCCAGGTCTCCAAACTACGATCAGTAGTTTAGGCTGTGCGTTGATTCCTCAGTCAGCCATTCAGGACAAAACATTTTATATGTATAGATTTGAGGATCGGTTCTATATGATATAATATATGTATATTTATTTAAATCGGTTCTTATATAAAAATAAATGTGAGTAATATATGATGTTAGGAGCTGATTTTTTTCCGACCATCTTCAGATTCAAGTAATGTTCAGAGCAACTAACAAATCTCTATTACAAACTAATACATAAAATTTATTGTATAAATAATGTAATTATCCTTTCGATTATCAAAGTGATATTCGCTATTGAAAGTATTAAATTAAAGCTTCCATTAATCATCATTCGTTTTTATATTTGACTCTTGTTATTTCCATAATTTTAATGGAGCATACTAGCAAAAAGCAGCAAATATTTACATTGAATTTACAATTAATAGTAAAGTAAAATCTAATATTTAAAAAAGATAAATTTCTGGTAAAACACACAACGCTGATTCGTGATTTACCAGTAATTTGCTCGGCCATGTTTCAGCGAATTAACTATAATAATTTTTAACAAAAATAATTCATTTTTTTCGGGTTTGATACTTTAAAATTCTTAAGATTATATAACTTTAATACATTTTAGTTTTTCACTGAAAAGTTTAGTAATTAGTTGCTTACGATTCATAAAATTCATCCTAATTCCTTATCAGTTAAAAATATTTGCAATTAAAAAGAATATTAATATTCTTTCTTCATCAAGAAAAATTATTAATGTTATTTCATCGTAAACAAGCTTATTTAATTACGTTAATAGTTAGAGTTTAAGCAAACTAATCGATGAGTCCAACTCTTAGCTAATAATCAACCATAAATGTTTTAATTAACCTGTTACGCCTTATTTTTAATCAATTTCTTGTTTCGCCATTTTAAGATCAGTAAGGACATTAAAATTTGAATCTTAAATAATTAATTATAACAATTAATTAATTAATATAACGAAGATTAATTTTAATAAAAATAACTAAAAGATGTTTCTTACCTTTGCGGGATGGGCTTCAGGACAATTGTAAAATTTACAAAAGTAATAGAATGAATTTTAATTATTTTAAAAAGTAGAGTCGATAGAATCACCAGTAAATAACTGTAAAAATGCAATAAAAGCAAAACCTTAAGTCTCTTAAGTACAAAAAAACTGACCAGCCTACGTTTCGCAAGTACAGGCCTCATCAGGGCATGTACCAAAACAAAAATCACATTTAAAAAAATTAGTTTTATTTACAAGGGAGCCAGATTGCCGTCTCTAATTACTTTGTTGGGACTGTTGACGGGAGATGTGCTACACTTTGTCTTTTAATATCTGATGATGTCTGAATAAGCGAAACAGCTGATTATTACCAGTATTTTCAAAACTTAAGGCTTTGCTTTTTGAGGTTTTCCCGATTGGATCCTTATTTATAATTTATGCCTGTTTTTGAGATTATTCTCATGTTATTGACATAAAAAATTAGTAATTAAATTATATATAATCACGAATAGAGACTGCTCGTCGTTTTCGGCTTCTTAAAAATATTAAAAGCAAAGGCTCAAAGATTCAAATTAATTTCAAAAGACTCATTCACATGACTGTTATAAGAAGTATTAAGTACAGTACAACATTAATAGCCTAATTTAAATATCCATTTCACTCACGCTATATGAATGTATAAATTTATAGTATAAATCAATAATTTTCAATATGTTTAAAATAAGAATAGGGTTATGAAAAAAAAATGCATTTATTTTTAATAAAGAGTGGGGTTCTTTTTATGATATGTTTCATAATGATTGTATTTTTAGCAATATTAGTCAATTAAATATTTACAACAATTAAAATCAAGCATAAAATGTAACTTTATTATGTATTTCAAAGTTGTTGAAACTTCTTTTCTACTTTTTAGCTTTCTTTTCTATTGAAGAATTTTTTGGGGGTTTTCGATTTATAATTTATTTTTTGGGTGTGTTATTTGGTCCTTTTTGGACTACTACTCATTTTCTGCTCTTTAGTTCTGTTAGTTTCAAAAGCGTGTTTTTTAAAGCATTTTTAAACTAATTAAGTTTTTTGCCAACTATACGAAAATCCCAGAGCAATTGATCTAGACAGTAGTCATATGCTAGTTTCAAAGATTAAGCTATGTATGCCTTAGTCCTTGACAAAAGACACTATCATTTCTTCGGATATGAAAAAACACTAATTTTGTAGATCCTGACCAAAATAATGAGAATAACTTATTAAAGTTATGTATTGTCATCGGTATTTGGGGAGTGTGGCCGAAAATCGAACTCTAAGATTCTATCACATAAATATTAAGCGAAGCTAAAAAAAAAAAAAAAAATAATAATAAATGGGCAGTCTTGAGGACTCATGGAAGTGAAAACTCAAGACTTTGGAATAACTGTGTTCTTTTTTGAATTTCTAAACCAATTATAGTCTGAATTATTTAAATTTTTAAATAAAAATTATTATTATATGTTAACATTCCAACTGGGAGAGGCGGCTGGGTGGACCATCAAATCATTGTTGGTTAGCCGGTCTACCCAGCCACCTCTCCCAGTTGCCCTGAAGATGGCCTACAAGGAAGGTCGAAACGTCGGCACACACTAAATATAAATCTTGTACTAATTTGGTGTTTTTTTTACTGCACCCCCAACTATCTCCGTTCTCCATTGTATCATCCAGTCTCTCATAAATGATTATATTCATTTTGAAGTAGTTTATTTATTAATTAAAACATATGATGGGCTGCGCAAGCTCAATACAAAATATCCCAAATTAATTGAAATAATAATGTTATTTATTTATTAGTATTAATGTTGTGTTATTTATACCATATATTTGTATTTACATAGATATTATTTTCATTATAGCATTATTATCATCGTTAACTTCAAAAATACTTTGACCATTTATATTACCAATCATTACATAAAGCAAAACATTTAACTATTACCAATAAAATCATTTAAGGAAAAAAGGAAGTTCAAACAGTTATTGATGTTTTAAGTTATTACTAGTATCAATAGCTATTAAACGACTTTTTAGATAAATATTATCATTCCTGTATCAATAGATAACTAAAGTCGATTAAAAGAAATTGTGTAACTCATACATAGACCGCTAGGTTCGCCAGTCTGTTGCTGACGCAGACCAAAAAAAAAAATTCTTCTTCACATACAATGCATAATAACATGCTTGGGGTATAATTTTAGTTAGTACATTAGTCTGGATTTAATCTATATCATTATTATAATTCAAACATAGACTACTCTGTTTGAATAGTTACGCACTTATGTTACGCAAGATCATGAACTTCTTCTCTTCTCGCATAAATTATATACATACAAAGCAAAGCTAAAAATATGTGTTAAAAAAAGTTCTTCTTGCCATGATTTCGGAGTTTTTGTAGAATAGTAAATAAACTTCTGCCCGGCAGGTGGCCCTAGGATTTTTTTTAGGGGAGTAAAAAATCCTTAGTTACGCCGCCCTTCGGAAGGGACGTTAAACGGAGGTCCCGAGCCTGTACGATGTCAGGTACTCGTTAAAAATCCCTATCCTAATTAAACCTGGATAGGCAAAATTTAGAGCTCCCACTGTAGCTTCGTCCGATTAGCCATAGCAGCATAAAGTGACGTCAAATGAACAAACAACATACTACTCCGAATTAACTAAATGCAATAGTTATACACTTAACATCTTGAACCTATCTATTCTTGAGTAAAGTATGAAAATATTTTCCGGTCGTGTAGAAATTACATTTCATTATAATTCAGCAGCACGCTTCCATATAATCCCCTTTTCCAACATAAGACGAACCATTTTAACTACTCGGCATCATCTTACAGCATCAGAGAGTCGAGGTGTTACTTTATTTCTTTGTTACTTCAAGACAAGCATAAACTACTTGGGATTGGGATAGACAAACAAATCTGCTCAGTCAAATTGTGGACAATGTGAAGGTTTTACCGAGGCCCAGCCTCTTACTGACAAAGGTCCCTTGATTGAGTTTAAATTCTTCCCTTCCTCGGAGCAATAACTTCGATTAGCATTGAAAATTCTTGGTGACCCGTGGGGAAAATGCAATCAGCCTTTGTGAGTGGAAAGTTAAGGATAAGACTAGCGGTGGTTTACTTCTAACCTATTTCTCGAAATAACAAAGTTGGGTTCACTCTGAAAAGCAAGTTCGTCATCATTATGTAGATTTCAATGATTTTATTTATTTATTTTTTTAGAATAATTTATTCATATTTACAACAGCAAATTATATTACATCAAGTTAATCTGCTGTATAAACAAAGGAAATGAAAAAAAAAATACTTGTGGATAAACTATCCATTGATAGCACCCCAATAAAGTTCTAAAGTAGAAGGTCTCGAGGCCATCTTCTTTTCAGACGCCTCGGAGGGTTCATGCTATGGATCAGGAATGCTATGGGAAGCAAGTTGAGAGACTAGCGGATTCAAGTGTGTCCATGGAGCTTTTCATGGAAGGATAGGTATCTACTTTGGGCCAAATCAGCAACATATGGAATATTAAGATCATGATGGATGAGTTTCTTTGTGACATAATAAGGAGCAATGAAGATTTTACGAAGGATTTTGGATTGTATGGATTAAATACGAGATGAATTGGATGGTTTAGTAGAGTCCCAAAGCTCAACTCCGTATGTCCAAATAGGTCTGATAAATGTCATGTAAATGAGTCGTTTGCAATTAATTGGGAGCTTTGAACGTTTGTCCAGTAAATGTTGAAGTAGGCGAAAACGTCGAGCTGTTTCTTGTCTTTTCAGTGTTGTATGAGGAATGATTTTATTAAAAAAAAGAAAAAACAATATTGAGGGGATTATAAAACTTCCAGTTTTTTGCCTTACTTTATAAGTTATATTTATTTAGAAAATAGTTGACTGGTAATTCTAATAATGGTTTGAACTGGTCAATGGGAAATGAGCAGTCAATGATTACTCAAAACAAGAATAACTTATTTTATTGTGCCATCGTTTCGACCTAAGATGTAGGCCAAATTTAGGGAAAAAGAACATAAAATACCGAATATAAACCATTGCAGTACCAAGGAAGAATAGCAGTTTATATGAACAGAATTGATAAGAATGAAAAGAAATACAGATTTAGATAAATTATGAAATAACTTGTGCGAAAAAATAAAGAGTAAGGCACATAAATAATAAATTATAATTTTATCATTTCCTATCATTATTATAAATATAATGAGATAAGAAATGAGTGAATAGGTAAGTAAGGCTTGCATATTTTACAGGGACTACAATCGACTGCTAGTTGTTTTTTGTATTTTTTAAGTAAATAAAAATGAGAACTAAATGTTTAATTCATTTATTTATTTTATATACTATTTTAATCATATTGGGCCTTATACATGGTATATCAAGGATACGGCATGGGTGGCGATCATGGATAATACATAAAACATTCGTAACAATTAGTATACTGCTATTTCACGCGATATTACAGATCGCCTAGAGGTTTATATACGTCTTGATGTTATATTATCATAAAATAAAATATTATCGTATAAAATTTATAACATCTGTGGCAGTACATCCATGTCAGAGATAAAACCGAATGTGTTTTAAGATGTGGTGATAGTAAAGTGGATGTTGGCTGGAGTCATCTTTATTTGGAGCCATATTCCGGCAGTAAAGCATGAAACTACGTCCTGGAAACCGGGTCTCCATGTAACATATTACGGCCCCCATAATTCACCCCCCATAAACTGCGATTTTCCACACCGGGTCCTAATCTCGATCAGTAATTTTCCCGTTTACGTACAATATCATTAGCACTGGAAGTGTTAACTTCACTGCTACGCAATTATCTATTACTCGACAATAACTAGATTTATTAGATAAAAAATATTTCAGTAAAAATGTGTAGAGCAATCAGGATTGACAGCATTTACCGTTATTGAAAACTTCAAAACCCATTTAAAATAAATAGAATTTTAGAAAAATATACATAATACTAAATAAAATCTGTTCCTTTACATACTATGAAGGTCTTGAGTTCGGTACGTGGAAGATACTGAAATTCGTAATAAAGAATAAATCTCGGCCAATATTTTTAATCCATTCATCATTTCTTCTGGTTTCGACCATCTCGTCGACATCTTTGCCACTTTTCGCTGGTCATACTGCTAGCATTTTCAGGGCTTGCGATCTGAGACTAAAACTGTTCTTTTATACTACGATATTTATAGCTTTCCGGGCTTCAGTGGGCGGAACCTATTCTTCCAGTATTCTGATTGGCTGCTTTCTGTTTCTTGGCCACTGGTATGTTTCGAAGCCATAATTCGCATAATTTTAACCATCTTCTCTGTTTAAATCTTTGGGGTGATTACATCTAATTTTTTTTCACTTTCAATTTCAAAATGCACTTTCAAACCACTCTAATTTTGTCAAACTCAATAGCATGTTTCGTATTCGCAAAATAGGCAAAGAACACGACGACAGGGTCGAAACCAGAAGAAATAAGTTTGAATTGATCAAAGCCTGTATAGTTTATAGGACGACGGTTGTGCAGGGAGATGATCACGCTCAACTGCCAGGTTTTTCTTCCTGTTAAATCCAGATATCTTGGATCCAGCAGAGTTTGATTACGGGACCTTCGTCACAGCTATACAACGCTCTATACACTGAACTGCTCCACTTCCAAATATATACAATACAGAGGTTTAAACTACTCATTCTATTTCTTGATCCCTACCTGTTATGTATTGTACAACGTCAGCGGCCTTGAGCCGGTTTGAGTAAAAACCGCCTTCAGCGGACTCAACCCATTGTAACGCCTTAAAATACAGAAAGGTAACAGAGGGCTTTTGTTTATATAGACGCCTGTTTTTTATGTATGTATTTATTGTAATTTGTATTTATATTGTGAATAAAATTTTGGAGGATGTGAAAAAAAACAACAACTCATTAGTATTTAGTGTATATTTTTTCATTTATTTTGATAATACAAAATATCGATTTAGCACGCTCTTTAAATGACGTTAAGATCGATAATCCAAGGATTTATATTAAATTAACGGCACCTTTTTTTCATTCATTAATGATATGAATGGCATTAAACGGCGATATTGGCAAACATTTAAAAAGAAAAACTGCACCAATACAACCTTTTAAGAGCCTTGGGTTCAGAGCATTTTAAAGACAGTACTGTTTATGTGACAACGGTAGTGCATGGAGGTAAAATGGCCGAGTTACTCAACTGCCAGGTTTTCCCCAAAATATGGGTATCCACTTTGTAGAGAGACTGGTTGAGTCCTTGGACGGTCTGTAGACCCGACAGAAATCATCCATGCTATATCCTTAACTCGAGAATTTACGAGTGTATGTAACCTTCTTTTCAATCATTACTGAAATGATCAGCGTTAAACGGCAATAGGAAAACAAAAACCTGTACTACCACAGCCATTGAAGGGTCTTAGGTTAGTACATAGCAGAGACTGTACCGTAAGTAATGCATGGAGGTGATCTGTCCGAAATCACGTTTAACCTCCAGGCATTTCCCCCAATTATGAGTGTCCACATTATAGAGGCTAGGTGGGCCCCAGGAGGGTCTTTAGATCCCTAGGGTTCACTCTTGGCTGTTCATTGATTAAATAGTTTATCTACCACAATCGGTTTGAATCATGGAACTTCGGCATAGCAACCCAACAGTCTATACATTGAGCTATCTTGCTCCCCAATACATTTTTAAGGTTTATACAACGTTTGTTTGTTTATTAGTTTATTTTGGTCGTTAATAATATCGATTTAGTACGCTCTACAGATGTTTGGATTTTCTGGCTGACAATCTGAATATTGATATTTAACCAACTACACCTAATTCTCTATATCTTCTAACTAAATCACTTCATGGATTTTAGGGAATTAAGAATGTAATTTCGAATTTTTCAATATTTTAAATTTTTAAACAGCTTAAGAGAGGTTTAGTAAATTTAATTATAAATTTATAATAAGCTTTCATGTAAAGTAGAATTATTTTCCATTGCATTTGTAGAAATCGTTCTTAAATTTCGATATACGACAATTAACTAAATAATTAATTTAATTAAATAACTAATAAAAGGTGAATTCTGAGTTAGTATTGATAAGGCTTCTAAAAAGTAGTCTTGGAACAATGAACTAAGGCCAGATTAGGAAATCCCTCGAAAATTCATCAAGTAAAATCAAATGTTGTTATATAAAATTCCTTTGGGTAGGAATGCGCCCATTCTGAATTTAAATGACAGTCTGGTCTTACTTCTAAAAGCTCTTTCTTAATAAGTGGTGACAAGAAAATTGAATGTCAGAACTCAATGACGATATTGGATTTTTTTTTTTTTAATAATTATCATTTCAACCCAAGAGTTAAAAATAGAGACTGTAGTGTTCTGAGACTGTTGTGCAGAAAGGCGATTTGACCGAAATTACGCTCAACCGCCAGGTTTTCAATTCATGATACTCACTTTATAAAGGATGGGCGAGCCCATCGAGGGTTCCTAGACCCCACAGCGTCTCTCCTAAATTTAAGTTTACCAAATTTCCTGGTACATTCGGAAAAAAGAAGTGGCATCCCTAATAGGCTTCCTGAAAACAAACACATTTTAAAAATATAAAACCAGCCAACGATCCTTCAGATTAGATTAAAACATGACAATATTAATAACTATATATTAAAAAAACAAACAGAGATTCAAAGGATAAGGAATAGATAAAATAATAGTATTTAATTAGGCATTTATTTTATAATCAATTGTTCAAATGCAATTAAAAAATTAACTATTATTTTTTGCGGAAAAAATATTAAAAAATCTAAAATTGACTAAATTTAATTGAAGCCTTTCATTGGAAGTTCTTATCTATTACAATATCGGCCAATACAGAAAAAAATAACAGCATGTACAAGACAAAACATGATCATATTGACATTTAGTTGGGTGGGAATCGGCCTCACCTGCTCTTCCCTCGAATATAAAAGAAGAAAAATAATTTTAAAAACTCATAAGCCCCGTGGTTCATGTCTTCAATATTGGTTAAAGACTCTTTTAACCCTTTTTAAGCATGAGCCAGTCCTTGATGAGATAATATTATTTACCTCTGTTTAACAGGGTCACCTGTGGTCTATTGGTTAGCACAACAATCTACCATGTCCAAGATCGTTGCATCGAAGCCCAGTAGGGCGCCTTAGGATTTTTTGAAAGGATCAATCCTTAGCTATTCCGTTCTTCGAAAGTGACGTAAAATGGGAATCCGAGTCAGTACGTTCTCAAGTACTCTCAATTATACCTATTATAATTCCCTATCGTAATTATACCTGGATAGGCAAAGTTTAGGACTCCCATTACAACACTAGTAAGTTATTAGTTATTAGTAAGTAGCATGGAATTATGTTAAATGAATAAACTCTGTTTAATAAACAAAGAAATCCGTTGCAAATACTGAAACTTTATCTTTTAGACGTGGAAAGGGTAGTTTGGTGACTAAGGTACGGATCCCACAATTTACTCTGAGGTAGAACGGATAAATTATTCATACTATATCAGCCATGGGTCAACTATGGAAATCTCAACAGGGATGGATGAGAAACATGGTGGTTGAGGGCGAATGCTGGTCATAGCCGAACAATATTATGATCAATTAGCGACATAATGACTTCGTCGTCATAGTCAACCATCATCAATAATGTATTAGTAGCATACATGTAACATTATTTGCACGTGTTAGGAATTTATTAGCTACTAGAGTCAGTAAATTTCAGTTTTCGAGGTTTTATCAGATATCCATAAAATAGGAATTACAGAATCCATAATCATAATATATTTTTTTAAATATCCTATGGCCTCTATTGACAATAGTTTTTTTCAAAATCTGTGAAAAAAAGATTAATAATAGTACTTGAGCATAAATTATTCCTTATATTCAAAGGATCTTAATGATTTTTGTTTGCACATATAAATAGGGATAGACTTCATGATGAATCAGGACACAGTAATATCCCCAAAATAATTTGTAGAGCTAAATTGTCGGGAAATTCGTGAGTTGAGATAATGATCCTTTTATGTATCCATTTGTCTCCAAGCGCTCCTCAAATTGAATATAAGGAATAATTTATGCTCTAAGTACTATTATTAATCTTTTTTTCACAGATATAGAAAAAAAAAATATAGTCAGTAGAGCTAAACGTCTGAGAGATAGGACGTGGCGTACATGGAAAGATTTTGGTTTGAGTAGTAGCTGAGTAGAGTTTGGGGGTATCGGATTCGAGCCCTCGGGTTATCTAAGCCTTATTATAATTACAATCTTCGTATCTCTCTTCGTATCAATGGTCAACTACTTCTTCTTTTTCTGGTGCCCCAACGGGGAATTCCGCGTAAAGCCGCTCAGCTCCTGAGCTCCACATATTTTATTACATGTTTTTATATTTTATGCTTGTTTTCGGAACTAAAACTTGAAATCACCAAAAATATCAAGCGGTGCTGCATATCGAGGTTAACTTACCTGTGGAAAGAATGTTTTTCAAAGACATCAACATTTTAAAAACGATTGTATCTCGTTCTATAGACTATAATAATATATAATGTTCTTTGTCAAGTTTTGTTTTCCTTTTTTAGTCCTCCAAGAATAAATATATTGGTACAAATATTGGCTCCTCTATGATTTGCCATAATGTACACCTACCGTGTTTATTTATGACTTTAGTGGTTCTTTGCTAACATAGCAGTTTACAGTTGATTCTATGTTTTGTTAGTCAGTGAAAATTATAAGAAATATAAGAAAATTATAATAAAAAAAGTTTATTTAGTACTCCATTATTGTGTATTTATTACAAATTCGTAGTACATCTGTTTACAAAAGACTCATCAGTTAGCAGAAGAATTGAACAACAGTACTGTTTAGTTCTCGAATGCCTCAACACCCACGTTGGGAACGATTGTCTTTTGCTGAATTCCTCCGCGAATAACACAATGTCGAGAAGAGACTAGCCCTTCAATCTAATCAGTAGGTTTAAAGGACAGTCCCTTTATTGTGTAAATATAGGTCACCCTATTAATGCACCTACACAAAATAGGACCAAACTGTATTGCATTTTATTACATAAAAAGTTCTTATTAAAAAAAATTCTATATGCCGATATAATTTCATATGCATTTTCAATTCATAATACATACACAGAGTGATTTTATAAAAAAGTGAGATATGTATAAAAAATTTATTTTAATTTGTTAATCGTATGGACCTAATAATAATAAAAGTTTTAGCGAACCCGAAGCCTCGATGTCGATACCACAATTTGCCCATCCAGGAATTATTACTCAAACCTGCTGCTAATGAATTAATCTTATTATGCAATTCTCCCACCTACGTCCGGTTTCCCTTTCGCTCTGCTCCGCAATAATAATCTTATAAATTTATAGTAATAATGCTTTGCGAACCCGAAGGTTCGCTGTGGATATCACTAATCTCTGCATACAAACTTCTTTCCACGGACCACTGCTCAAACTCAAATCCGCTAGATCAATCTTAGCGTAATCCTCCCACCTACGCCTTGGCCTATTCCGCAGGCTATATATTCACAGCAGGCCCAAAAGCTTTACAATCCCATTAATTTAACCTTATTATCTCGGTCCATGCTTTGAAAATTCACGTTATGTATCCTCCAATATTACGACATTATATACTTAAAGACATTTTAATCCCACATTTGTATATAGATGTACATAATCATTTTGCCTAAGATTTTTTAGGGAAAGGACAAACTACTCGTATGTCATAATTTTTTTTATGGGGAACAATGAGAAACAGTACAAACTAATATTATACGCCGCGTCTCTTTTCCTCTGCTAAACATAGTGGATACTGAAAAGAGGAATGACAAAGCATTATTCATAGTCTCTTTCACTCTATTTCGTCCATTTGTATAACCTTGATCCCATAGAACGTATTGTGATTCCGAAACGCTGCGTTGAATTGTCTTGAATCAAGCATAAAAGGTGGTATTCAGGTCTGGTAACCCAAGTAAAACTAAATCTCTGTCTATAATACTAGTATTATTTAAGGTTGAGTGATTTTATATTACATATCTTTATGCAATTACGGCTAATCTGAAGAAGATGGAGTCCTAAATTTTACCTTAAATTGTTTACTCTCTTCTTTTTATTAAAAGTCAAATTAGCTTAGAGTATATGTCTACAGTCCCTGTGAATTAGTCCTCCGAAGTGAGGTTCTTGAACATAATGAAGCGGAATTTTAGTTTAGTATAAGCATCCATCGACCGATCACTACCCCAAAACCAAACCCGTAAGAACACGTACATGTATGTAGGAAAACCATTGCAGGTACACTACAGAAGCACTACACTTATATAATTTGTAAAATAAGGGATGCTCTGCCCTTAAGGGTACAGATGATACCACCATATGAATTAAACTAAAATATAAAAAAAAACCTTAATAAAATGTTGTTTTAAATTCAGATTGTCTATTGTTATATCATCATCATTTACACATATCCAATGCGCTCTACGAATGGCGCATTCTTTTGGACATTGCTGTATATATTTTCGCTATTATTCTTGTATGCTAATTTGAAACATTTTCGAAAAATATTTTCGATACGATGTCTAGATCCCATAGATGAAACTAGAAGTTATTTTATAAGTGAAAATATTAATTTTTTTTCATATTTTCCTTCCAAAATAACCCTTTGAAAGGAACGTTTATTTATTGGCATATTCCATACTTGAATATACTATAAGGATTACCAATAGTGACAATTCTAAATTCTTATATAGATAAGACATTGTTCCCTTAATACTGTTACATATTAACAAAATTAATATTACATTATTTATATAATGATTATCTGTTTTACAATGTTTGATTATTATAAATTAGGTGTCAACTTTTCGAAATCAATACTCTAAATAAATTAAATATAATAAATGTTCAAATAATGGCCAAACTTTCCCTCATAATATTATGGAAATAATTAATTTTGACCTTTGTGCTTCATGCATTTGGCAGTCATATATCTGTGGCCCCTGTGCGTACTGGGATAGGTCGAATTTTGTGAATTTCCAGCTATCTTCTTAGAATCGTAATTTTTCTGAACTTATTTTAATTTCAAGATTGGAGTATCAGCTCACGAATAACAAAGGAATGGACGGAACACTTAGCGTGTTAGACACAAGGAAAGAGAAAAAATTACAATTCTAAGTAGATAGCTTGACATTCACAAAATTCGACATAGCCCACTATGCACAGGTGCCACAGATATTTGTTTAATATTCCAAAACAAATGTCTTAGAATTGCTGGAAATTATGCATATGACACTAAAGTTAAAATTATGCATAAAGAATTAAGTATAACTTGCATTAATATATTTATCAAAAACTATGTAAACAATTTTTTTTAAGTGTAAAAACAATAACAACCCGCTTATAAAAATAATGGGAACTATACAAAAAGTAGTACAAAGCGGTATGTACATAAACGAACCAAACATTAATTATTTTAGTATATAAAGTTCTTTCATTTCATTGATATTGTTATATATATATATATATATATATATATATATATATATATATATATATATATATATATATATATATGGTATGTATGTAAGTTACTAAGAATGTATAGTCATAATTTTTGTTTACTTTATTATTATTTTTTTTTTTTCTGAAAATTATACAAGAAATAAATGAATAAATAAATATAAATTTTATGTATAATTATTGGTCAGCTGTTTTGAATTCTAAATATATTTATTTTAAAAAGAATAGATATTCCTCTGGCCGGGAGTCGAACCCGGAAACACTGTCTCCCCGTCGAGGAAAATTCAAAACAGCTGACCAATAATTATAAAAAATTATAAATAGTAATATCCAACAATTAAACGTCAACAAAAATTAACAAGAATTAATTAAGAAAAAATTAACGCCAACAACAAGATCCAAAAATTAAAAGTAATGCTCAAAGAACATTCGTTCTCTTGTTTACATCGTAAAAAGATGCGAGAACACGGGGACATAGGATCGGATAAGAGAAAAGATTTGTCCCTTGCCGGCAGGCGACCCTGGTGGCTCAATTGGTCGGAGCCCTGTCACGGAGAGACACAGGTTCCGGGTTCGAATCCCGGGGCATATCCGAGGCTTATCTTTTCTCTTTAAAATAAAAATATATAAATATTATGTGTTTAAATGTCTGTTCCTCTTTGTCTATTGGGCTTGTATTGTCATTGATTACGTGAGATCTGTGTAAGTATGATTTGGTACGCCCAAGTTCAGTTAAAACCTGAGTTGATTTGTAGTTATTGGTTGTCAGTTTTGGATTTAACCTATGCAAACTAGGAGATTTATTTGAAACAGTTCACCGTTCATTCCATCTCAAAATGGATTCTCCCCTAATTTTGAATTTTATGAACGAAATTGGTGTTTTCTGAAAAGATGGAGACAAAACGCTTAGTGCTGCCTCTTTTGCTAATTTATCAGCAATCTCATGCCCTCAATACCAGAGTGACCTTTTACCCTTATTATTTTTACAGAGAAATTTAGAAGCCTAAGTGTGCTTAAGTTCATTCTGATATTTCCTGTAAGCTCGTCATTTATGTCTGTGTTGAGAATTGATTGTATCAAGATCATGTTATCTGTGTTCATGACTATGTCTGTACGTATCTTGGATGAAAGGTCAAGAAGGAATTCTGTCGCTTTTACGATTGCGTACTTCTCAGCTTGGTTGTTGGAACACATAGGGCCTAGTTTGTACTGGCCACTTCGCATCTCCCATTCGTGTCCCAAAGTATCCAAGCACAACCTGCATTATTGTCTTCTTTACTTCCGTCTGTGTAACTGTTGGTGATTACTGTATTCGTTCCCTTATGCCCTGTCAAGTGCGTGTAGAGTTTGGCAAATGTTGATTGGTGTAATCGATCTTAAGGTCCAGATTCCCGTTCTACCATGCTATTTTCGAATTCTCCAAAGTTTTCATTACGCAGTTTAATCGATGAAAGTTTTTCATTAACGATTAACGAGTTCGTTAATTTTAAAATCAATGGGTACAATTCCTGCTAAGACGCAAGCTGCGGCATATGAGATAGTTTTATACTCCTTGACAATCCTGATCTAAATGATTCTTGTAGTCCGCGTAAACGAATTTTGGGAATCAACGCCCCCTCATAAATTGTCTTCAAACATTCGGCCCCTATTGAATTTGCTTTTCCTTATGTTGAGTTCTAACTTGCATTTTTGCGTTCAATCATGTATTTTGATTAGTGCTAAATTTGATATCTGTTGTAAATTTTGAAAACGTTTTCGTCTGATTAAAAGTAATATATCGTCGGCGTAAATAATTAATTTTGAGTCAGTTGGTAAGTCAAGATCGAAAATTGTATTAACTAAAATGTTCCAAAGAATAGATGATTATGAATATCCTTGTGGTGTTCCTAGTTATAAAGGTTTTAGTAGGAGATGGTATTCATTTTAAAAATTAACCGTCTATTTTCAAGGAAATTTTTAATTAATAAATATAAATCCTTTGGACACCTATATTGTTTGAGATTATTTAATATGGCAGGCCACCAAGCATTGTCAAAAACCCCCTTTATGTCAAGACTGATGACTAGAAGTTTATTTTTTTTATTTAAAGCTTCGCTGATATTCGTGGTCGGCATAAATGCTAATTGATTTTTATTTAAAGCTTTGTTTTTAACAAGACAATCAATCAGTCTGTTTTTAACGATTTTCTTGATAATTTTGTTCATGATAGGAAGCATACTAATTGGTCTAAGCTTATTGCTGGAGGATTTCGGTACTGCGACCAATAGACTAATTTTCCAGTTGTCTGGGAATTCGATTCTTCTTCAGAGCAATTTGTACCAATGTAGTATTAAATTTGGTACAAAATCAAAGATTTTTTGAAAAATGATAGGAGTAATCCCGTCGATACCCGGATTTTTTTTTGTTTTTAATGATTTGATTGCGCACGAAATTTCATGGTCCTCTATTGTTAACTCCTCAGTTGTATCCAGAGGAATCATAACATTGGATCTAATTATAGTACGTCTGTTATCATCTGATTGAGGAGTAGATACATTAATTAGTTCGGTCATTACCTGATTCAAAGTCTTCTGTAGGTTATTGGTACAGTGGTTGTTAGTCGATCTTTGCAAGGTTTTTAAAAGCATTTGATTCTGTACTCTTCCTGCAGTCCATATATAAGTCCAGTCCCATGGTTTAGCGTTATTACAACATGATTTCCAAGATTCCATTTTGTATTGCCAAATTAATTTCTGGTAGAGATGACGACTTTCCAGATAGCTGTCTTTAGTCTTATTTCTAAATTCTTGGTTGTTTTTAATTTTCTAATATTGCTGCCTCAGCTTGTTCGTTCTTTAACGTAGGGCTGTCAGCTCGCCATTACACCGTGGTACAGGCTTAAGTTGTTTTATATGGTGGTTGTTACTTGATTTTTTAAACGTCATATTTGAAGATCTAAGTAGTACCTTAGCCATCTTTCTGGAAATTAAATTTGAGCTCATATACTGTAGTAATTCAATACTATAATGTTATAGCTCTTCAGCTGTGTATTTGTTTCTAGAACGTGGTATAAATTCTTTTTCAAGTTGTGTTAATAAGTTAGTCTCAAATTTATTCCAACCAGCCTTTGCCGTAAAGTATTTTATAGTTCTGTATGAATTTCCAAAAGACTTATTACATTGAATTTCAAAAAGAATACAGTTGTGGTCTGCCCTGTGGATGCCCTTCATAAGTAGGAATATTTGACTCCTTGTTCATTATTAATAACTCATTAGCTATGATAAACTCTTCCAAAAGTAACCCCATTTGTGACTCCCACAATTGATGCATTTGTGTGCCACAGATCGGCACTCCCTCTGGCTTTGGGGCCCCGTGCAGAGCGGGCAGGTAGGCTGGACGGCCGTGCAGAACTTTTTGGTGTGACCTATCCTAGAGCAGATGTAGCACCTCGGAGCCGAGTTATAATACTCCAAGAAGCAGGTCACCATGTCCACGAACGCCCTGCCAGCCAGCAACTTTCTCGCTTTGGTGGTTATCTCCACAACTGCGTGCTCCATAATTTAATCTGTGATGCGCCTGCGTTCCTTTGGTGGTTCTGGTTCGACAGAATTGTTTTTAGTTTCAAGTCCTCCTCTTGTAACCTATTTTGTTCCATAATAGTTGGGACTCTCTCTTCTTTTTTCAAGTCTTTAGGAATATTTTCTATTATAATTATAGGGTTTTTTTTTCAGAGTTTTCACAACCAAATTGTTGCCATGCTTACTGGCGATTTCATTTTTGATAAGGTTAAGATCAGCTTCTGCTTCTGAAACTATAGTTTATTAATCAAACCACCACTATAGTATACTGAAACTATAGCGGTGGTTTAATTATAATTATCTTAATATTAGCTCTTAATGTTTTAATCCCGACTCTTAACGTTATGAGATTAATAGCGTTTTTGAAAAGAGTTTTTTCGTCATCCGTACTTTCCGGATTTTCTTTTTCTGTTAACACTTTAAATTCTTTAGCTCTAGGTATTTTGTTACCTGTGATATCTGCATACGAAGGGGCAACGGCAACACGTGGTGTTGAGGCTACTTTCAAAATCACTTTTCTTTCACTCTCCAACCGCTCTTCGGAGATACCCAAATATTAACTTCAAGGAGTCAATCCGTCTATAAATACCTTAATCCGTCTATAAATTGAATCTTATATCTTCAACTGTATAAGATTACATAAAGAATCGAAAGCTTCTAACAATTCTGCCTCGTCCGACGCCATGACAGTTGACCATGAAATATCCATATTTAATTCAACTTTAAACTTTAAGGTCACTTACAAAGAAGAAAAAGATATGTCCAATATACAGATTTTATTTCCTTAATCAATATTATAATCATATTTTTCAAACTAATTAAACATAGCGCAAAAGGGGTTTTAGATAAATGTCACTGAATACCATTAAAAGCTTAGGGGTCTTCTAATAATGTTTGAAAAATTATGAAAAGTACACTCTTTTCTGGGTTTTTGTCATCAGCGAAGGTAAAATATTTAGGGTTTGTGGATGTTTTCTTTTGTTATAAATTATGAATAGGTTTAGCTATTAGATTAATGCATGTTTTTTTTACATAAATAATTTCTTGTGAACCCATTTCTCATCTACATTATAATTTGATGAGGGTCTATTTTTAGCTTAGTACGACTTCATACGGCCCACGTAAGTAATCCTTCTCTTTCAATGCTATTTTGAAATTTATGGATGTGTGAATAAATTTCTCTGAAGTATTTTTCTTCATTATACAGGCAGAAATAATGCTGTATCTTAAATACAAGATCTGTTTTAAAGATGCAATGACTACTGAAATGTTCAGACTATTGGAATTACCTTGCCTATTGCTGTCTGTCCAATTTGAAATTATATCTTTGAAGTTCACATCCATGTATTTGTAGATTACCACATTAATGATGTTAAATAAGCATTGTAGAATTACAATGACGAACGCAGTACACAAATCCCTCAAACGATTCTGTGTATGAAGAGACCCGAATCCTGAAAAGTGATTTTATTTTCTTCAGGCCCTAAAGTCATTTACATTAGATTTTATTGGAAATAAAATAAACCCTAAATTTATTCTATTATTCACTTTTATTATACACGACTGTAAATAATTTATCGAATTTTGACGAAAATGTATACACATATACGCTCACAAATAAAATTAATTTGGAATAACATATAGCTCCTTTTAAAGTACAACGCCATAACTAAAAATCCCAATTTTTCAAGTATATGAAAGTTCCGTGTGAGTTAAAAAAATAAAAATTTGGGTATTGGCATAGTAAAGCATTCCTGTTATGTTCGATATGGAATATCAATATTTAGTCAAATTCAATTTATAAATTTAAATTTCACTTTAGAGACTGGACTCTTTCTCAGCTGACAGTTGTGCAGGTAGGTGATTTGCTCGAGATCTCACTCAACCAGGTTTTTACTATAGTCAAGGGTGCAGATTGAGGTTGGGAGAAACCTATGAATAACGGAAGACCCCATTGGGTCCTTACCTTGCTGTTAAAATTCTAAACATAAAACTTACCTAATTAAAACTATTGTAATACAGTCAACATATTGTCAGTAGCCATCGAGAAGTACCTGAATCCTATTGATCATTCTATAAAAAAATAGTTAATAAATATCTACTTAAAACCCGCAACTGTCGAGCGGCCGCACAGGAATGAGTCACCTGGCGAAGGCTCATTGAGAATGTCAAGGAAGACATCGGTCTGTAGTGCCAAGGAAAATTAAAATAAATAAATAAAGAAGAACTCTTCAACATCAACAAGAAGACCAACCGATCTGTGTTTAGAAAGGGAAGCAAGATGAGATAATGAAATTATCAGATATCGTTTATTAATAGGGTCAGTTTGGATTCTTGGTGTATTGTTTATTTTCTAGTGTAAGTAGTAGTATATGTGCCTGAATTAGAAATCGGCACTAGAAGAATTAAAGATTAGTCCTTTTGATCTAATATTTAAAACCTATATATATATATATATATATATATATATATATATATATATATATATATATATATATATACATATAGGGGAATGTGTTGTACCTCGGGACAGATAGTAAACATATATTTTTATTTTTAACTCTTTATGGTTTAAATTAGTTTTTTACATTATATTTTAAAGCCCAGCATTTAGGCAATCCTCCAATATAAAACAATTTAAAATATGTTTGTTAATAAGGGAGCAATTAATTACTTTTTACACCCCTGCAATGTGGGACTAAGTGAAAGGTTGGAAATAAACTTCAGTTTAGTAAATAAATCTTATTTAATTCACCCAAAAAGTATAAAAATGAGAATAAAAATCCAAAAAAGATTCATTTACCCCCAATATTAGTCCATAGGCATTTCGTATGCATTGTAATCAACAGGGAACTTCATTACTTGCTTTAGACGCTCAGAGGTTCCTGATGTTAAAGGCGAAGGTAATTTACAGATAACATCTTCCTCATCAATTTCATAGGGAGTTTCATCTCTTAATATGAAAGTCTTCGCTCCTGTTCTAACCAGGTTATGAATTTCATATACAATGTCAGTTTTCTTTAAGACTTTTGCTACATAGTACAAAATTCTCTTCTTACCCGAAATCTTTACCAAAATATAATCATTTGGTTTTATTTCACCATACTCAATAGTTGCCTCAAAGGCTATTTCCATTTCTTCATCCAAAACTCCTTGAATTAGTTGTGGCATATATGCACCACAATCTTCATCACTAGACGGAAAACTAATATTCTCATATTCTGAACTAGTGTCGTATTTAGTTTGGCATTTCAATTTCTTTCTGGGATTTTTTATGTTTTTCTTGTTACCAGGAAACAATTTCTTATATACAACGAATTTCCTTTTCTCCTTTATTCTTTTTTACTCTTCAATTAACTTCTTTTCTGGAGTATCTGTCAGTATTCTAGTTTTTCCTGGCTGCCAACCTTGCAGTTATCTTTCTGGCCGCAGCTTTGGGAAATGGGCGAAAAATTTATCATTCAGCTTCCACAAATCTCACTGGATAATTGCCAGTCACTCTACAGTAACCCCTAGTGACAAGATTAATAACTAACATAGGTTAGTTTGGTCAGTCACCCACAAATGGCAGAGCAATGGCGTTTGTCCCGAGGTACAACTGTCCCAAGGTACATCACTTTCCCCTATATAATTATGGATATATATATATATATATATATATATATATATATATATATATATATATATATATATATATATATCTATAATTTAATCTGTGATCCTACGTCTGTGTTCCTTTGATGGTTCCGAAGCGACAGAATTGTTCTTAGTTTCAAGTCCTCCTCTTGTAACCTATTTTGTTCAATAATAGTTGGGACTCTTCTTTTTTCAAGTCTTGAGGAATATATTTTATTATAATTATAGCGTTATTTATATACTATACACCCGTAAGGAAACTGGTCAGGCGATATCTCTGGATATGAAAGCAAGAATGTTAAGATGGGCGGGGCATGAAGCTCGAAGTAATCCATCAGGATGCCTCTACACAACTAAGAATGCCACAATAGTTGGCAAGAGACCACGTGGGAGGCCAAAGACCAGATGGATCGACAGAGTCAACAAAGATACTGCGGAGCTGCATGTAGCAGACTAGAAATCAGCGGCCCAGGATTGACAGAGGTGGAAAAGGCTGATAAAGGCGGTCATCTACAATATCTGTAGAGCCAACCGAAAAAAATATGTATATATATTTACCTTTTGGACACAAATCTATGGAAAAAAAAGTATCGTTTATTAATCTAAACGTGTATTTTATTCTTTCAATACGAATAGGCAAAACAGTTCTTAATATATCCATGGCGGAACGATGTATGTGGTTGTTCTTCTAATTAAGTTGCACGGAGAGAGTGTTAGCCAATGAAATATTGCTGGACCAGTTAAGGGTTAACTAGTTAAGGGTCTCCAAGACTGTAAATCGCCAGGACTATAAAGACCTTCACCACCCAAGGAAACCCTCGTCAGTCGGCCGTACTCTACAACAATACAATGCAATTGCATGTTGTAAGGAATCAGTTTTCAATTGACAATGAAATATAATTTTTATGCTTGGAAACTTAGTCCCTAAGGATAAGAAGAGTGTAAAGCTTTAGAGATAGGTGCTTGTATTAACTTGTATCAAGATATACCTTCGAAAAGTAGTGAAACCATGGTACTGGCAATGTGGGGATGTTGGACCCTTCATCGATGACGAACAATTATTATCCTTGTTCTTCGTTGACCAGGTCGTGTTTGCGAGGCGGAAGGTCTATCTCGAAATGATGGTGTATGCCCTAAAGATGTGCTATGAAACGGTGGGTTTGAAAATTAACTTCGAGAAGACAGAGTATATGGGCGTTGGTGATCATGATACTAATGCGCTTCTGGTGGATGGCGAGGCCTGTAAAAACGTAGATGTATTCAAGTACCTGAATCTTATTTGGAGACTACCGGGTCCTCTGATTATGACGTCAGAAGAAAGGCGGAGCAAGCCCGATAAGCTACTAGAATGCTACATCCGGTCATCTGGAATACCGAGATTTCTACAGAAAATAAACGCCGTATTTTCACAACCACAGTCGAATCTATCCTGAATTATGTGCTAATGTGATACATTTTCGAAAAATATTTTCGATACGATGTCTAGATCCCATAGATCAAACTGGAAGTTATTTTATAAATGAAATCATTCATTTCTTTTTTTCATATTTTCCTTCCAAAATAACCCTTTAAAAGGAACGTTTATTTATTGGCATATTCCATACTTGAATATACTATAAGGATTAACAATAGTGACAATTCTAAATTCTTATATAGATAAGACATTGTTCCCTTAATACTGTTACGTATTAACAAAATTAATATTACATTATTTATATAATGATTATCTGTTTTACAATGTTTGATTATTATAAATTAGGTGTCAACTTTTCGAAATCAATACTCTAAATAAATTAAATATAATAAATGTTCAAATAATGGCCAAACTTTCCCTCATAATATTATGGAAATAATTAATTTTGACCTTTGTGCTTCATGCATTTGGCAGTCATATATCTGTGGCCCCTGTGCGTACTGGGATAGGTCGAATTTTGTGAATTTCCAGCTATCTTCTTAGAATCGTAATTTTTCTGAACTTATTTTAATTTCAAGATTGGAGTATCAGCTCACGAATAACAAAGGAATGGACGGAACACTTAGCGTGTTAGACACAAGGAAAGAGAAAAAATTACAATTCTAAGTAGATAGCTTGACATTCACAAAATTCGACATAGCCCACTATGCACAGGTGCCACAGATATTTGTTTAATATTCCAAAACAAATGTCTTAGAATTGCTGGAAATTATGCATATGACACTAAAGTTAAAATTATGCATAAAGAATTAAGTATAACTTGCATTAATATATTTATCAAAAACTATGTAAACAATTTTTTTTAAGTGTAAAAACAATAACAACCCGCTTATAAAAATAATGGGAACTATACAAAAAGTAGTACAAAGCGGTATGTACATAAACGAACCAAACATTAATTATTTTAGTATATAAAGTTCTTTCATTTCATTGATATTGTTATATATATATATATATATATATATATATATATGGTATGTATGTAAGTTACTAAGAATGTATAGTCATAATTTTTGTTTACTTTATTATTATTTTTTTTTTTTTCTGAAAATTATACAAGAAATAAATGAATAAATAAATATAAATTTTATGTATAATTATTGGTCAGCTGTTTTGAATTCTAAATATATTTATTTTAAAAAGAATAGATATTCCTCTGGCCGGGAGTCGAACCCGGAAACACTGTCTCCCCGTCGAGGAAAATTCAAAACAGCTGACCAATAATTATAAAAAATTATAAATAGTAATATCCAACAATTAAACGTCAACAAAAATTAACAAGAATTAATTAAGAAAAAATTAACGCCAACAACAAGATCCAAAAATTAAAAGTAATGCTCAAAGAACATTCGTTCTCTTGTTTACATCGTAAAAAGATGCGAGAACACGGGGACATAGGATCGGATAAGAGAAAAGATTTGTCCCTTGCCGGCAGGCGACCCTGGTGGCTCAATTGGCTGTCACGGAGAGACACAGGTTCCGAGTTCGAATCCCGGGGCATATCCGAGGCTTATCTTTTCTCTTTAAAATAAAAATATATAAATATTATGTGTTTAAATGTCTGTTCCTCTTTGTCTATAGGGCTAGTATTGTCATTGATTACGTGAGATCTGTGTAAGTATGATTTGGTACGTCCAAGTTCAGTTAAAACCTGAGTTGATTTGTAGTTATTGGTTGTCAGTTTTGGATTTAACCTATGCAAACTAGGAGATTTATTTGAAACAGTTCACCGTTCATTCCATCTCAAAATGGATTCTCCCCTAATTTTGAATTCTATGAACGAAATTGGTGTTTTCTGAAAAGGTGAAGACAAAACACCTAGTGATGCCTCTTCTCCTTTTGCTAATTTGTCAGCAATCTCATTGCCCTCAATATCAGAGTGACCTTGTACCCGTATTATTTTTACAGAGAAATTTAGAAGCCTAAGTGTGCATAAGTTCATTCTGATATTTCCTGTAAGCTCGTCATTTATGTCTTTGTTGAGAACTGATTGTATCAAGATCATGTTATGTAAAGGTCAAGAAGGAATTCTGTCGCTTTTACGATTGCGTACTTCTCAGCTTGGTTGTTGGAACACATAGGGCCTAGTTTGTACTGGGCACTTCCCATCTCCCATTCGTGTCCCAAAGTAGCCAAGCACAACCTGCATTATTGTCTTCTTTACTTCCGTTTGTGTAAATGTTTGTGATTACTGTATTCGTTCCCTTATGTCCTGTCAAGTTCGTGTAAAGTTTGGCAAATGTTGATTGGTGTAATCGATCTTAAGGTCAGATTCCCGTTCAATCATGCTATTTTCGATTTCTCCAAAGTTTTCATTACGCAGTTTAATCGATGAAAGTTTTTCATTAACGATTAACGAGTTCGTTAATTTTAAAATCTATCGGTACAATTCCTGCTATGACGCAAGCTGCGGTATCTGAGATAGTTTTATACGCCTTGACAAACCTGATCTAAATGATTCTTGTAGTCCGCGTAAACCATTTTGGGAATCAACGCCCCCTTATAAATTGTCTTCAAACATTCGGCCCCAAGGCCACAGGTTGTCCTTGCGGCAATAGTCTAAGAGTTAACTGTTTGCATAGTCCTGACATATACTCTTTCAATTTGTTTTGACCTTTGTTTTTGACCTTTCGAACACAACGCCAAGAAACGGCAATGCTTGAGTGTTCTCCAATTGCTCACTGCCAATAACGATGTCTAAATCCGGGATATACCTTTTCCTACTAAAAATAATGAATTTGCTTTTCCTTATGTTGAGTTCTGACTTGCATGTTTGTGTTCAATCATGTATTTTGATTAGTGCTAAATTTGATATCTGTTGTAAATTTTGAAAACGTTTTCGTCTGATTAAAAGTAATATATCGTCGGGGTAAATAATTAATTTTGAGTCAGTTGGTAAGTCAAGGTCGAAAATTGTATGAACTAAAATGTTCCAAAGAATAGGTGATTATGAATATCCTTGTGGTGTTCCTAATTATAAAGGTTTTAGTAGCAGATGGTATTCGTTTTAAAAATTAACCGTCTATTTTCAAGGAAATTTTTAATTAATAAATATAAATCCTTTGGACACCTATATTGTTTGGGATTATTTAATATGGCAGGCCACCAAGCATTGTCAAAAACCCCTTTTAGGTCAAGACTGATGACCAGAAGTTTATCTTTTTTATTTAAAGCTTCGCTGATATTCGTGGTCGGCATAAATGCTAATAATTTGATTTTTGTTTAAAGCTTTGTTTTTAACAAGACAATCAATCAGTCTGTTTTTAACGATTTTCTTGATAATTTTGTTCATGATAGGAAGCATACTAATTGGTCTAAGCTTATTGCTGGAGGATTTCGGTACTGCGACCAATAGACTAATTTTCCAGTTGTCTGGGAATTCGATTCTTCTTCAGAGCAATTTGTACCAATGTAGTATTAAATTTGGTACAAAATCAAAGACTTTTTGAAAAATGATAGGAGTAATCCCGTCGATACCCGGATTTTTTTTTGTTTTTAATGATTTGATTGCGCACGAAATTTCATGGTCCTCTATTGTTAACTCCTCAGTTGTATCCGGAGGTATCATAACATTGGATCTAATTATAGTAAGTCTGTTATCATCTGATTGAGGAGTAGATACATTTATTAGCTCGGTCATTACCTGATTCAAAGTCTTCTGTAGGTTATTGGTACAGTGGTTGTTAGTCGATCTTTGCAAGGTTTTTAAAAGCATTTGATTCTGTACTCTTCCTGCAGTACATATATAAGACCTGTCCCATGGTTTAGCGTTATTACAATATTATTTCCAAGATTCCATTTTGGATTGCCAAATTAATTTCTGGTAGAGATGACGACTTTCCAGATAGCTGTCTCTAGTCTTATTTCTAAATTCTTGGTTGTTTTTAATTTTCTGACATTGCTGCCTCAGCTTGTTCGTTCTTCAACGTAGGGCTGACAGCTCGCCATTCCACCATGGAACAGGCTTAAGTTGTTTTATATGGTGGTTGTTACTTGATTTTTTAAGCGTTATATTTGAAGATCTAATTAGTACCTTAGCCGTCTTTCTGGAAATTAAATGCGTGCTCATATACTGTACTAATTCAATATTATACTATTATAGCTCTTCAGCTGTGTATTTGTTTCTAGAACGTGGTATAAATTCCTTTTCAAGTTGTGTTAATAAGTTACTCTCAAATTTATTCCAACCAGCCTTTGCCGTAAAGTATTTTATAGTTCTATATGAATTTCCAAAAGACTTATTACATTGAATTTCAAATAGAATACAGTTGTGGTCTGTAGGATTAGTTTCATTTGAAATGGTACAGTTTTTATTCTTGTAGCTTGTGTATTGGAAAGAGTTAAATCAATATTATACTGCCCTTGATGCCCTTCATAAGTAGAAATATTTGACTCTTTGTTCATTATTAATAACTCATTAGTTACGATAAACTCTTCCAAAAGTAATCCCCGTGAATTAGATATGATATGCCACACCTTGGATCTGCCGTTCGAATCAACGCCTATCACTATATTATAACCTCTATAGTGTTTGATAAATTTATTAAGCTTATTTAAATCGATATAGATATCCCTATTAATATAATAATTAGAGTCTACTTTCCTCTTAATATTCCCTCTATTATTTGTGACACCCACAATTGATGCATTTGTGTGCCACAGATCGGCATTCCCTCTGGCTTTGGGGCCCCGTGCAGAGCGGGCAGGTAGGCTGGACGGCCGTGCAGAACTTCTTGGTGTGTCCTATCCTAGAGCAGATGTAGCACCTCGGAGCCGAATTATAATACTCCATGGAGCAGGTCACAATGTCCACGAACGCCCTGCCAGCTAGCAACTTTCTCGCTTTGGTGGTTATCTCCACAACTGCGTGCTTCCATAATTTAATCTGTGATGCGTCTGCGTTTCTGTGGTGGTTCTGGTTCGACAGAATTGTTGTTAGTTTCAAGTCCCCCTCTTGTAACCTATTTTGTTCAATAATAGTCGGGACTATCTCTTCCTTTTTCAAGTCTTGAGGAATAGTTTTTATTATAACTATAGAGGTTTTTTTTCAGAGTTTTCACAACCAAATTGTTGCCATACTTACTGGCGATTTCATTTTTGATAAGGTTAAGATCAGCTTTTGCTTCTGAAACTATAGTTTATTAATTAAACCACCACTATAGTATACTGAAACTATAGCGGTGGTTTAATTATAATTAAACCACCGCTCTTGTTCCCTCTTAATGTTTTAATCCCGACTCTTAACGTTCTGAGATTAATAGCGTTTTTGAAAAGAGTTTTTGTGTCATCCGTACTTTCCGGATTTTCTTTTTCTATTAACACTTTAAATTCTTTAGCTCTAGGTATTTTGTTACCTGTGATATCTGCATACGAAGGGGCAACGGCAACACGTGGTGTTGAGGCTACTTTCAAAATCACTTTTCTTTCACTCTCCAACCGCTCTTCGGAGATACCCAAATATTAACTTCAAGGAGTCAATCCGTCTATAAATACCTTCTTATATTGAATCTTATATCTTCAACTGTGTAAGATTACTTAAAAACTCGAAAGCTTCTAAAAATTCTGCCTCGTCCGACGCCATGACAGTTGACCATGAAATATCCATATTTAATTCAACTTTAAACTTTAAGGTCACTTACAAAGAAGAAAAAGATATGTCCAAGATACAGATTTTATTTCCTTAATCAATATTATAATCATATTTTCCAAACTAATTAAACATAGCACAAAAGGGGTTTTAGATAAATGTCACTGAATACCATTAAAAGCTTAGGGGTCTTCTAATAATGTTTGAAAAGTACACTCTTTTCTGGGTTTTTGTCATCAGCGAAGGTAAAATATTTAGGGTTTGTGGATGTTTTCTTTTGGTATAAATTATGAATAGGTTTAGCTATTAGATTAATGCATGTTTTTTTTTACATAAATAATTTCTTGTGAACCCATTTCTCATCTACATTATAATTTGATGAGGGTCCATTTTTAGCTTAGTACGACTTCATACGGCCCACGTAAGTAATCCTTCTCTTTCAATGCTATTTTGAAATTTATGGATGTGTGAATAAATTTCTCTGAAGTATTTTTCTTCATTATACAGGCAGAAATAATGCTGTATCTTAAATACAAGATCTGTTTTAAAGATGCAATGACTACTGAAATGTTCAGACTATTGGAATTACCTTGCCTATTGCTGTCTGTCCAATTTGAAATTATATCTTTGAAATTCACATCCATGTATTTGTAGATTACCACATTAATGATGTTAAATAAGCATTGTAGAATTACAATGACGAACGCAGTACACAAATCCCTCAAACGATTCTGTGTATGAAGAGACCCGAATCCTGAAAAGTGATTTTATTTTCTTCAGGCCCTAAAGTCATTTACATTAGATTTTATTGGAAATAAAATAAACCCTAAATTTATTCTATTATTCACTTTTATTATACACGACTGTAAATAATTTATCGAATTTTGACGAAAATGTATACACATATACGCTCACAAATAAAATTAATTTGGAATAACATATAGCTCCTTTTAAAGTACAACGCCATAACTAAAAATCCCAATTTTTCAAGTATATGAAAGTTCCGTGTGAGTTAAAAAAATAAAAATTTGGGTATTGGCATAGTAAAGCATTCCTGTTATGTTCGATATGGAATATCAATATTTAGTCAAATTCAATTTATAAATTTAAATTTCACTTTAGAGACTGGACTCTTTCTCAGCTGACAGTTGTGCAGGTAGGTGATTTGCTCGAGATCTCACTCAACCAGGTTTTTACTATAGTCAAGGGTGCAGATTGAGGTTGGGAGAAACCTATGAATAACGGAAGACCCCATTGGGTCCTTACCTTGCTGTTAAAATTCTAAACATAAAACTTACCTAATTAAAACTATTGTAATACAGTCAACATATTGTCAGTAGCCATCGAGAAGTACCTGAATCCTATTGATCATTCTATAAAAAAATAGTTAATAAATATCTACTTAAAACCCGCAACTGTCGAGCGGCCGCACAGGAATGAGTCACCTGGCGAAGGCTCATTGAGAATGTCAAGGAAGACATCGGTCTGTAGTGCCAAGGAAAATTAAAATAAATAAATAAAGAAGAACTCTTCAATATCAACAAGAAGACCAACCGATCTGTGTTTAGAAAGGGAAGCAAGATGAGATAATGAAATTATCAGATATCGTTTATTAATAGGGTCAGTTTGGATTCTTGGTGTATTGTTTATTTTCTAGTGTAAGTAGTAGTATATGTGCCTGAATTAGAAATCGGCACTAGAAAAATCAAAGATTTGTCCTTTTGATCTAATATTTAAAACCTGAATATATGTATATGTATATAGGGGAATGTGTTGTACCTCGGGACAGATAGTAAACATATATTTTTATTTTTAACTGTTTATGAATTATATTAGTTTTTTACATTATATTTTAAAGCCCAGCATTTAGGCAACCCTCCAATATAAAACAATTTAAAATAAGTTTGTTAATAAGGGAGCAATTACTACTAAAAGCACCCAAAAAGTATAAAAATGAGAATAAAAATCAAAAAAAGATAAAAATTTAACCACAATGTTAGTCCATAGGCATTTCTTATGCATTGTAATCAACAAGGAACTTCATTACTTGCTTTAGACGCTCAGAGGTTCCTGATGTTAAAGGCGAAGGTAATTTACAGATAACATCTTCCTCATCAATTTCATAGGGGGTTTCATCTCTTAATATGAAAGTCTTCGCTCCTGTTCTAACCAGGTTATGAATTTCATATACAATGTCAGTTTTCTTTAAGACTTTTGCTACATAGTACAAAATTCTCTTCTTACCAAAAATCTTTACCAAAATATAATGATTTGGTTTTATTTCACCATACTCAATAGTTGCCTCAAAGGCTATTTCCATTTCTTTATCCAAAACTCCTTGAATTAGTTGTTGCATATCTGCATCACAATCTTCATCACTAGACGGAAAACTAATATTCTCATCTTCTGAACTAGTGTCGTATTTAGTTTGGCATTTCAATTTCTTTCTGGGATTTTTTATGTTTTTCTTGTTACCAGGAAACAATTTCTTATATACAACGAATTTCCTTTTCTCCTTTATTCTTTTTTGCTCTTCAATTAACTTCTTTTCTGGAGTATCTGTCAGTATTCTAGTTTTTCCTGGCTGCCTACCTTGCAGTTATCTTTCTGGCCGCAGCTTTGGGAAATGGGCGAACAATTTATCATTCAGCTTCCACAAATCTCACTGGATAATTGCCAGTCACTCTACAGTAACCCCTAGTGACAAGATTAATAACTAACATAGGTTGGTCTTTAAGAAAATCCTTTACGAACGATCATATGGTGTAAAAGGTATAAATTTTGATCGCGATATTTTCTGATTTTGAAAGAGTTTTTCTTGGTCCTTTTGTGCTTTTATGTTCTAATATTTCTGTTATCGTTATGTTCTCTTAGTGTTTATAGTTTTTTTTTCCCTTTTTATTAGTGTATATTTGTTTGAGTTTTTTTTTAGGTTAAGTTTTTGACTTTATAGACTTTGAAGTGATGTGAACATTTAAAACTATTGTGGTTTGGAGTGCATAAGACTATTGGGTAAGTTGTCCCTTTCTTTACCACTAGTGATAATGGTTCTTGGTAATGAAATCATGAACGAACCAACTAGGATTAAAAAAGTACTGTTAAAAGACCAAAAAATATCTCTCCGGTAGCTAGTTCTAAATCAGAGCAGGATTCGACTCTCCTTTTAGAAGCTAGGAGAATACAGCAGGATCTACATCTGTTCCTAGCCAAGCAGGACAAAAAACATGTCACCACAGTGCGTGAGCATATTAACAATAGTGTGAAATCTTTGGTTGGTATAGTTGAATCTATAGAAAACAGTAACGAGGAAAATCTTCGTTGTGTCTCATCCCTCGTACATAAGGCTCTAATAGAAGCATTGACATCCAACCAGATTCAAGAAATTATTAGGAAAATAGTTGTTGACGCCAGAGTTTCCAAGGTTGCAGAAACAACGACAGTACAGGGTCCTGTTTCCATCCCAAAACCCAAGCCAGGACCGTCTGATAAAGATCAAATTCCTCAACGAGACGTAGAGCAATCGCTCGAGGTAAATGAGGCCTTTCAGCTGGTTAAAAGCAAAAGGCGAAAAAAGAAGGCAAAAGCAGGCTACAAATCAGGTAATCCGCCCATGAACCAAGAGATCCCTAGAGAGACTCAAGCGGGCCAGAAAGAAAAAAGGTTAACCATTGCGGATTTTGTGAAATCCCTGCCCAAGAAACCGTCCGAACAAACTCGGCCGACTTATATTAATATAAGTGGTGAGGGTAAAAGACCTGCGGACATTGTAAATGGGCTGCCGTCACCAACTGATATCGGTGTCAAGGCTTCCATTGTCCGTACGACCAAGGCAGGCTCCGTCTTGGTCCGTATAGAGGATGGTAGCGACGCCGCAAAAGTGATAGGAAGTAAGGCATTGAGAAATAGTGGCCTTCAAGCTAAGCTGGCTTTAAGAAAGAAACCCAAACTCGAGGTCAGGGGGGTCCCCATCTCATGGGATTCTGCGGGGATGGTGAGATTTCTCTGGGGAAGAATATCCGAGAAGTCGGTCCCCACTCCGCTGGTCATTGATAACATTAGGGTCATATTTTCTTCAACGGCCAGAAACGGGCTCACAAGGAATTGGGTGATAGAAGTGCACCCGGTAGTCAGGTTTCTTCTTTTGGAAATGGGAAATTTAGAAGGAGGATGGTGGAACATCGGCTTCAAGGATTACCTCGACGCGCCCCGATACAGTAAATGTCAAGGTTATGGGCACTCTAAAGCCACATGCACATCAAATGCCGTAACCTGCACCACTGGCCATATAGTTAAAGACTGCCCACAGAAACAGGAACGAGCTGCCCCGACATGCATAAATTGCGAACGGGCAAATGCTCCAGTAAGCCAAAGAAAGCACAAGGCTGGCAGTCGGGAGTGTCCAGTGCATTTGAAGTGGGCAAAAGAGGTAGCGAAGAGGACCTTCTATGAATAAACTCACCATCCTTCAGCTCAACATGGGCCGCCGACAGGTAGTGGCCAGTGAGCTCCGAGCTCTCTCACTGCGCTATGATGTAATGGCGGTCCAGGAACCGACCTGCCGTGGGAACAAGGTAACAAGGTTTGGCCTCACATAGTAATAGCTCTGGACAGTGGAGAGAGGAGGCCCAGGGCAGCCATAGTGGTTAATAACCCGAACCTCGATGTGATGGATCTGAGACAGTATTCCACGGCGGATTGCGTCGTATGCTATATCAGGTGGGATAATGTTGCCTTCACGCTGGTCTCATCATAGCTACCTGATGGAAACGACTTTGAAGATGATATATCCGCCTTGGAAATAATCACGGCTAGCACAAGGAACGTGATCATATGCTCAGATACCAACTCCTGGAACACGGTCTGGGGATCTAATCGAACGAATAGAAGAGGCGCTAAGCTCGGCGAGTTCGTTGCTAGAAACCAGCTTGTTGTTCTGAACGAACCCTCTGCTACCCCTACATTTTCCAGTGCAAGGGGTCAGAGCTGGATCGATGTAATGCTGGCGTCGCCGATGCTTGCGAACCGTATCGTCGATTGGACCCTCCGGTCTGAGACGAGTTCCGACCACCAAACAATAGCCTTTAGGTTGGTGAAAAATTCAGAATATTCCCACGGCATTTCGAAGGGTTATTTAACCCGTAGAGGCGATTGGAATGCCTTCCGGTCTGCATTGGTGGATGGATTAGTAAATGATGAATGGGATGCAGCGGAGATAGATCAAATGGATGACCTGGATTATAGGGTATCCAGGATCACTGATATAATCCGCGACGCTGCCGAAGAATCCCTCCACCACCGGAAGGTGAGAGCTCGACCTGTCCCATGGTGGACGCCGGCCTTAACGACATTGAAGAGAGACCTCTACAAAGCCCGGCGGTTGTACCAGAGGTGTAGTTGCGAAGAGAGGTGCGCTACACTTCGTGATGCGTACAAGTCTAAGGCCAGAGTATATCGAAACGCGGTGCGCTCACAGAAGCGGAAGTCCTGGGATGATTTTATAGTCGAGGAGTCCGCGAGGAACCCCTGGGGTATATGCTATAAGGTAGCTATGAACAAGTTTAGTTCGCAGCAACCATTTGCTGCTCTCAAAAATGGAGATGTCCACGCGGCTAACTTTGAGGAAGCAGTAGGTATCTACGTTCAGGCGACGTACCCCAGAGATGATCCATCCCAAGACAGTGAAGAGGATAGCTTTGTGAGACGAACCACGGTATACCCACCTGGTACGGACTTGTGCCCACCATGGGACATATATGATCTCCGTATTGCCGTGGGCAAGCAGAAAACTGGTCGCGCTCCAGGACTCGATGCTATTGACGCGGCGATTCTAAACAATAGTATTCCCTATGTAGAAGAAAAACTTTTGACAATATATAATGATTGTCTGGATAGGGGATACTTCCCTAAGTTTTGGAAGATCGCCGACCTGAGACTCCTCTACAAGGGAGGGGGCAGGGATAAGCAGCTCCCGAAATCGTACAGACCCATTTGCCTCCTCCCTCTGATGAGCAAGGTCCTGAAGAAACTCATTATGACCAGTTTGGCACCAGTTTTCACGAGAGCAAGTCACCCACGGCAATACGCCTCGGCGAAGGGCAAGGGAGCTGCTGATGCCCTGCAGAGAGTGCGAGCGGACGTCGAACAGAAGGTAGAACGGTATGTCATGCTACTACTTTTTGACATATCTTCTGCCTTCGACAGCGTCTGGTGGCCTCTCGTGCTCCAGCAGCTGCAGAAATATGAGGCCCCCAGCAATTTATACTCATTGGTAAGGAGATACCTACAGGATAGGATTGTTAAAGTCAGTGGTAGTTCCTATGAGGTAGAAGCTTCCATAGAGCGAGGATGTCCCCAAGGTTCAGTACTTGGTCCAGCTCTATGGAAGCTAGTATTTGATGAGTTGTTGGGGGTACTTGAGGAAGAGCGGTTCCCTGCCACAGGCTATGTAGATGATTTGGCAGTAGTGGTGTCCTCTAACAGCAGAGCCGGCTTAAAGTTAGAAGCGGAAAGATGCGCCAACATAGTGAAGGTATGGTGCGGGAGGAAGAAGTTGATGATGGCCGCTTCAAAGACCCAAGCCGTTCTGTTAAAGGGAAGAACGGATGGGGCCCACGCAATAAATCTGGTAATAGAAGGAGCAAGAATTCGTCCAAGTGAGGTGGTCACCTACCTCGGTGTGAGGTTCGGGAGAGGATTCAATGTTACCCCTCATTTGGACTACTTGAGAAACAGGGTGGCCCAGTCTTTGAACGGCCTGAGTCGTATTGGGGGCGCTTTCTGGGGCCTCAGGTACCCAGCTAATATGACTATATATAAAGGAGTGATCGTAGGTATCCTGAGGTATGCGTCCCCTGCCTGGAGCAAGAATCGACAAAAGAGGAAGTTGGCGACGATCCAGCGAACGGCTCTGCTGCGGGTCACCAGGGCCTATCGAAGTACTTCCCATGAGGCGGTGCAAGTCTTAGGGGGAGGGGCACCTCTCGACCTCCTCCTAAGAGAAGACAAGTTGAGATATTTGTTCAAAACAGAAGGCTCGGCAGGTTTACCGGAAAATTTGAGAGCGAGGATTGCTGAGAACCCGAACAAGTGGAAAAACATCATCCGGGAGGATACAATAGAAGAGTGGAACCGGCGGTGGTTGAACACCCCGAAGGGATCGACCTTGAGGAAGTACTTTCCCACCGTCCGGTCGCGCTTAGCGGCAAAGTGGGTCCTCCCGGACTATTGGCTATCGCAATTCTTCACTGGCCATGGGGGGCTCCGGGCTAAGCTCCACAGCCATGGAATGGACATTGGCCCCTTGTGCCCTAGCTGTAATGTTCCGGAAACTGCTGAGCACATCATCGTCGACTGCACCGCCTATGAAGGATTGAGGGCTACACTGCTGATGAAAACCGGCCTCTTTGTTCTTACGGAATCCGATTTCCCCCAGCTGGTCACAGCAGAAAATTATCCTTATTATAAGAATTTTGTATAAGGGTGGAAAAACGGCAGTGGGCCTGACCCATTTCAATATGCTCAGAAGACCGGCAGCCAATGGGAGAATTATTGAATGAAGAGGATGAATACTAGATGAAGATCATCGAAGATCAAGCCTAACATGCAATTATGAGGCTGACCCAACACCTCGCTGCTAACACCCGTATTGCCTGGAACAGGCACGGCAGAGTTTAAATAAATAAATAAATAAACTAACATAGGTTAGTGTGGTCAGTCACCCACAAATGGCAGAGCAATGGCGTTTGTCCCGAGGTACAACTGTCCCAAGGTACAACACTTTCCCCTATATAATTATGGTTATATATATATCCATAATTTAATCTGTGATCCTACGTCTGTGTTCCTTTGGTTGTTCCGAATCGACAGAATTGTTCTTAGTTTCAAGTCCTCCTCTTGTAACCTATTTTGTTCAATAATAGTTGGGACTACCTCTTCTTTTTTCAAGTTTTGAGGAATATTTTTTATTATAATTATAGCGTTATTTATATACTATACACCCGTAAGGAAACTGGTCAGGCGATATCTCAGGATATGAAAGCAAGAAAGTTAAGATGGGCGGGGCATGAATCTCGAAGTAATCCATCAGGATGCCTCTACACAACTAAGAATGCCACAATAGTTGGCAAGAGACCACGTGGGAGGCCAAAGACCAGATGGATCGACAGAGTCAACAAAGATACTGCGGAGCTGCATGTAGCAGACTAGAAATCAGCGGCCCAGGATTGACAGAGGTGGAAAAGGCTGATAAAGGCGGTCATCTACAATATCTGTAGAGCCAACCGAAAACAAATATGCATATATATTTACCTTTTAGACACAAATCTATGGAAAAAAATGTATCTTTATTAATCTAAACGTGTATTTTATTCTTTCAATACGAATAGGCAAAACACTTCTTAATATATCCATGGCGGAACGATGTATGTGGTTGTTCTTCTAATTAAGTTTCACGGAGAGAGAGTTAGCCAATGAAATATTGCTGGCCCAGTTAAGGATTAACTAGTTAAGGGTCTCCAAGACTGTAAATCGCCAGGACTATAAAGACCTTCACCACCCAAGGAAACCCTCGTCAGTCGGCCGTACTCTACAACAATACAATGCAATTGCATTGTTGAAAATTAACTTCGAGAAGACCGAGTAAATGGGCGTTGGTGATCATGATACTAATGCGCTTCTGGTGGACGGCGAGGCCTGTAAAAACGTAGATATATTCAAGTACCTGAATCTTATTTGGAGACTACCGGGTCCTCTGATTATGACGTCAGAAGAAAGGCGGAGCAAGCCCGATAAGCTACTAGAATGCTACATCCGGTCATCTGGAATACTGAGATTTCTACAGAAAATAAACGCCGTATTTTCACAACCACAGTCGAATCTATCCTGAATTATTCTTCGTAAACTTGTACTATGAGCTCCCGTCTGTACTCAATGGTGCAGGCAGTTGAAATGGATTTCTGGAGGAGGTGACTCCGAGTCACCAGACTGGATAGACTAAGAAACGAAGAAATTCGACCAACAATGGATGTGGATATATCAACAAATGGAAGGATTGGGGCACGCCACCTATGGGCCATGTGAAGAGAATCGGACTAAGTAAGAAATAAATTCCTATAATTATGAAAATTTTTAGAATTCATTCATAGTTTTCGTCAAAATAAAAACGGCATTACTAGAAAATCAATATCTTCAAGATCAAATACCAGAATATCCATATCATCAGAATCTAATGCCAGAAAATCAATATCTTCAGAATCTAATACCAAAGAATATTGTGCCTATTATTTAAAATTAATATTCTTCATTAAAACTATCCTTAGCACAAGATATCTTTGATATTCTTTTGAGCCATCAAGACTAAACACAAATTATTGATAATTATTCCGCAGGTAGTTCCTTCGAGTTAACCCACAAGTTTTAATTTTTCAATCTTTTTCCTTTTAAAATTTTCCAAAAATACAAGTTATCGTGAGCTTCAGTATGGAAAAGAGAATGTAATTATGGAAAATGGATATATTTCGGTAATCATTTCATCTAGAAATAAATGTTTTAACAAACATATATCATTAAAATATGCAAATGTGGTTTGAAACTTTTATTTCTTGAGATACGATTATATACTACAGCTCACGATAACATGTATTTTTGGAAAATATTTAAAATGAAACTAATAAACAGTTAAAACAGGTATACTTTAACAGTTTAAAACATGTGAATCAACTTGCAGAAAATATAACAAATTATTATATTACTATAATTATTGTATACATTCAGTTTATCTTTATGGAATGTGCTATATATTATGTATAATAACTGAATCTATATTTTTTAGTATATGGATATAATAAGAGGAAGTAAGAAAAAAGTTGTCTGTCATTATGAAAATATTATAATTTTATTGGTTTTTGCCAACCTATACTACACTAATATCAACCTATACTAGACTAATACTACAATATGGTATAATATATAGTACAATACAGTATAATATATGGTATAGGATACAGTATACAATATAGTATTATTTGGATACTAACCATTACAGCATATACAAACCATAACTTCCATTATCTACATATTACCTGAGGTAAGACATAGAGCCAGTTCCTGGGTACGATGTAGACTCCTTAGTGATGACACGGTTGACCTCATTAGAAACACAATTGCTAATGACCGACGGTTGTACAACTAGACATAGCAAACACTGCTGACATTGCAAGTCCCTTCATTGAGTTAAGCAACTCTATCTCATCTGAATTTGTAATGTTCGCCGATTTACAGTACTTAAACAATATTGTAAATCAACAATTAGTTTATGTTTACATCATTTCTACGTTAAGCAATATTTCTTTACCGCCGAAACGAAAGTTATGTATTTCGACAGAGAGTTTACTTTTTTAAAAAGATTTATTTCAAAACAACACAACTTTACATAGAACAATACTTAAGGGGCATAGTGACAGACTGGAACTTAGATTCGACTTAAACTAGGTCATGACT
Source organism: Arma custos (assembly GCA_037127475.1). Taxonomy (NCBI): domain Eukaryota; kingdom Metazoa; phylum Arthropoda; class Insecta; order Hemiptera; family Pentatomidae; genus Arma; species Arma custos. The sequence continues at coordinate 87,858,020 of CM073764.1, read as the reverse complement.
TGAGCTTGACTAAGAATCGACTAGTGTATTTTTGGAACGCCTTATATAATCGCTAAAAGATATATAACTTAATAATAATAAGAACAGAGTACAATTCTAAACTCCTAATCCCATATATCTCATCATAACTCCTACTACATTAACAATTAACATTAATAACTAACATAATAACAATTATCAATAATAAATAACATATAACGAATATTCATTCTTCATGATATGATTCAAACAAATAATATTTTTCTTCAAAGTGATATTTATATTACATTTTGATTTCATATTTAAATTCTTTTATACTAATAACGACAGAGTACAATATGATAAGGCTATACTTCAAAACTATAGCCTAAAGATAAACAAATTAATAATAATAAGAACAGAGTACAATTCTAAACTCCTAATCCCATATATCTCATCATAACTCCTCCCTGCTTGAGTTTCATGGTCCTCCGCCCGAACAACATTTTAATATTTTGAAAAATTTTATATAAACTAAAATGGTAATATAAGACATGTTCACATAATAAATAACAATTAACATTAATTACTAACATAATAACAAGTAACAATAATAAATAATATATAACGATTATTCATTCTTAATGATATGATACAAACAAATAATATTTTTCTTCAAAGTAATACTTATAGTATATATTTGATTTCATATTTAAATTCTTGTATACTAATAAAGACAGATTACAATATGATAGGACTATACTTCAAAACTATAGTCTAAAGATAAACAAATTAATAATAATAAGAACATAGTACAGTTCTAAGCTCCTAATCCTATATGTCTCATCATAACTAAAGTTATTAAAATAAATCCTATTTAAGAAAATGAAGAATATGTATATAAGGAAGAAATAGTTGGAGGTGCAGTCAATTAATCACCTTAATAAGGGTAACTTATTTATTGTGTGCCGACGTTTCGGCCTACAATGTAGGCCATCTTCAGTGCGAATATACCACGCGGCGGTGAGTTGATTAACTCTAGTTGGGCCGCTGATCGTCCTCGCCGCCGCGTGGTATATTCGCCCTGAAGATGGCCTACATTGTAGGCCGAAATGTCGGCACACAATAAATAAGTTACACTTATTAAGGTGTTTTTATTGACAGCACCCCCAACTATTTCTTCCTTATATTAGAAGTTACAGTCAACCAATTCTTCTCTAACTAAGAAGAATATGTATTTCGAGAAACTGAATCCAGCATAAATAATCTATACTTCTAAGAAATTCTAAGAACTGAAAGTTAAAACAGAGTGGAAATACTATTTTTAAATATACTGTTGGCAAATATTTATCTGTTATGATCAATCAAAATTCACAACTAGAGCGGTGGTGGCAGCGCAGGTAATTGGTAAAGGCCAATTTCGACTGAATCGTTTCTTTGCACGCCCCTCCAGTTTCTGTCCTTTATTAGAAGAAGAATCCGAAGAAAAACAGCCCAATACAACAACAAACGGAACTTAAAAAGACCACTGGTTCCCTTTGTAACGCCCATTCAATCAAAGTTTTTGATTATTTAATTCTCCCATTGTTCGTCGTGGTTAAAATTGTAATGTATTTAATTTTAAAAATGATGCTCACTAAAGACGACCAACATGGAATACAATGCTTTCAGTTGTTGATTATTAAAGATATCAATTGGTATTCCAAGTAATTGGATTATGAATAAGATCTTTCAGATTCAAAGGTTTGATCCGTGCAAATTACCAGTCAGCAATCTGACAGATATATTGCGTCTGTCTCCTAATCGGATTTAGTAGTAATATTGTTACCATAGGATCCGATTAGGAGACTGAAACGTCTCAAGGGATCTGCTACAGAGAGATCAAGCAAGATAGATAGTGATATTGAGTCCCTCAATACATTTTTCTAAGTGATTTCCGAAGGGAGTGTTTAAAAACATAGAGCACACATGCAATAAATGCCAAACGGCATTTGTAGAAAAACTGTTTATATTCATTAACTGCAATTTATGACTATAATAATACATCTGGTAATTTAATGATTTATAAAAAGTGACATGATAAAAAGGCAAGTACTGTCAGTACTCAAACTACAAATTCGACGTGAAAGATCATGATAGCATTTTCTGTTAATGCCCCTTGGAGAAGTATCGGGAATTAAAGGTGTAGCTAGTTTTTTTTAGCCCGGCAGATGGCCCTAGGATATTTTTAAACGGAATAAAAAAATCTTGGGTTATGTCGCTCTTAGGAGGGAACATAAATTAGAGGTCCCGAGCTTGTGCGATGGTAGACACCCGTTTAAGAGATCCATTCTGATTATACCAGGATAGGCAAAATTTAGGACTCCCACTGTAGCTTTCGATTAGCCATAGCAGCATAAACTGCTATTAAAGTTAATGTTAAATAACCAATAATCAATCAAGGTGTGATATAGATTTGAGACAAATCAGCATAAAATGGAGCATTTAATGTCATTACGGATGACTTTTTTCTTAACTAAGTAAGGAGCATCCATTTGTTGCATCCCAATCTCTTCAATCCCATATTTCAAACCTTCAAGAATGGTATCAAAATTGGAGAATTAAAATAAATCCTAACAAATCCCATCAAATTACCTTCACCCTTCGTCGTAAACCTGCAAATTCCTGCCCTACTGTATCCTTTAACAATATTCCACTGAACCCTGTCGAACAGATACGTTACCTAGGACTCCATCTGGACAAACGTCTCACTTGGAATCCTCATACAAGACTGAAAAGACAAGAAACTGCTCGTCGTTTTCGCCTACTTCAACATTTACTGGACAAACGCTCTAAGCTCCCAATTAATTACAAAAGACTCATTTACATGACATTTATCAGGCATATTTGGACATATGGAGTTCAGTTTTGGGGCTCTACTGAACCATCCAATTCATCTCGTATCCAATCCTTGCAATCCAAAATCCTTCGTAAAATCCTCAATGCTCCTTATTATGTCACATACAAACTCATCCAACATGGTCTTAACATCCCATATGTAATTGATTTGGCCTAAACTAGATACCTAACCTTCCATGACAAGCTGCATACACACTTGAATCCACTATTCTCTCAACTTACTTCCCATACTATTTCTGATAACCCTCTAAGGCGTCTCAAAAGAAGATGGCCTCGAGACCATCTACTATAGAACTTTATTTGAGTGCTACCGATGGCTAGTTTCTCCACAAGTGTTTTTCATGTCATATTGTACATACTAGCAGATTTACTTATTGTAATATTATTACAGTTGTAAATTTCAATAAATTATTGATTTAACCACGAGTTGGAAAGAGAACAACAATACGTTACTGAAGCATAAGCCGAAACAGTTCGTTCAAATGTTCCACAATTGAATGAACAAAGAATTGCGTATGATACTTGGGTGGAAGCTGTGAACAGTGGTTCACCAATGATGGAAGGAATTTACTTCCTTGATGCTCTCGGAGGGAAAATGTTCCTAAATTCATTGCTGTTGGCAAAGATCAGATCGCAAAATGAAGTAGCCCCAGTGTTGGCTTGAAATTACACTAAACATGCAAATCAACGAAACACCAGTTTGCAATACGCCAAAACAGTGCAACGGCGAAGATTCTACAGATATGCATTTGATCGTTTGGGATGAATGTTCGATGGCCAACAAGAGGTCACTGAAGGCACTGGACAGAACGAATACTAAAAAAAAACTTCTCTCTGATGCACGAACCACACTCTGAGAAGCCTACTTAATAAGTGAATGGGATCTCTACAGAAGCTAATTTGATTTTTGCAGGGACCACAGAGATCAAAAATGTGTCCCGAAAAATCCTTCATACGGAGGCACTGGACAGAACGTTATAAGATCTTTGTGACAACCGAAACATGTTTGGTGGAACCATGATTACGTTATCAGGTGATTTTCGTCAGACTCTTCCAATTATTCCCCGATCAACTGTCGAACAGCTGACGAACTAAATGCATGCTTAAAATCATCTAATTTGTGGCTGCATGTAAAGACACTCCAATTACAATTTACATGCGAGTGTTTTTGCAAACTGTGATTATATTTTCGAAGCAGTTATTAGATATTGGAAATGGTAAGGTAGCAGTTGATACCTCAACCGGATTAATTACACTACTCATGGATTTTGTCACTTCATCGACTCAAGAGAGGGGCTTATTCAGCGTGTTTTTACGGGCACAGAACAACAGTTCAGAAACCATAATAGGCTGAGTAAACTAGCAATATTGGCGGACAAAAAAAGCTGTCGATGGTCTAAATGCGACCATTCATAATTTTCTTCCAGGAGAGTTAATTTCTTACAAATCAGTTGACACAGTTACAAACCAGGATGACGTAGTCAACTATCCCACAGAGTTTTTAAATTCCCTGGATTTGCCTGGACTACCACCTCACAATTTACAATTAAAATTAGGATACGTTTTGATTATGCTGCGTAACATTAATCAACCTCGACTGTGCAATGGAACGAGTGTGAAAAAGCTAATGAATAACGTCATCCAAGCTAAGTTCATCAAGGGAAAATACAAAGAAAAGGATGTCTTGATCCCGAGTATTCAATGATCCGATGATTCAAACGGATTTGCATTAGATTTTAAGCGTCTACAATTTCCCGTGCGCCTGGCCTTGGCGATGACCATAAATAAATCGCAAGGCCAGTCGTTGAAAATTTGCGGAATCAACTTACAGTTTCACTCTTTCGCGCTTGGGCAATTATACGTCGCGTGCTCGCGAGTCGGCAAACCATCATCTTTATATATTTACGCACCGCAAAAAAAGACAAAAAATATAGTACATCAGAAAGGCTTAAATTGATTAAGTGTCTAACTGTGTTGCATTTAATGTAGATAAAAATTTTGTATTAAGTTTTGACCATACTTTTCACAAATACATGTTGGTGATACGAAGTTCACCGGGTCATCTAGTGTTAGAATAATAGTATGATAAATAATTTAAATTATGACACATATTTACTGATGGTTCTATGAATTGATATTGGCCCTAAGCTTGATTATTTTTAACGTAGCTATGATTGGGATAGGAAATAAGCAAGTTTGAATGCACGAAAAATTTCATCAACTTTTCAAAATTATATTACGCGGAAAGTGTGTTTTTTCCTGTTAAAAAGTATTTCATAATTACAATAATTATTCTATAAATTATTGGAGTCACTCAGTATTTATATATCAAACGGTTTTATAACGGTAGCCCTGGTGAATATATTGGTTTAGTCGAATTTTATCCCAAATGATTCAATTCTACTGAGGGAATTGGAATTGTGTCATGTGACTTGAAATGAAGTTAATCAGTTATAACTCATGTAACTCAAGATATATTTACAATACGAGAATGACACTATTCCGATTATCACAGTAAAATTAATCATTTGAGATAAGATTCGACTTAAACACATATTCATCTATATAATACCCTTAGATATAATCAGTGGAATATATTCATTATCTCTAACTACTTAAAACTTGCTTTGAAACTTATAATTACTTACATGATACTGAGATCATGTCTCTTCATTCAAAGGTCTTAATTATAAATTTAAATTATTTTTTCGTTCATCTATTACGTACTATAATTTTTTTAAACGGTCTCAAAAAATTGAAGGTGTTCCAAAACTAAGCTAAAATACTTAAATTTTAGCATTAACTGAATTTTACTTTTTATAATTTATATTTTCCACAGTGCTAATAATTCCTAGCATAAATATGTTGAATTATCTTAATTTAATAATACAGATGGAATATCACCAATTACCCCAATTAGCAGACAGTCATGTCAAATGCTTATCGATTGCTTGATTAATAATATATAACAATAATAATCAACCAATTATTGATAAACGGCACGTCAAGCTTTATATTAGGATTATAAAGCTTTATATTTATATTAGTACCACGCCGTCATTACTGATCATACAATCCCACATAACAAGCCTGACATTTTGCTAACCAAAACGAAGAAAAATGTGTGATTATAATTGAAACAGGTGTACCAGCAGATGACAACCTACAATACAGCCGAAAAAATAAGAAAATATCAAAACCTGGCAGGGGAACAGAAACAATTGGGCTTAATAAAATTAACGTTTTGCCATTAGTCATATCCACAAATGGAACGATTCCGGAAATTACAGTAAACAGTATAAGAGAATTGGACCTAAATAGTATTATTCTGAAAAAAAAGGCAGCTGTGCTGCTCGGAACTGCGATTAACGTTAGAAAAGTGATGATCATTACAAATTGATTTTACAGGTCTTGCCCTATTAATAATGTTATTCTATATTATATTTATAATACATATAGAAATATATTATACTATATAATAATAGAATTTTTTTCAATAAGAAGGCATTCAAAATTGTAAAAACCAAGCAAGCAACCTAATTCTGTTGCAAAATATCGTTGTTAGCCGTTCGGAGAAAGATATTAATATATGAAAGCATTTAGACTGAAATAAATTAAAAAATATCAAATCTCTATCATTTAGAGGTAGGTTAATACTAGTCAATCTTCAAAATGGCCTTCTCAAAGATCGCAGAATGTCAGTTACACTACTACCGCCATTCTCCTGCCACGCCTCTCGGACCGTCTTCGAAATCGAAAAATGTCGTTTTTGACCTTTAACAGTATAATATTAATAATTGAATGCATTTAGACTGAAATTAATTAATGAATATTAAATCTCATTCTTAGAAAGATAGATTAATGCTCGTCAATCATCAAAAAATCCTGCGCTGAGGTCGCAGAATGACTACCGCCGTTCCCCTGTCACGCCTCTCGGACCGTCTTCAAAATCGAAGAATGTCATTTTAAACTGTAGCAGTATAATATTAATGTTAATAACTATGTTTAAATTATCCCGATAAAGTTGTGATAGATAGAAAATGTCTGTAAGTTGTAGCTTATTTTAATAATCAAAATTAAATTTTTATAAATTAAGTATTCAGATTAAATACTGCTTTCTCAATCATGAGATGAATTTTACATCTCTCCTCCTTAGATTTTTTGTCCGGGAGACGAGAAAATTAACAATTTTTAATTACTGTGAACTTAATTAGATCATTTCTCCTATTTTTCCTCATCCAACTTCGTACATTAGTGGAGATGTCTTCTTTAGAGTCCTAAATGATCAAATTCGCACTTAATCAGTTTTCTTTCTGTTCAGCATGCCTCCATTCTCATTCTATACTTTATATCTGTTTTTGAATTCGTGTGTTACAGATAACTGATTTTATTAATCTCAAAAACTAATTAACGGTTCGTTTTTAGCAGATATGAGTGAATTAGTCACAACAGATGTTAACTCTAGATGGAGTTTTCATATCTATATAGACCATTGTCGAATTTCAGAGTTATTCAATATACATTAATCTGGAGATGTTCAGAGGGAAATATGATTATTGTGCAATGTCTCCTCTGTATGAACGTAGCTTCACGAGATGATGAATGGTGCGGATTTGTGGAGGCTTGGTGAATTGGTTGGCCTAGTCCAAACAAGATTCCATTTTTCCTTCCAGAGTCTTCCAAAACAACTTTTAATGAAATGCTTGATCGCTGTATGATGGTGGTACGAAAAATTGGTTGGTTGATTGGTATTCCACTTCTTTTAAATACTGTTTTTTACAGATCACATCCCTGAATAACGTGAATAAATAATATTAAAAGTTATGTAACACTTTAACCCTCGGATAAATTATCTAAATGAATCGTAAATTCTTAAACTGTTCGTTAAGGGATTGGCGTCTATTAACGATTAAGTATTTCATACCGTTAATTCATACTTATATTCAGAATTTCGTAATAATTTTAAATTATTATCTCTAGAGAATATTCCATTTGATACAAAAAATCGATCAGGTTAACTATACCCTGGAATTTCACTATATTTCTTTACCGATTTTCATAAAGACACAAAATTTCTGCCTTATTTCGACGTGAACTTGATTTTTCAATCAAACAGAATAAAAAATTACAGTTCTATATGAAGACAGTGTTGCTGCAAGGTTGATACATTTCACGTAGTGATAAGATACGTGTCTAGAGAAACGGAATCACAACTCTGCAATAGCCAAGAAATTTAAATATTCAGTGGCCAAGAATACATCTGGTTTTCAGTCAGACCACTTATTCATTACTAAGGCATTTGTGATATCTGAGTCTCACAATATTCTGGTTAAATCAATCAAATATTGTTGGCTCAAAAAAAAGTTATTGGTGGACATTGATTATGAGAAGAGAACAATTTAAAGATGGACAGAAGCAGCTGAAGGTGACGAATTTTTATAAACAGTAAAGCTCTTCTAAACTATGAAAACACTTTAAATAGTAACATTTATCAATAAACTAAATAAGTTTAAATATTGCGTCTCGAAATATAAATGACCAGACAAGAAAATGTGTCTCATAACCTATAGATCAGTGTTCTTCAACCTTTTTGCACCTGCGGACCGACAAAAATAGGATACATATTTCGCGGACCAACTGAATGCTAAGACAAATAAAAATCAATAAGCTTGTAGATATCTATTATTTTTTATTATAGAATATGTTATCCAATTACATTTATTAGTGCGATATCTGCTGATGCTTCTTTGATATAACAGTTGATATTCGAGGCTTCTGCGTTGTTTGTGAGAGACGAAGCGCTGCATTAACATCTTTTCGGTTTCTCTGTTTAGTTTTTATTACAGACATGGCTGAAAAAGTCTTTACACATAAACACTTTTTTATTAAAAAAATTATTAAAAATTTTACTGATAATTTGATAGCTTTATAACTCAAAGTTGGATATTCTTTTTCTAGCGATATCCAAAATTGAGGCAATGAATGCATTTTATGTCAGGAGAACAGAGTGACATCAAAAGACAACTCGATTAGCTTTTCTTTTTCATGAAGATCAAAAAGAAAAGTGCACATTAGTTTATGTCTTCCGAGAATGGATTATTAATCCAGAGGTTACCTTTACGAGGATCTTCATTTTCTGGGAAATACTTATTCAAATTTTCAGCTAATCTCTTAAATGTTGCTTTATTATGTTAAATATGACTTTCGTGTTCACATCAGCAGCAATCGAAAATTCATCCAATAGAGAAAACATTTCTACATCTTCCTCTTGTAAGCGACTATTCCAAAGAGCTTCTTTTTGAACGCATCCATTTTATTTCTTAAAGTAAAAATATTTGTACATGAACCCTACAGAGAAATATTAACTTCATTAAGCAGACTGAATATGTCCGCCATTATATTTTTATTACACATTGTATTTGTATAGTTTTATACATAATACGTCACGGTGATTTACGATTTGACCAACATTTTTCGCGGACTGGCAGGAAATTTCTACGGCCCGGTACTGGGCCGCGGACCGGCGGTTGATGAACACTCCTACAGATGATCATAGGACGGCCAATTTTTTAAAGCTCCTTATGCGAATTTATTTAAAAGATGTTTAATTTAATGAATACTTCCTATATGGCCGAAAATAAACACGAAATTTTCGGAGTTATTTCAGTTTTTGGCATATATCCCCATAGAGGTCATAACTATACCTCTGTTGGTGCGTTTTTGATAAAAACTATAATGTGATCATTTTTAATGTAAATTAAATTTTCTATGATTTGAGCCCAACCGCAGCTCTGTAGCTCCTACGATGAAAGTAAAGTGAAATGAAGCTGTAGTAAATTTAATTAGCTTTAATTTAAGCACAGATTGAGGCCTGTAGGTCCATTTTCATCCTGATCTTATCTGTTTTAAACTGATATCATCTTCATAAATTTAGGCGGATTTTCGATTGTGTACTTAAAAAGTTGTAAATCGATAGCCGAGCACGTGGAAAGTAATAATTGATGGTGTTAAAGGGGAGATAATAAGATGAAGAAAGGGAGTAAAAGCATCCATCAAGACCGCTCATCGCTCATCGCGACAGAATAATCCACTCCCGGGACACCTTGTCTTGTCTCAAATCAATTAGCCATCACTATCGGTGAACCGGCAGAATATTTATCGAACAACAGGTGGTTAGGAGCCTCTTCGCTTCCTTTTAGTTAGTCATTAGTTATATTTTATATCTACCTAAACCTTACATTACATCCAATTCAACCCACCTATAAAAAAAAAAGGTTACCAACCACCTATAAAAAGTCCGTTTTAAAAGGAATGTTCCTAAGTAAAATAACTCTATAAAATCAAAACATTTTTATTCAAAATATCTACCCTCATTTTTTGTAATTTTCTCTAGGTGCTATAAATTTTACTATTCCAGAACTGAAACATTCATGGTTTTATGATGAAATGAAGTCTGAAAATTCCCCTTTGGATTAAGAACCAGTTTCCAAAATTTCACTATTTAGGAAGTTTTCCAACCCAGTTGATATTACTCCATCCTGAGTGATTTATTTACTGAACTAGTTTGTTTTATGTCGATTCATGAGGGATAAAATAAAATGTTATATTTTTGATAAGGTACACATCAAGTAGTAAATTTATTTAATATGGAAATAGTAGGAACTTCAATATAATAATTATTTTTTTTTTAGGGCAAAAGAAATAAAAACCATTTTCCAGTCATTGTTTATTCTCGATTTTCTCTCTATTCGAGACGTTTCGACACTATGGTGTCGTTTTCAATATTTTCCTTCTGCATCATTTAAAAAATTCCTTTAGTTTTTCCATATAGTAATTTTATAAAATTTCATACTTAATTAATTGATTTGATAAAATATTTTAAAATTATAAAAAAAAATAAATAAATAAATTGGTTTTACTTTATATTATTTTGTTGATGTGCTGTTTAAACATATTTTGGTATATTATATTAAAGTTAAATGTTTCATAGAACTGAAAAAGGATTTAATAGTTCATAGATCAAGATTTGGTCTTTTAATGTCATATTATTTTCTTGACCATGGAGGACAAATGATCCCCCAAGGATTTTTTTTTAAATATGACATTCCATGTATCTATGCTTATAGTGAGTTATTTTTGGACATTTTATGTTAAATTATGTATAGTAATGTAATTATTGTTAATTTATTTTTTTATAAATTTGTTTAGACTTAATGTCTGTGTAAAAAAATTTTAAAGGAATTTTTTAAAAGATGCAGAAGGAAAAGATTGAAAATGACACCATAGTGTCGAAACGTCTCGAATAGATTGAAAATCGAGAATAAACAATGACTGGAAAAGGGTTTTTATTTCTCTTACCCTCAAAAAGAATAATTAAATCCAGTTTAAAAAAATAAACAAAACTTATAAGAATGTATAATAATTATTTATAATTATATATTTTTTTAGCGGAAGTAAAAAATCCTTGGCCACCCTTCGAAGGGGGTGTAAAATGGCGATCTTGTGCTAACCCTACCCTAATTATTTCTGGATTGGCAACATTAGTATTACCACCATAGCATGGCTCGACTACCCATAACATCATAATGTGTTCAATAAGTAGATAAACTATTTTTTTACATATTTGTTTCTAAATCAAAGATCGGTAAAATGCGTATAACTGTTAAAAATACATTCATAACCCATAGCTTATTTCTATGGATATTTTATTAAAATTATATTAATGCGTCCTTATTTTCTGGGGTCTATACTTTTCTAAGTCTCGTACTAAGTCCTCCAGTTCATTCTACGTATGGCTATAGGATAATAAAAATTTAATATTCAATAGGCTACATATTTTTTCATAATTATTGTAATTCTAACTTTCTTTTGTAAGAATTTGTATACCTTTCTGAAAAGGATATACTAGATTTACACATAAATAAAATATATTTTTCTGGAATACAGTTCATATGTAGAAAGTTTTGTGAAAAGAATTAACAGGCTGAAATATCGACGGTTCCTACGTACAGCGTCAAAAACAGGTTTACCGGAGAGGGTAATGAACAGTGATTTGAACTTTCATTGCGCTCTCGTATAACCTCAGTTGTTGACCTGTCACTTCGTACGTAGGGACCGTTGATATACCTCAAACCAATTATAATCACAATTGGTAAATATTTATTGGCTCACTTTCAAAGTAAATGGATGTAAGAGAAAGGGAAAAGGAATCATACCGCCCGAAAGAGAAATTGGGCACCCACTTTCAAACAATCATCAAAAGAACGAGGTGTATATCATCCACAAAGAACAATAAAAAAAAAAGCGTCGTAACAATCAAAGGCGTCAAAGCACTAATTAAGTAAAAAAAAAAATGTAATATTATTATTCAAAGGTTCTTTATGTCGCAAACGTAAAGTTTTTAACAAATAAATTTTGAAATGTCTTATAACTTAGTGAACTTGTTCTCCTTTAACTCTTATGGTGCTAAAGACCCATAAATGTCCGTCAAAAGCAGTCGGTAGTGACTATGCGCTTTGTAATTTTTTCGGTTTTTCACAAGTAATTATAACACGAAATTATAATTAAAATGTCACTTATAACTTTATGTGAGCCAGATATACAGGTACAACGTTTGTTAGGGCATTAAAGGATAGATATTCAGGATATTCAGGCATACATAAACAAAATTAAAAGCAAATCCAAATATTAAAAAGTTCAAATTAGATAAAATATATTTGTATTTTTAATACATTTTATGTTTGGACTTACTGATATATTGGTCATAATCGCCTGAGACCCTAAATAGCTGCGAAGGTACTCCAAAAATGTATTCTTATTTTCATGTTGAAACGTTAATTCTCAAAAATCGCATCAAATCACTTTTACATTACGCCGTAAACCAATGACTTCCTGCCCTTCAGTCTCCTTTAATAATATCCCACTGCACTGTGGGGCCAAATCGAAAAAACCCGGCCAAAAGTCGAAAAAAGCTAAAAATCGTTATAAAATAATTTACCCGGGGGTTTTGGGAGCCTCTGATCACGAATATGAACTCAGAATTGGAAAATTCAAAATGGCGAATCCAATATGGCGGATACATCTTTTGAAAATCGTATAAAACAAATAATTTACAATTTGTTTCTTAATTATTAGATTTTAATTACACATAGAGTAAAAATCAGTCAATATCATTAGTAATATAATCATTATAATCGTATGATATTAAAATTTAGAATAAAAAAGTAACTTCGTAGTCCGATTCTGCATTGAATGTTTCGGTTTCACTTGTACTGCTATCGTTTAATTCACTTGATTCAAATTGAGCCAAAATACTGTCATAAGTTGGAATTGATGAAGGTTTTAATAATTTTAATACATCCTCACTTAACGATTTTAATGGTTTTTGTGGAATTAGTCGACAACTTGAAATGAATGGGTCACTCATTTCTAAAAAACGTTTAAAGACATCTTAGATTGTCTTTTCTCTGTAGTTTTTGCGCGCAAATCGCAGCCTAAAATTTCGAAATAACTTATTTCAAGCTTCCTGAGCTTCCTTGACAACTGACCGATTGGTAAAATGGAATTATCGATTATTTCCTTTCCGTGAATCAACAGCTTATGTACAGTAGTCGGCATATAATACCAATCGTAAATTTCTACAAATTGCCGAGCTGTTTCTATTGCGTATTTTTCATAAGCTTCCGTGTCGATTTCATGACCGCAAGATATTGCTGTAGTATCACATAAAATCGATCAATTAATCAGTTGTATGAAATATGTAACAAACACTCGAAACATCGGATCCACGCATGTAAAGTTGATAATCCAAACGCTAAAGCCTTTTCTTGTATGGGTATCTTCAAAATGTGATCTAGTTTATTAAAATTGGAAATAGACTCTAAGCAAACAAAACAACGTTGGGCAGATTTGCAGTCCATTAAGGAATTGCAAACTTTTTGATCAATAATAGATAAGCATAATTGGAACTTCACTAAAATTGTTTTCCCGTGAAAAGTAGATGTAAAAGGTCGCATTTCATCGATCTGTACTTGAATATGACTTTTTGTATCTTTTATTAATCGATCGCTTTCTTTAACGAATTGCATTTTTATTTGCCTGCAATACCTTGGCGAGGATAGCCTTGGATTTTTCCAAATTACCAAGACTTCCCCAGATGACGGATTTTTGTAAATTAATTGTAGGGGTACAAATGCAGTGAAGAAAAGATTTTGGTCTGATTTGTTGTGATCTAATTCTTGTTTGTAGATGCTGTGCCCGGTACTACCGTCCATACCTCACTTTCCGATTAAGATTAAATTTCGCAATTTTTCTTCCGATCTTCGATCAAATACCTCGCATTGGCTTTTAATAATGCGTTGAAGCGTATGATGAAGAAGAGCTTGCAAACTTATTTCTGCACTGTTCTCACTTACAGTAATTTTTTCAAGAGGGTAACACTCTTTCTGAGCTTTACTTAAAGTATTTTTATTTGTATCTGTTAAAGTGAAAGGCAAAGAGTTCAGTTTCTCAGCCATTCTTGTTTCAATTTTTCGATAAATTTCTGTCACCGGTGTGTTAAAATCATTCTTAAATTGTGAAGTATTGGAATATCTCTTTCCTTGTCAAACCATTAACTTTTGTTGTACTAGAATCTGAAATATGTTAATCATAACAATGTTCAATTAAGATATATTCCTTGTTTATTATAATAATATTAAAATAACAAAAGATTTGTGCTTACAATTTAATATCGGTTAGTTACAAAACAAATTTTAAGGTTATAAAAAAAAAATCGATTATTAATAAAGGCGGATTTATGCGGAGCTGAAATTTAGATATATTATTCGTAGTATGTTTCTCTACAACTTCGAATAAATTACAAACCGGAACAATGTGGAACATTTTAGTAATGTCTTTTTAATTTTTTTTTTTTTTAATGTTAGAAAGCAAGCATGCCTATCTTATTCTTATACTTTTTGGGTAGATATAATAACATTTAACAAATTTTTATATTGTTTAACATACCTGAAGGAATCGAATCCATTTTATTTGGAATAAAATATGCGAATATACAAATATTGAGACGCCTCACAATGTTACCTGTTTTCTTCTCTTCCAAACATAACACTGGCCGCTCGCTCGAGAGCTAAGTTCCAACTGCCATCTGCCGGTGTATTGTCAAGTTAAGGGCCTATTATGAATGGATTTTACTTCATTAGGGACTACTTTAGCCAACCCTGCATAGAAAAATCTCCTTAGAAAACTTTCATTTTTTCGACTTTTGACCGGGTTTTTTCGATTTGGCCCCACTGTGCACTGGTGTCTTTAGAACAGATCCGATACTTAGGGTTGCACCTCGACAAACGATTATTCTGGAATTCTCATACAAGACTGAAAAGACAAGAAACCGCTCGACATTTCAGGGTACTTCAACACTTAATAGATAAACGCTCTAAGCTCCCAATTAACTACAAATGACTCATCTACATGACCATCATACGACCTATTTGGACTTACGGAGTAGAGCTTTGGGGCTCCACTAAGCCATCGAATTCCTCTCCTATCAAATCCTTACAATCCAAAATCCTTCGTAAAATCCTCAATGCTCCTTATTTTGTTAAGAATAAAGTCATCCATAACGACCTTAATGTCCCTTTTGTTACTTATTTGGCCCGAACCCGGTATCTATCCTTTCATGAAAAACTTCATTCGCACTCAAACCCTCTAGTTTCAAACCTAGCTTCCTCTTCAATTCTCGATAATCCTCCGAGGTGTCTGAAAAGAAGATGACCACGTGACCTTCTTAGTTGAACTTTGATTTTAGCACTACCAGTGGGTAGTTTCTCTACATGTCATTCTCATGCCATTATGTATCACTTATCCTATTTACTTGTTGTATTATTGCAATACAGTAGTAAATACCAAAAAATAAATTTTTAAAAAAATGTTGAAACGTTATAAATTTAAATAGATGATAGATGTTTAAAATAACATTCTGTTATCTGGTGGTAGCACCATGAACTTTTAATCAAGCAATAGAGCTGGTACGGATGAAAAGTATTTATAAATATAAATAACGAAAGCAGTCCACAGCAATAACGCTAAGTGCACAGCGCATGCAATCCCTCATGACCGCATCGGTCAAAGTTACCCGCAATTTATTAACACTAAGGGATAATTAATAAAGCCATAAAATAATATTGTTGGAATAAACGAGTGCAACCCTTGAACGATCTCAGAGGATTCTTATTTTCAAATTTTTATTATATAAATATCTCATGCGAAGCTTACAACTATAAATAGTTTTTTGATAGAGTAGAAAATAGTTGACTGGAAGATTTAGTGTGGGATATAGATAGTCTGGGGTTGCAGTCGATATTATACAAAATAATAAAAACTTATTTATTATTTTGTGTTATATTGGCTGCACCCCCAGACTATCTATATCCCACAATAAATAGTTTTTATCGAAATAAACTATTTCTTCTTGTTTAAGGAATTTAATTACGTTATTATGAACATTTCACAAATTATCTCATATTATAATATGTAATATATTATCTGTTTAGTCGCGGACCTGGACTACCCGCCAGATGGAACGGACGCAGCCGAGCATTGTCGTGTGGGGACTCATTCATTCGAATTCTCTTCCGAAGATGACTCTACCATTAAGATCCTCGGTCTCGTATGGTCAGCTGACACAGACACCTTTTCTTATCGCGTGTCTTCTGACAAACTTCCCGCTACCAAACGGCTTATTCTTTCCAAATTAGCTCGCAATTATGACCCTCCTGGATGGTTAGTTCCCGTGACATTCACCGCAAAATTATTGATCCAACGTTTATGGGTCACTCTGATTGGGATGAACCCGCTCACCCTGATATCAGCCGGGATTGGAACTCCTTTCAAGAAGAACTGGAAACAGTATCTCACCTTTCTATCCCTCGCCGCTTTCCTTATTATCAAGAGTCGCGCAGTTGCCAATGCCTTGTTGCCTTTTGTGACGCTTCCGAGCTGGGTTACCCCGCCGCTATATATTTGCATTCCACCTACTCTTCCGGGGAAATCGCCGTCAGCCTCTTAATGGCCAAATCCAGGGTCGCTCCCTTGAAAAAAGTATCACTCCCGCGATTGGAACTATGTGGCGCTCACCTCCTTGCTAAGTTAACCGCCAAAATTACAGAAATGTTTTCCCAGCCATTCGAAGACCTGATAGCCTTTTCAGACTCCGCTGTAGCTCTCGCCTGGATCCGTGGCGAACCCCACCGTTGGAAAACTTTCGTAGCAAACCGAGTAACGGAAATTCAAGAAAGCATACCCCCTTCTCAATGGCGCCATATTGACGGCAAGGACAACCCTGCCGACTGCGCTTCTCGCGGGATTTCTCCTAAGGAATTAGCCAATCATGCCTTATGGTGGAAAGGTCCGTCCTGGCTCTCTCAACCGCCATCTTCATGGCCTACTTCGCGCATCGACGTACCTCCTTGTCTCGTTGATTCTGAACGGCGAACCACTCACAAAATTATCTCATGCACCGCCCTTGCCACTCTTAATTTAGAGAGCTATTCGTCTCTTTGTCGGCTGCAACGCGTCACTGCGTGGTGTCTCCGCTTCGCACATAACGTCAGGAACCCCACGTGCCGCTCTACCGGATTTCTCTCCGCCGCTGAGCTATCTGCCGCTCTAGACATATTAGTTAAGGCCATTCAACAAGTCGCTCTCACAAATGAATATCAAGCAGCCGATAACCCTACATCAAAATTGCATCTTAAACGTACTTTGCAATTATCCATCGATCCGCGGGGGGTCCTCCGCGTAGGTGGACGACTCCATCATGGCCCACAACCGTTTTCCGCTAAACATCCGGCCTTGCTCCCTAAAGATCATCCCTTTACCAACTTAGTCATTGATCAAGCTCATTGTCAAAATTTGCACGCTGGTCCCTCTGCTACGCATTCCTTTATCCGTCAGCGATTCTGGATATTGGACGGGAGAAACGTAGTTCGGCATCGCCTCGCTAAATGCAACAAATGCTTCCACGTTAAGCCTCAACCACTCATCCCCACCATGGGACGCCTGCCCCGTGATCGTATCACACCCACATACCCATTTTCAAAGGTAGGAATCGATTACGCAGGCCCTTTTTCCGTATCTTCTGCTCGCATCCGAGGATGCCGCGTAACCAAGGCATATATCTGTGCATTTGTTGGTTTCACCACTAAAGCCATTCACCTAGAACTTACATCCGAACTATCAGTTGCAGCCTTTTTAGCCGCCTTTGCTCGTTTTTGTGGTAGACGGGGACGTCCTTCAGATGTCTACAGCGATAACGGAACCAACTTTGTAGGAGCTAGCCGTCAAATCAGCGAAGTCGGTCGTTTCTTCCGAAACGAAATACTCAAGAAACTATCGTTCAACATTCCTCGAGCGAGGGCATTCAATGGCATTTTATTCCTCCCAGGGCTCCCCATTTCAGGGGTCTTTGGGAAGCCGCGATTAAATCTACTAAACGCCATCTCCGTACCGTAATGGGAATTCAGGTTTTATCATTCGAGGAATTCTCAACCCTACTTACTCAGATTGAAGCCGTACTCAATAGCAGACCTTTATGTGCGCTTTCATCCGACCCTCATGATCTCGAAACCTTAACTCCCGGACACTTTCTTATCTGTCGACCGATAACCGCTCCCCCCACTCCCCAGAAGCTATGTGCCCATCAATCGCGTGGCTCGATGGAAACTCACTGACAAGATCCATCAGTCTTTTTGGAAGCGATGGACCATCGAATATCTGCACACACTCCAGCAGCGATCCCGCTGGACGGAATCCGCCCCCGAACTATCGGCGCTCTCGTGCTATTCCAAACCGATAACTCGTCTCCTCTGCGTTGGCCATTAGCCCGGGTTACCGAGTTGCATCCCGGAGCGGACGGTATCGCCCGAGTCGCTAGCCTCCGAACCGCTCCCGGCATCATAAAGCGCCCAATCACCCGCCTATGCCCGTTACCACCTCAATAATGCCACTTTCGTGCCATGGGCGGGGGAATGTTTAGTCGCGGACCTGGACTACCCGCCAGATGGAACGGACAGATCATTGCCTCTAAAATCGAAAAAAATGTACTGTACCGCCAAAACCTAGGAGAGGGGAGCGACGCAATTGAGTCAACTCACTTATCATTAGATCGCCGAGCGGACTGGTGCTATCTTCGCAGCAACGATCATCGCTCACTGCCGCCTAGGAATCCGCTTTCAAGCCGCTGTTCCTGTGAGGACGTCCAAAGGTTTCAAGATCGTCACTCGCCAGAAGCTATGCGGAGGTGCTAATTAGGTTTACATCACACAAATTGTAAGTCCCATTTCATTATCATAAGGCCTCAAATTGTCAACTAATTCTTCTCCTGATGACCAACGTCTCACATGATACCAACCGGAAGTTCAAGTTAATTCATGATATCATACTCATTGCTCCTTCATGCCGTGATCACTGGCGAAGATAATAGTAATTCGCAAATCTTCGCGCCTTATTGAAAACTTCGTTACAACGTTCAAGTTTATTTTGTAGTTATCATATCTTTGACAATTATGCTAGCATGGAGCATTTCTGTTATTGTTAATTATCGCTCCCATTCATATTGATCATTTTTCTTCTTTTGTTTGTATTAAGTTACTTTGTTCATTAGATCGCTAAGTTGCATGTGTAGTTTTAAGTTATTCTTGTAGAAGCTATTATTAATTTGTATTTTCTGTTACATGTATATTTCATAGTATTTAAGAAAAGATATCTCGTATGTTATTAAAATTAATAAATCAAACGCTTTGTTAATATCTGAGATTTCATTCAAATTCCCGTGGCACTTCCATTTGCTTCCTATTAAATTATTCAGTCTAATCACGCCTAAACATTTTGGTGCCGAAACCCGGGAATAATTACGATCTCAGATATTAACGTAGCCAAAAAAGACATTGCGCAACAACAGGTAGGTTTTCTTTGTAGTGGGGATATCCGGATCCGCTGTAACTTATGTGAATCACACAGCGTCTTTTTCAGCCTTGTCAAAAGCAAATATTAATGTATGCACGCAGACTTTAATTATTAATTATATTTATTATTATTGCTTCCTATTAAATTATTCAGTCTAATCACGCCTAAACATTATCTTTTATGAATATTTTTGAGTATGTTTTACATTAGTGAGGTATCTTCTCAAACAGGCAGGAACGTACTCACTAGATTGCCCTTTTTATTATTGACTCCATCCCCTTTACCCGACCAACAGAGATTATAGTAAATTTCGGTTTTCGATCTTTACTACGGAAATTACCTGCCCACCTCTTTAACCGAAAATCAGATACCCTTTTGTTGCGGAATATGGATATCAGTATAAATACATAGTATGAGTGTTCAATTGATTTACATAAAAGTTAAGGACTTTCAATCATCAAAGGAACCATATCCAGGTTTGTCTTTCATGTTTGTTTTTTTTAATAAAAATATGTTGGCATCCATACTTTTTTACTATTTTTATATTCTTAATGATTAAATCCTCCAACGTGAGTCAAAGTGTACGCGTTAAATTAATAGTTAGAAATTATTTTTATTGCTCTATACCAACCAAACCCACTAATTGACTTATAATCATGGTTATCAATAATCAATGATCAATCAAGTAATTGGTTTCAAATATGTTAGATCAATCGTTAAGAAAATGTGTTTTTTTTTTTGTAAGATACACAAATAAATAAAATACTTCCTTGCGAATCTTTTATTTTATTTCTTTTTGTTTCTTCAGATCAACAAAACTATGTATATGGAAGGAGAAATATTTTTGATAACAGATCCTAACCTTCTGCATTTTCTTTTTACTAACCGACGCTTGCGACAGACATTTATTTATTATAAATTATTTATCAATAATTAATAATTAATTGATTACAGAGTGCTGCAATTTTAAATAAAACTGATAAAAAATTCTTTCAATTAATAAGCCTAGGTTTCCAAGTTCTTACTAACTGTATAGTATAATGGTATTTTTAACCAATTGATATTTTTCCTCTGCCCCTGTGAATTGGCAGCATATGAAATTATGAAATCCTCAACTTAGTTTTATTCCGGAACCTCGAAAACGAAAATTCCAGTTGCCTCGAAGAAAAGCTAGAGGATGAGACACGGGAATTCTATTTGGAATATATTGGAATTTTGGATATTGGTACATAAAATATAAGGGAGTAAAAAATCCTTAGTTATGCTTAACCCTCACAGTAACAGGATAGGTCCGAGAGGCCTGTTTACAAAAGTATATCCCCCTCCAGGCTGTCCCTTTGAGTTCCCGAGCCGGCTTCCACCACCTATTCCTCGAGTAGATATGCTAGTAGTGTTCTGGCCCTTCAACAACGCAAGACTCGTCATTGAAAGCTGAGTTTCCCCTCTTTTTTTTGTGAAGTACCAGGCTTCAGAGACCTATGATGTACCTGCTACGTAAATTTTGTATCGGCCTGGCAGGCCTATAATGTTACTTAACAGTATGTTAGGTCTGAAAAGTCTACAATCTTTTTTTTTATTATAACCAAATCATTTTAATATATAATACATTTTTTCTGTTTTTAAGCCTAATGACTGTCCATTTCATAATAAAATAATGTTTGTTCTCAAATTGGGGTCAACTCCAACAAATTCTCCTGGGGCTGCTTATTTCACCAAAAAAATAATATAACCAGTTAAAGGGAGTCATCGAAACTTGACTGGAGACAACTGGTTCACAAGCATTCCTCTCGCCGAAGAACGTTTAGAAGAGTACATTGGAACGATAAAAAAAAAAAAATCGTCAAGTTGGGTGCTCGTTGTTTATTTTTAGAAATAATTTAACTGCAGTTTCGTATATGCCGAAGAAAAACAAACTTGTATCTTTGATATCAACCCTCTACGATGACAAATCTATCAACAAACAGAATTTATAAAAATTAATTTCTCGACTAGACTTCAGGATAAAGCTCGCTGAAGAATTATCAGAAGCGTGGAGGCACAAACGGCTCCAAATTCTGCTGACGAAAGTATTGAGGAGCAATATATATAAATGTATAAAATACAGGAAGTGACAAAGACAAGTAATCAGGTTTAAAAAAATGAGAGAAAAAGATCTTACTGCCTATTCTGTAGTTATAAACTTAAAATAAAAATCCAAAATGGTGTGTGTCGGTTGCGGGGAACCTATTTGTAGAGAGTATCACAAACAAATGTGTCCTAATTGTACATAAAATTAAAATAAATGTAAATAAATTTTATTTCTACGCCTAATTTTTAAATATCAAAAGACTGAAATTTTTTATCAAATAAAATGTTAATTTCTAAAATGATTTTGTTTATTTTCCTTGTCTAGTAGTAATAATAATAGTAATAACAAGCTAATAATAAACTTGATCAATGTGAAAAGCGTGTCAAGTGTAGAAAGTAAATTATTTTTGGAATCTCAATCTCAATGGGCCTGAAAAGCCTAGCATGTCCCTTAACGGTCAAAATTAAGGGTGTTACTGTCAGGGTTAATTATAACCTCACAGATATAAGATACAGCGAAAAAAATATTTGAAATTAAAAATTCCAAACCTAAAATATTTTTTGAGTGACTCAAAATTAATACTGATGGGCGGTAAAAGAATAAAAAATTACTCGCTTTCATAATATAACCAACATACACAAGACACTAGACCATAATAATCAAATCTAACGGTGATAAAAAAAATTGTGGTGGTGCAGTGGTTAACATAACAATTTAATATGATCATGATAGCAGGTTCGTAGCCCGGCAGGTGACCTTACGGTTTTTTAAAGAGTGAAAAATTCTTAGTAATGGCGTCCAGACTACTCTAACAGTACAAAAAACGAATTCCAATGATGGAGATGAAATTATAATTGTAAAACCAGATAAAAGTGTGGTGACCTGTTGTGTAATACTTACTACGCCCAAGGTCTCGAGTTCGTACCCCAGCAAGCAGGTGGCCATAGAATTTTTAAAAGGGAATCTTTAGTTATGGCTTCCTTAGGAGGTGACGTAAAGTGGAGGAACCCGGACCTGTGCAATGTGATCTACTCGTTAAAAATTCCTATCATAATAATATCTGGATAGCAAAATTTAGAACTCCCACTATTGATTAGCTGCATAAAGTGACGTTAAACGAAACAAACAAGCATGAAATGAGCCGTTCCCTGCACTTATTGACTAACTCCACTTTTTGAAAAATCTTAAATTTAAGTGTAAAAGTACTTGGTTTAGTTTTAACATTTTCTATTAATAAAAACTTTACCGTACAGTAAACGTTAACACCATTGAAGGACAAACATTTTTTGGCCACTGATAATAAATAATTTCTTTCAGAGATAATTATGATTAACTCCGTATGCTAATGCAAATCGTTAAATAATACAATTTAAATGCTCTAGCCAGCGCTAAATGCTAACGGTGAATTGTTTAGTGTAGTCTTATCATAATAAAAGTAAAATAAATTAGTCATTTACATTCTAATTGTCGTAGAAACAAGTACTCGCGAAGTCAAATTATTTATTATTAACAATAAAGCTCAATGTGGTATATTTTAACTTCTACTGTGTACTTTACCAGTCCTACACGAACTACATATTTTTTCAGCCTTTTCATCTTCACTCCTAGATCGTATTTGGATTTGAATAATTATAGTTATTTCAATTCAGTTGAAAAAAAATTAAAATTAAACCCTTATAATCAAGATGAGTGAGACCAATAACGATGTGGATGTGCAAAATAGTGAATCATCTGATAGTTCTTCAATACAATTTATCAACAGAAAGACTGGCTGAAGGAAATGTTTATGGGTTTCTTCGGATTCTTCTTTTAGCTACAAAAAATATATTGGAACAAAGACATCTATTGGGAGGAAAAGAAGTTGGAATCCTAGTTACGACTTGATCACAGATAATAATATAATAAAGAAAAACAATAACAATAAAATAATAATAATAAATTTTTTTTAATAAAATATCTAATAATTAACTTTTTCAGTGATAAGAAACTTAAAAATTTAAATTTATTACTTTTTTCACTTGTCTAACCGATTAACTCAACACAAAAATTGTAAAATTTCTGACGATAGGTTTTTGGCTAGTCTTTCTTATTAATTTTATATACTTTTAAATGAAAGTTACATCTTTATTTATGTATTCTACAATATTTATTCAAATTTATATTATAAAAGGAATTTTAAAAAACAATGCACATTATTTCTTCGCATTTCTCCACTTTTTGTTTCAAGGAGTTAATCGATTTGTGCATTGAACGCCTCAAATATCAAACAATGAGAACGTTTCTTTTTCCTCTGATGATTATAGTACTTCAGAAATAATAAACATTCCCAATGAGCTATTTTGTTCCTTTCATTGCGGATTATACATAGTAATAACGTTTTGACCGAATTGTTTCCAGATCAGGTATGAATTGCTTAGTTTTTTTTCCTTTTCATTTAAATTTTATATCAATAATTTGAACTTTCTATATTTTAATAAGCATAGAAAAAATGCTATGTAGCAAATATAGCCATTTAAAATTATTTACTTCGAATCTAAATGAAAAGTGATGAAGCCCCAATGGGGAAATGACCATACTATGCATATGAATTCATATACAGATGCAAATATTTGTATTGAAGCGTACATTCAATCTTTGGAGCAATAAAAAGCACCATCAATAACTCCAGCTATAAATTTCTGTTCGCTCGAATACACCGATAATACCAAACCCTTTGAGAAAGGACTACATATGGAACTCCACAAGTTTAATAATATTGCGTTACTAGGAAACTTATACCGTGCAGAAGTCGTAAAACGGTGCACTTCAGCCTTCTTTTATTACCAACATGTTTCTGCTTTGTTTTCATTCTCGCATATATCATATTTTCTTCAATTTCTTTTCCAGTATATCCAACAATATTGTCAAATTGTTTCCTTATTTTGAATATGAACAAAATAAAAATGTTCTGGGAGAGTAATATTTTTCCAGCAGCAGGCACATCTACTTAAATAATAACTTCGGATCTAAGTATCTTAAATATTTTTTCGTGCTATCCATAAAAATACTGTACTAAGTTAAAAGTACATTATACTTGTTCACATCAAGGCTCCTTTTCACGCTGTGAATTTATTATTTTTAAGGAATAAACTGTTCCTTGTGTTTCTGTTATTTTTCAAAAGAATAAATCTTAGCCCATGGTACACCTCACTTCATCCATAGCACTTATTTTTTACGTTGAAGAGTTTTTTTCATTTACCCAAACAATCATTGTAACATTTTTATTATATTATTAGTTTTTTTGTTTATTCATTTTACGTAACTTTATGCTGATATGACTAATCAGACGATGCTACGTTAGGGGTCTAGTATCTGACTGGGGATATATATACAGGATGTCCCATTTCAAGTGGATCAAACGTTTTTAACTTTTAAACGAAACAAAATTCAGAAAAACGATTCAGGTAAAAGTTGTAGTTATTCAGGCCTAGTTTGAAGAAATAAAAAAAACACTTTTTGTTTTTTCGCTTAAAATGGTCAATATCGACCTTCAAAAAATGTAGTTACCTCTTGACCCCCACTTTATTCTTCTGAAATGTACAATACAAGACATGGAAAAAATGTATGTAACATTTTTTTCTATCTTTCATAGGTCAAGTAGAAGAAGTATCTGTATTCAGTATGCTGTCTTCACAGAAGGTTTTTAAATGCCCAGACATTTTTTGAAAGATTCAAAATATCTTGATTAGTAAGTTATTTTGACTAAAAACTCTTAAATAAAATAACTTTATGCTACATTACTTTTACTAGTAAAGGAGGTATACTAAAGTAGTCAACTTTGAATGTTTTTTCTACTTAAACTATGAATGATAGAAAAACATGTTACATACATTTTTCTATGTTTTGGATTGTACATTTCAGAAAAATAAAAATAAATGGGGGTCAAGAGGAAACTACATTTTTTGAAGGTCGATATTGACCATTTAAAGTGAATAACCTAAAAAATGTTTTCTTATTTCTTCAAACTAGGCCTGAATATAATAATTACATACATTTGTTTCTACAACTTTTACCTGAATCGTTTTTCTGAATTTTGTTTCGTTCAAGTTAAAAACGTTTTATCCACTTTAAATGGGACACCCTGTACACGGGATATATATATATTTATTTTTTTAAACTCTTACATTCAAATAATTATTAGATAATATACAATATTTGATGACATTCTTACACGAGTAAGAAAAAATATAAGGAAGAATGAAAGATAAAAAAAATGTACTACTGCTGAGCGCTGCCTTTCGGCTTGAGCTTAGGTATTTCGGCTTGAAGTAGACGAAGCTCTTCAAAGTGGACAGTATGTAACCGATATGGGCAATTCACATCCCTGATCGATTGGCAATTCACAAATTATTTTCTATAATTGTTAAGACTTTGTAGGGACCCTCATAACACGCGGCTGTTTTATTTCTTGAGGTTCTCAATCTTCTGTAGACTATCGTCCGCAGTGCTAACGGGCCCTTCTTAAAGACCACAGGTCCGTTATTTGCTTTATCCACTCCAATTTGTTTTTAGCGGATTAATTTTTCCCTTACATTAACCCATATAGTCTGCCCTTCTCTTCTCGCCTGATAAAGTTTTGACCACAACTCATTGGTCACCGTGATGTGATCCCCTCTTTCGCTTCGCTTTTGTCCGAAAATAATTTCTATAAGAGAAAAGCCAGCTGCTGTGGGGATTGTGTTATTATAAGCAATCACCGCGCGTGGCATTGCTAGGTTACACCCTAGTTAGAGTAGCCGAATAGGCTTATGCAATCACTCTACCGCGCCCCTACCTTGCTGTAGTGAGGGGTAGCCTCTATGTGATGCCCAAATTTTATTTTTTTCTATCATTAGGGATTTATCGAATTCTCTCACGCACAATCCGAAATGATTTCCTCCGGTACACCGTAGTACCCTGTATGGCATTTAAAACTCGTATTGAGATACGACATACCAGCGATGCCTTTAAAAGTATTACTTCGGCCACTAACATTACACCCGTTTCTTTCCGGGAGATGATGAGGCTTTTAATTTGGTCACCTCCCTTTATCAAATGCTCTTACTTACTTACTGATGGGCGCTACGATCCTACAAAGACCTGTACCTCCTCACGGACCTTAAGCTAGTCATTCATGTCCTTTGTTTGTTCTTAACCATCATCTTAACCCAAGGAACTTGAGGTCTTCTTTACGTCATTGAACCATCTCATTCTAGGTCTTCTCTGAATCGTTTCCCTCCAGTACTTCCATATACCAGGCGACTTGGGATCCTTGTTTCTGACTTCCGTTC
Organism: Arma custos; assembly: GCA_037127475.1. Classification (NCBI taxonomy): domain Eukaryota; kingdom Metazoa; phylum Arthropoda; class Insecta; order Hemiptera; family Pentatomidae; genus Arma; species Arma custos. Next base: position 87,830,825 of record CM073764.1, on the reverse strand, counting down.
CACGTGTCGGAGCCATCTGAGGCGAGATTTTCCCGCCAGATCTGGTATTCCATATATTTTGCGGAGGTCTGAGCCCTTATCTTCAGCAGGTGTAGTCGTGTTGTTTCCTCAGCTTTAGAGAATTGGGACTCCAACTTCGCCGACTCGACCTTCACCTGAGCCAGTTGATGCTCCAGCTTTAAGCGTTCTTCCTTGATCGTATTCAAACGATTATAACTCCGCGTTCAGCAATGAAATAACTTACAAGATACTGGAACCGTTTACCGAATAGGTATTTGAATCTCGTAATCACAAAGGGAAACAGGTTTTGGCACCAGTTACGATTAGACTGAAATAAAGCACTTCACTTTGACTATGCGTCTATATTTTAGTAGCAGATGTTTTCCAACTAACTAATATTAATAATTTCTCGAACAAAACTATAAATAAATAAACTTATTGCTGCTCCGGAAGTATAATGACACGACTGAAAAAAAAATTAACATTTTACAGGACAAGCAAAAGGAAAATCATTCCAATTTGTCTTAATATAATGGCCTATAGATACGGTTTAATTCTTCTATTAGAGTATTTTATAAACCTATGTAGGTTATATCGATTTACAAACATCTATTAAATGCATTTATGAGCCCGTCAAGACAATAAAGTCTATTTCACAAAATTTTACAGTTGCGTCATTATACTTCCGCAGCAGTGATATGATTCTAAGTTTTATAAAATGACGTTGTACACAATTATTATTATTGCTACAGCTATATATACATACATATGTATTTATGTTATATTTTGGTTAGTTATTTTAGAAATACCTGTTGAAAAGCGCAATTTCGTTCGGCAAGTGAAGTAGTGTCTGAATTGTCGGAAGGAATTTGTGAGGAAGCCTTGAGGAATGGCCTAGCATTCTCGATTGAAAAAGGGTGTTTTCCCCTCCTGTCCCTGTCATTCCAAACTCACCCCTCCATTCTCATGGATTCCCGCACCATTCGCCAAAGTAAACCGAATAGCTTTCCTTTTTTTTTTTTTAATAAATGACTGAAATTTTATTTATTTATTTATACTTTATAATTATATCTCTAATGACTTGGAAACACAGTGAGATGCTTTCAAATATAATTTTAGCTTAGTTAACATATTGTTTTTGTAATATGTACAATTTAAAATCATGAAGATTTTTAAGTTATTTTTTTAAAGATAGTTCAACACTTTTTGTTGAATTTTGAAGAATCAGAGAAAATATTGTATCTATTCTGCTTTATCGGCTTATTACTTAACTGGCTCAATTTATGGTGCATAAAGATATTTAGCCTAGCTTTGTCGGAGTCCAACTGAACTCTATTCCTTCTACAACATCAGAATCAATAAATAGGTATCTATAAAATTGGGAGTGACGTTGCTAAGTGTGTAGAGCACTGCTTTGTTTTACTTAAGATCCCAGATTCAAATTCTTCTCAGGCAGATAAATTATTTTATCTAAAGATACGAATGAACCGTTGTGGGAAATATTGAACCTCCTATGGCTCGCCCTGCTTATTAGAGGAAAACTTGCCGGTTGAGTCAGTTCTCGGACAAATCAGATATAAACATTGCAGTATCTATCATATACTAAGCCGAACATTCTTCATGGGTGTAATGGTACAGTTTTTTCCCTATTACATATAAACCTTTGTAGCTTTTATGCCATTATTTGTCCTTAATATGAGAATGTTAATAAAACCTCGACAAGGTGTTATACTAACCACAGGACACACCTTAGTTTCGATACTAGGAGATTCATGAAATGAATTTAATTAAATATTAATATCTTATTAAATTATTCAATCAGTAGATTTCAAATTAACATTGCTCCAATAAACTAAATATAGCTCTATATTGAGTAAATATTTTGGCCTCCATTACAGTATTGCCAAAGGGCGAATCCCGATGGATTGATTCGCTCACTTTGAAGTAAGGTGACGGAGCATGAGAGATCCAATTAAGATGAAATGGTATAGATTTCCTATTCTAAAAAAATATGTATAAATAGAAAAATGGCGACTAAACATTGGAATTGTTTAATATAGGTATTCTTGAGGATAAAACTTGCAGTTTAAATGGAATAACATTTTTCAACATGATAAATAGAGAATAATACATCTTTATTTTTTTTTTGTGCTATATATCAATATTATTTACTACCCAAACGATTCTGATTTTCCTATTTAAGAAATATTTTAGGTATTCCTATTTCAACTGTCCATAACAACCATATAATGGATGTTATCATATGATATGCAATTGCTTATATATATTGTTATTACTAATAAACTAAATGAATATGATGCACTAATGATCATTAAAATTAACGCATTATCCATTAATATAAAATTAACATATAAAATATAAAGACGAACACCATCCTCTATTCCTACACTTCTACAAAAATCAACCATACGGATAAATTAGCACTAAAAACGACCCAGCTGATCATAAAAAGAAATCGTCAAATTTCCACAAGTGGTCTGAGTGACACTGTGCCAACTCTCACATGAGGGAAGTGAGAACATTTCATAAACAATGAATGAACTACAGAGATATAGTTATATATATATATAACTATATATATATAATATATATATATATATATATATATATATATATATATATATATATATAGTTATATATATATAACTATATATATATATATATATATATAGTTAATAATAACTATATATATATATATATATAGTTATTATTATATTATATATATATATATATATATATATATATATAATATAATAATAACTATATATATATATATATAACTATATATATATATATATATATATATATATATATATATATATATATATATATATATATATACAGTCGTGGCCATAGTAATTGCATCACTTAACAATATAGGAGGATCTCCTAAACCAACGTTGTTCTTAACTTTTGATAATTTTAAAATGCAAAGGAAAAGAGGGCTAGGCTTGAAAAATGGTTACAACCCAAACAAAAAATAAATAATAATCTAAACATGATAAATACAAATTTTATTGTTAACGAGGAATTTAAGAAAAAAATTGTTTTTTACGTACTAATATGAATTTATTTGGAAAAATTGTATAAAAACATTAAAAATATATTTATCGAAATATTAATATAAACTAGTATTTTGTCGAACCGCCATTAGCCCTGATAACTGAGCCGATCATGTTTGCATCGAGTCAATCAAATTTTTTATCATTTCGTCACTAATCTCCTCATTTCACACCTTTCGATTGCCTGTTTTAGCTCATCCTTATTCTTAGGCTTTGCAATATTAATTTGCTTTTTCATTATCATCCGCAAGTTTTCTATAGGATTTAAATCAGGGCTATTCCCTGGCCATGGCAGCATGGAGATCTCGTTTTCTGTGAGAAACTGCTTTACCTAGCCAAAAACACAATGGTAAAGACTATAAAAAATAATGTATCTTACAGCATTTTTTAGCATATTAGTAATACATTTTTTTAAATAAATAAATAATTAACTTATCGATTTGGTACTATGGCATGGAGCAGAATCATCTTGAAAAATGAAGTCTCCACAGTGCGTAATATAAGAATTCATTTAGGTAATCAAACTATCTTTCAAAAAATGTTTATATTTTTCTGCATTAACCACCCCCCTCTATGAAGTTTATTTTGCCTATTTCAAAGTAGGAAAAACAGCCCCAGACCATCACAGTTGCCGGATGTTTCACTGTTTTTATAGTACAGGATTCGTCAAATCTATTATTTGGCCGAAGTCTTACGTATGGAGCACCATCGGAACTGAAGATATTGACTTTACTCTCATCTGAAAACATCCTCCAGTCATCAGATGTCCAATTTTTAAAATTCTGCGTCCAATTTAGGCAGGATAGTTTCAATTTTTGTTAAGAAATGGCTTTTTTGGCTGGTTTTCTTGCCCGTAAACCTTTTTCTCTTAATCTTCTGCCAACTGTTTCTCGATTTACTTCTGCTAAATTGCTATCTGCTAAATCTCTAGATATTGATTTAGTAGTTATGAAGCGATTTTTTAAGGATAATTTCATCGCCATGCGATCTAAACGCTCATCTGTCTTCCTTTTCCTTCCTGTCCATTTCTTTCGCTCGGTTGATCCCTGGGAAAGATTGTTGTTTATTATTCTTTCCACGGTGGATTGGTTGTACCTCACCATCCTTGCTGTCTCACGCGAACAAAGTCCAGCTTCAGCAAACGTCACTATTTTAACTTTTTCCTCATTAGACATTTGTTTGAAACTCAGTTTATTGGACATAATAATAAGAAATGCATGCTTAATATTGGATACTCTGGGCACAACTAAACTATGAGTCACTGATTCCATCTCACTCTAATACAAGTAGGTAAAAAAATACAATCCTACTATTTGTTTACACATTTAGGATCAAAAAGATAACAATCATAGGTGATGCAATTTCTATGGCCACGAATGTATAATAGATACAGTAGCGAAGGAATCTGGAGCATCCAAAATTTAAAATGTACCAAAAAAATTTTTTTCACTTGTGCAAGAAGATATATATTAAGTGAATCTTATTTTGACTAATTTATTGTATTTTTAATTTAAAAAATCTGTCCACAATTTTTCACCGAATTAATGTACGAGTAGGTTTTAAGGTTGAATCCGAAACCTTCACCTTTTCCATAACATCTCAGCACTTTATATTTATACGCTGAGGTACCCCGCTCGCTAATGTTCAGAATTGTGGATATTGAAAATGATATAAAACTTTTCGAAACGAATCTAATTGGAATCGAAATGACATCGACCTAGAGCATTCGTAGCAGCAGCTGTTTCAGAAGTATTTCTAAAACTCATAGTACAAATAGTTTAATAAAAGAAATGGAGAAAAATACCATGCAATTCGAGAGGATGAAGAAGAAGTGGAAAGAGAGTAGAGAAAATAAGGGGACTGGATGATATTCCGTGGTCCTGAAATGGCACTATCTTGCGAAGAAGAAAAAAGACAATGGAATATCAAGCTCAGAGAGAAAATATATGTGTAAAAATATCTCTCGGTGTAGAATATGTTTAATAGAAACCAATTGTTAGCTCAGGGTATTTTTTTACCCATATGTATTTATATGTAATAATATTTATAACAATAACTATGATCATAAATTTTGTATAATATACTGGAATTATGGACTTATTGTTTACATATTATGTAAACAATATATCCATAAATCCAATACTAAAATGTATTATATTAGCTTTGCGAATTCTCATTTGCAATTTCTTCAAGTCTTTCTCTATTCTGAAATAGTGAGAAGTATTGACTTTTCAGTGTCTTCCAGGGTTATGCATCCAGTTTTATGATGTGGATTTTAGAAATTTTTATGATGAAAATTTTATGATGTGGAATGTTCAGACCGTTAGAAATCAGAAGGTAGTGAAGGGGGAAAAAATAATACCATTCTACTTTTTCTATATTTTGCAGGGTGGTGATTTTTCCAAGATCTCAAACTAATCAGATTTTTTCCTTATCTAGAGTAGCTATTATATATCCTATACGTTATATCAGCCCCTTAATGGTCTGTGTAACTCAACAAGGTCCATCCTTCTCTGTAGATTAAATAATTTATCCGTAGCATTGATATATTCCTGGAACATGTGGAAAACTCGTCAAAATATCTGGGAGTGTATCTAAACGAAAATGGTTTGATTGATTTGAAAATAACAAACGAATTGGAGCTGCGGACAGGATGTTTGAAGTGGTTATATGAGAACCCTTCTAAACAGAAGTTGAAAAGGAAAAAAATGGCTGTATTCAAGTCTGCGTTCCACTCTATCCTCAAATACTCTTCAGAATCATGGATCCTGACAAAGAAGCGCCCACCGAGAAATAAGATTTCTCAGAATGATTGAAGTCAAAACAAGAAGATACCGAGTCCAGAACACCACTATTTGGACGAACCTAAATGTTAAGGCAGCCACCGAGGCCATTAAGGAAAACCGAGTGAGATGGCTTGGACACCTCCAGTGGATGGATCTTAACAGAATTGCTAGTGAGACCTACCTTCTCTGTTTATAAGGTTGATGAGGACAGAACATAATGATCTGCCATAGCCAGAAGCTTGACGGCTTCATTAAATCAACTCAGAGCTATAAACACTTACTTATTACCCGCTTCCTAGAAAGTCTGCAAAAACATCAAATTTTCTGGTAAGATCATAAAGCAAATTTGTATCCACCTAATTTTAATATTGCATCAGGTAATGTTTGTAGAGTATAATAAAATGTGGCCCGTTGTTTTAATAATTGTATTACCTAATTATTTACGATTGATTCTCTTTCGATATCTATATCTCTGACAACTAGACAGTTCTCAAAACGATTTTCAAGTGTATATAAATCATTTTATTACTCTTTTGTTGGCATATTATGCATTAGAAATTTTCCACTTGCCTAGACGGGCAATCATAGTATAAGTAAAATCAATTTTAAATGACATTTCTATACAATTTTTTTTTTTTAGAGAAATATGGTATTAATACTTATATTTCTTAAAATACAATTTAAAAAACATTTTTTTAAACAAGGTAAACGATTGAACGTAAGCTGGGCATGTTCAAATAAATAAAAATAAATGTTACATAGATATATTCCAACTAACAACAACAAATAAATAAAGTCCACAGATTACAATCTAACTTAAATTTTCTTGAACAATGGCAGAACAAATCAAATCAAACTTTACATGATTAATGACAATATTTGTTCACAAGTGAAGTCAGAACAGATATTTAAACAAATAATTTATCGAATAAATAAACAGTTAAGATTAAAATTAATTATTTCAGTGATCATAATAAATTTCGACGAGAAGTCGTGAAATTCATTACTTGCATATATTTGGAATTTTTTACTATAGATTTTGTGTTTATATATTTTTTATATAAATATGTATATATAAAATATGCTTCATGCAATAGTCACTCAGTGTAACCAACATAAGTCTTTGAGGCATTATTTTTTTTATTCGTAATAAAACAATAGAATATTTTCAGTTAATTTTTCACCAGTGAATTTCAGCTTTCCGAATCCTTTGTCGTAATTTAAAATTTTTCAGCCAACCAGAACTTGCGATAAATGTTGGGTCACCTCCAAAATTCATGTTTGTTTACAACGCTTTTTCACACAAAATAGGCCATTATTGGCTGACCAAAAGACCATTGTTGCAAAAACCAAGTGTAAACAGCATCTTCCAACAATCCCCTTTTCGCTTTTTTCAAAGTTTTACGACTGGAACTGCCCGCCTTACTGTATTGATTGTTACCTGGTAATTGAATCAAAATTATTTTGTATTTCCGTTTTGGTTGATTTACAACAGCGAACTCCGTAGCTGTCTGACCCGATTCACCTTTTTCTAGCCGCGTTATTATTTCCAATTTGCCTTTAAATGGAAGAACCACCCGTTTTCTTTTTGTTGACATGCTACTATTTTAAAACAAAAAGTGATCACAAATGCGATTTACACCTCACAATGAATAATTTAAAACTGAAGATGAGCAATCTATTACCAACCAAATGAGTAGGAAGGATTCAGAGAAACAAAAGAAATTACCTAATTAGGTTTACAGTTCTTAGTAAACAAATACGTATTGAAGTCAAAGTTAATTTTTTTACAGTTTCCGAGAAATGATTAGGGCCCCCCTTATTAAAAACTCATTTTATTTTTCATCAAATTTTATTTAAAATAACCATAATTTTAATAACACAAATAAGTAACTGGATGATCTGATCAAATTAATTATAATTACATTTGAAAAAAAAAAAGTTCCGTTAGTTGAAAGTTCGGATAACTGACGTTCGGATAATTGACGCTCCGCTGTACTTATATTTATTTAAAAAGTCGTTTAATAGTTGAGTAATTGATACTAATAATAACCTAAAATATCAACCTCTGGTTGAACTTTTCGTTTCTCCTAAACGATTTTATTTGTAATAGTTCATGTCCTATATGAGATGATTGAAAGTACAAATGTTCTATGTATTAACCAATTTAACGACGACCATAATGCTAAAAATGAAAATAAAATGTATGTAAATACAAATAAAAAGTTTAGATAATATAACCATTTATTGATTATTATTTCAATAAAATTATTCATATTTTGTATTAAGAATGTGCAGCCCATCATATCTTTTTTTTTTTGGTTAATAAACGCCTTGAAAATGCATACAGTTATTGTTCGGAGTGTCAATATGTGTGTAATTTAGAATAATATTAATAATTTAAATTTACAAAATTGAAATTTAAATAATTCAAACTGTAACTAATTCAGAATTTCAAAAAATAAAAACTGTTACTCCAAAATCTTGAGTTTTCACTTCTGTTGGCATTCCTCATGACTGCCTACTTAAATTGTATTATACAGTTGTAAATTTCAATTAATTAATAATAATAATAGGATAAATATGCTGGATTAATTATAAATATTTTAAACAAATTCAACACTTTTTTTCCTTTTTAAATAAAATTTTCTTATTGCAAGGAGAGATTTAATTCTTTTTTCTATTCTTTGCTGGATGGCGTCTTTATTTTCTGTTTTATTTTTTTCACCCAACCCCTTTTCAGCCAGACGGCTTCACACGTCAAGGCATCTTACTATATTTGCATAAATTTAATCTCTCCAAATAGAGTCTCCGAATAAAATTCCTATTATTTTCTTACCTAACTCTTTTTACATAACATAATTTAAAAGCTTGTATGAATGTATTAAGTTTTAACTATATAATCGATGATTTAATATTAAAACATTCCTTTTTTTTCTCATGTTTAGCCATTATCTGCCTCTGCACTAACAGAACTAAAAAGTGGAAAACAATTTTCAATAAGTTCTTGAGTAAGGACAGAGTGATGAACAGATCAATTCATTGTGTTGTAAAAAATCGCTGGGTGCTTTTTAAGATATTTTCGTCTAATGACTCTACATAGAACAATACCAGTCTATAAAATATTTACATTTATTATAATATTATCATCAAGCACCTCACTTCATTTTTTTACCGAAAATTGAAATTTTTTGGTTCATCACTAATATGCTTATTGTAAACGAATTGACAATTACACTACACTTTTTAATTTTTTTCCTAATCTTTTTTTTAGTTTTAAAAATCATTATTAATTTTAGGAATAGCCAACACGCTCCTTCAAAAGAATAATGTCATGACTATAAAAAAATTAATGTTTCATTAGAGGTTTTTGAAATTTAAAAGAAATATATATAATTTTGTATATTGCTAAAGCGAGGGTATTACTACTTTAATGATGGTATTGAAATTCTTTCATTAATCATTAGAAAATTTTAAAAGATTGAAACTTTTTTCATTTTAGCTTATGCCATTATTCCTCTAAAACTTAAAAAAGTTCAAACATGATTCAATTCGAAATACGACTTTATTAAAAAACATTTTGGAAATGAAATGTCATTGAATTAAAAGGCTTCAACCAATATAATTGATACTGAAGGCTTAAATAAAAAATTGCATTTTTTTAGTTATGTTGTTCTTTTGAAGGAAAAACCATAACAATTGAACTATGCAGTAACCTAGACAGATGCTAAGAAACGCCAGTGCACTCTTAATTTAGGACTCGAGGTAGATTTTAGATCTATTACAAAGTCTACCAGACATTGCAGGTGCGTTCTAATTTTAAATATTCTTTGAAGACTATCAAAGTCGAAGGTAGTTGAAAAAACGACCTGTCTTATAAACTTTAAGAGCCTAGGTCCCTTGCCAAAAGATGCTCTTCTGATGATGCAATAATAAATTTGGTCGAGGACTAAAGATGTTTCTCTTATCTAAAAAATTCAGGTCAAAATCGTCTTAACCCGAATTAACCTTAGAAATTGTGCTATTATTATTGTGTGGTAGGACGTGAGCATTTTGAGTTGTTTTTTTTTTCACGATGTCAGAGCCTTGTGCTGTCAGTTCTATTTGCTCAACGTTAGAAAGAAACATCTCTGCTTAGATGGACATGATTCCTGGATCGGAAAAAATACGGGAACCTGGGAGTCAAAGTCAGACAAGTGTAAACATCCGAACAAGCTATGGATTTGGCTTTTATCGCACTGTTTGTCACACCGTTGTTGATTCACCAATCAAAACAGAAGCTTGGAAAATACCATCCGAGAATTAAATTATAGAAAAAACAATATTTCAATGAAACAGTTAGTATTGGATAAAATGTTTATCAATAACCAATAAAAAGTTTACTAATAAATATATTTTATACAGACCCGAATTTCTTAAGATTATTATTTTATTAAATTTTTAAATATAGTTGTACTTACATTTGTAACATAATGGTATACATATTTAATGAATTCAGCCCAATAAGATCATTTCTTTCTTTTTCATTCAAATAAATAATAGTGATTTTAAAACAGTTATCGCTATCCAACAGCATTCTAAACAAGGACAAAAAATATATTGCTATAAAAACCAAACTTTACAGCCTGCCTAGTTCAATTTTTCCGAATTTTATTCTTGACTAAAAATCTAGTATTGATAAACTTCTAAAGGCGTTGCTTATTTTCATTGTAGTTATTTTGGCAATAAGAATAATAATAAATTATTACTTATCAATTATTGGAAAATTAGAAATTATAATTTATTTATCAAATTAATATCTTGTTAAAAAAATTAAATATGTACTCAAGTACGTATATGTGGGTGTTTGTAATAAAATTAAAGAGACGACAATTAATTACAATTGAAATGCAGTAATTGAAATATAAGTTGCTGAAGCCTAAATAAGGAAAAATGTTCTGATTGGTATAATTAATTTTTAAATATTTTGGTACATTAATAAATATTTCAATATGAATATATTACAAGGATAATTCGTTGCCTCAATGGTACAAAACAGATATACAAAATTTTAATTTTTCAGAAAAAAAATAAATAGTGATTTCTTAGCGAAAACGAAGAGTAGTAAAAACAAAAAACACTATCCAGGCAAACCAGACATATGATCATGTGACGCTCAAACAGAACATGAAAAATAGCGGTATCTTTATTTTTATTACATACCACACATAAACGACAATTTTGTTGATACGTCTTTCTGTCACCAAGGCATTATTCACCATTAGAAATACTGTATTTCTAAGATAAAGAATAAAACAATACATGGTTGTAATGAAATTTATTAAAAATATAATAATTAAATTCCATTAAAAATTAATAAATAAATTTTCATATACCTAAAGAATGAAAACTATTCTTAATAATAAAAATAATTTTGTATCCCTTATCTGCATTAATAATAATTTTTTCTGCTTTTGCTTCATGGAGTTGGTCTGATTTTGACAAAGTGTTTTGTGTGGGTTCAATAATTGTTTAGATTCACAATTCAATTCGATTGTGTTCGATCCGATTATATTTTTTTTATTTATTTTTCGTTACAGAAAATATTCTTGTCACAAAAATTATTTGAGTTATTTTTCTTCTGCTATTAATTAGCAGTATTAAGTTAATCTCAACAAATTAAAGCTTATAATATACAGGTGTACACACATTATCACATCACATAATTGATATGCCATGTAGTGATAGAAGTACGCATGACTTCAGGTATTTTATTTTATTTTTTTACATTCATTTTCATCAAAATGGTCCAAATAATTACAACCTATTATAAAAGTTATAATTTTCGGATTTAAAACGTTTAAACAGGACATCTGTTTGTCCGGTAAATTTTTATATTTTGTTAATTTATTTTTTTTTTTTATATTAACACATTATTGAAATATTACAATCTGCCACTTGTGGGCAATAAGTAATAGTGCTATGTAGCTTACAGTCATTCCATAACAAAACAATAATATAAACAAAATAAAATAAGTAAATATATACATGCGGAGAAATATATACATGCGGTAACAGAAAGAAACTAATGCGGAAAAAAATAAAATAATAATAATAAAATAAAATAAATAATAATAATACTAATAATAAAAATAAAATAAAATGTACACATTCATACCCTATTTACAATTTGCCTGGGGTCCCCGAACTGAGCTTCTTCCCCAGGAATGAGGGGGAGCCCCAGCCCCCTTTCCCAGCCGCGTCACTGGCATTAAACGCCAATGGAAGCTGGTTAAGGGCGCTTCACACACACAGGTCGTGAGTGGAGAATCTGGCCAGTGCCAGTACTATAAAATAACTTTATTACAACAGGTCTCGGGGCCATTGCCGGTTTAGACGGCGGGGTGGGTTATGTGGATGTGTGGAACTGGATAATGACTGAGCAAGGGGGTTGGGATGACAAATTTAGTAGGGATGCGGTCGAGGACGAAAGGAATCTTGAGATCATTATGGAGGGTTTTGTTGGAAACATAATAAGGAGCATTGACAATAGTTCTCAGGATTTTGGATTGAAAGGATTGAATGCGTCTGATATTCGATTGTTTGCGGTCCCCCACAGTTCCAGTCCATAGGTCCAAATAGGTTTGATGATAGTCTTGTATATTAGTAATTTATTGTCTATTGAAAGATTGGAGGTCCTACATAGTAATTTGTATAGTTGGCTAAATCGTCTGTTAAGTTCTTGTCTTTTGAGTCTGGTATGAGGATTCCATGTCAGTCTTTTGTCTAGGAGGAAGCCAAGGTATCGTACTTTGTCGGAAATAGGTAGGATGGTTTCATTGAATTGGACAGAAGGACATGTTCCCCGGCGAAGGGTAAAAGTCACGTGTTTGCATTTTTCCTCGTTGACTTTGATCCGCCATTGGTTACACCAAATTTCAATGAGTGAAAGGTGGCTTTGTAGGTTCGAGGAAGCCATTTCGGGATCTGGATGAGATGATAGGATAGCTGTGTCGTCTGCGAACGTTGCAAGGAAAATTTCAGGAGCAGTTGGGATATCAGCGGTGTACAATATGTATAGGATGGGACCCAAGACGCTGCCTTGGGGAACTCCAGCTTGAATTGGGTAAAGATTGCAGTATTCATTACCACAGCGTACTTGGAAGTAGCGATCAGAGAGGTAGTATCGAAGAACTAGGAATAAGGATTGAGGTAACTGGGTTTTGAGCTTGAACAGCAAACCGGCATGCCATACCCGGTCGAAAGCTTGTGTTACGTCCAGAAATGCGCCTGTGCAGTATTGTTTGCTTTCAAGAGCAGAGGATATGTGATCGACAACTCGGAGTCCCAGCTGGACCGTCGAGTGTCTGGGACGGAATCCAAAATGATGTGAAGGAATATCATTGGATTCGATGATGGGTAGGATTCGTGTCAGGAGGATTTTTTCAAAACTTTTGGAAAGAATAGGAAGCAGGCTGATGGGTCGGTATGATGAAGTGACATTGGGTGGTTTGCCAGGTTTAGGGAATAGGGTGATGACGGAGTGTTTCCACAGCAAAGGGAAGTGAGTTGTACGAAGGATACAGTTGTATAGATAGGTAAGGAAAATAATCGCTTTTTGAGGAAGACTTTGAAGGATCTGGGTGGTAAGAAGGTCATGTCCAGGAGATTTGCGGACTTTTAACTTTTGTAAGAGAAATTTGACCTCAGAGGGATTTACAGCTTTAGGAGGTAAGGATAGAGGAATGGGTGAAGAAAGGAATTCATTAATATTGGAAACTGGTAATTTATTATGATTTCTTGTAGTTTTTTTGATTACTTTCAATTAATAAAAATTTAGCATATCCAATATATATATATTTTTTTTGCTTGATTTAACTTTGTAACAACAAATATCTACATTAAAAAAACGGAATATAAAAAAGGTGTACTAGGTCTTATTAAAAATAACTCCGACATTTTTAATATTATAATTTATAGTAATAGTTTTTTTTCGAAACGTTTCGGTTCGTTTACTCCATTGTAAACTTATTTCTTTTAGAGGTTCTTTAGTCTACAAACGAATGGAAGTTCTGATTCTTCGATAATTACCAGGATTTTCTCAGAGATGGATGGGTGGCTCTTACAGAAGAGACAAGGGGATTTTCAGAAAAATCCTTCCTGCACTCTTCTATAGTTCACAAGTAAGAAAAGACTAAACTAAGTGACTACCTATATTCATTCTAATTAAAGTTATTAAGATAATAAAAAAATTAAAAAAATCAAGATACGAAATCAATAAAGAATTATCATCTTAGTTTTACGTTTATACATTTTATCTTAAAATTAGCAAAACCAAGATTAAACCATTATCAAAAGTATGTAATCAATCAAATGAAAGTAAGGAAGACAAATGGGGAAAAAACTAGAAACGAACAAGGTAATTAAGATCATTTAAAATTATTGTAGTTTTATAAACGTATTGTTTAAGGTAATTAATTTTATCTACTATTGGAAAATTGTAAAGAAAAAAAGTATTATGCTACTCAATAAAAGAATAACTTAGTACGGAATATGTTTTTTCTTTACATTTTTGCCAAAAATATTTACTTTGATTCAATGTTTCGCCCTTCTTAAAATAATTAACAAGTTTTAAACTATTTTGCTGTCAACTCCCTAATTCAGAAACCAATTATTCGTAAGTAAGAATAAAATACAAAATATGAAACAATTTTCCTAAAATAAAAAATAGAAATAAAAAAAAAAAAAAATTAAGACTAGAAAAGGACAAAATCCCGATTATGTAAACAAAGTGTAAATATGATTGTTAAATAAAATAACGTTTTATTAACCCCCTGAGTAATATGTTTTCTACAATTTTCACTGTCAGAGCTAGATCTTAATTAAACCCTTCCCTGACATTTCGGGTTTTCACATTGTCATGGTGGATTTGACATTATTTCTCTACAAAATCCTTTCACCAATACGATGGAGCAGTTAATAATGGAATTTTGACCAACGGGTTAGCCTTTATAACTGTAAGAATCTAATGATTACTATAAGAAAATAGAAATGGAAACTGATCGGTAAACATAAAAGGTGAAGTACACAAATAAAGATAAAATAAAGGTAAACAGAGGTTTATATGAAACCAGAAGGTTAAGTACAAAAGTAAAAATAATATAAAGGCATTTACGGCTTTATATGACTAATCTTGTACCTATCAAATCCTATTATTTCTTAGATTATATGGTATCTATATGAAACCATATAACCTAAGAAATAAAACATGTGTAGAACAATGTGGTTATCCAAATGGTCACTAAATAGAAACATGTTTTCTTGTAGATTTTGTTTTATGATCACTCCCTCCATACATCTCATTGCAAAAAAAAATTGATTCCTGCATAATGATTTTAAATCTTTAAAAAATAAAATACAACATAAGCTGTAAAATGTCTAAATATTAAAGAAATAATATTTTAAATTATTTAAAAAAAATATCTATTTGAATATTTAATTTTAAAAAATATCCCCCGTTGCAGCCGTAAATATAATATTAGAATATTAGAATAAGCTATTGAGAAAATATATTTTTTATTAATATTTAAAAGTCAATATTTTATTAATAGGTTAAAATATCCTAATACCATATATCTTCCTAGACTCTCTCCTCTGCCCTCTCTAAAATCGATAATCTTTAATGATCTAGAATAAATAATTCGTAATTTAAAGATAAGAAAGTATGCATCGTAAACATGATTACTCATAAATTATTAAAATAAACTCCAGAAAAACGTGTATAGAAACCGGACATTTAATTGCTAAAGTACAATAAAACTCATTTTGCTCGCAAATTATTGTCAGTAGCTACAATTTAGCGATACATGATCTAATCGAAATTCACTTTATTAAGGCTAAAAGCCGCAAAAGGGCCTATGGAGAATTAATTGTCACGTAGTGACAGAAATTGGTAGGACGTGAGAAAAATTATTTTATCATCTATAAATTATGTTTCTGAACCAGCCGATCGTTATGAATATCATACGCACTTTTTATTTTGTTTACTATTCTTAAAAAAAGTGATAGCTTTAGAACACATAAAAATTAAGGATTTATGACATTTGACTTATTGGTCGACTTTAACTCTACCACTACAACCCGTGAAGGGTCTGGGGTTCAGTACAAGGTGGAGACTGTACTGTTTCATGGACAACGGTTCTGCAAGGAGGTGACTTGTCTTAGGTCATGCTCAACCGCCAGATTTTTCCCCCTTATTTTGGGTACCCTATTTTTATAATACTTTATAGAGGGTCGGTGAGCTCCAGGAGGGTCCTAGATCCTGTATGATCCATCTCCAGCGGCAAACACGGTAACAAAAAACGGCTGCATATACTGCACATATCAGTCCCTTTTATATATTTTATTTGGGGAAGAAAATGGTCTGGCTGAAGTTCAAGGAATTAATTCGTTAAATAGTGATAAACTATTTATTGGTATCAAACTATATATAATTTAAATGACTTCTAGTTTTTTATAACTTCAATCAGTTTTTTAGTATACTCCAATATTTTAATTTATATATATAATTTAATCTATTTTATTTTTGTTATATATTTTTCTGTTCTGATTTTTTCAGTTATAAATTATTTTTGTATCTTTTCTATCCAGCCAAGTAGATGTGCAATGCAGATCGAAACGTTAGTTCATATAAATTTTACGGACAAAAAAATTATCACTATTAAAGGAATTAAATATACCAACCGGAACATTTCCTTCCCCATTTATAACTTTATTTAAATATTGAACAAGGCAAATTATTATTTCTACTGCTGTAGATTATTTCATTTACAAGGTGAAAAAAAGCTATAAATAAAATTACACGGCTACGGTTTAGTAACAGCAAAGACATGCTTGTAAATACTTCAGTGTACTCATTCTTAATTCGGTCATCGTTTTGGAAAAATATGTTAACAGGGTCATCTTCTTTCATTCACTTTTTAAAATTCATTAATTATGTTTTAAAGGCCACATATATATACATTTTATTATAATTATTATTATCACTTTCATTTAATCCTATAAAATATCCAAAATGTAAATCTATTAAAGCATCCAACTAATTATTTCGGTATTGTAATAATTACAATTTTTTAAAAAGGAATAAGGTAAATATGTGTGTGTGCGGGTAGTGAAAAAAAAAATAACCAGCCAAATCATTTGTCATCCACAGATTTTTCTATAGTCGACTTCTAACTCAGATAGATATGCAGACTATAAGAATCCAAACTGCATAAAAAAATAAGATATAATAACTTAGAATAACAAAAAATACCTTCGAACATTTACATTTCAACTCACTTTGAATTTGAATTACATTTAAACTCACCATAAATAATACAAATAGATGACTCAAGCTGTCGCTCTGCCTCAAAGCTCTCTTTGTGAGAAAAAGACTTTGACTCCCTTCCGTTGACCCTTAATACTCCTCTCGCTACCTCAAGCTGATTTAATTGCAATGATAAGATCTTCTGGCACATTTTTAGCCCATATTTTTTGTCGAGGGACAGAGTCGAATGCTGCTTTTAGATCTAGGAAACCCATGTATACATTCGTATTTCTGTCCTAAGCTTTTTTTGCGATGCTTCGTAATACGAAAATGTGATCTTGAGTCTGTCTCCCTGGGCTTATTCCGAAATCCCTCTTGTTACCTCTCTATTTGGTTCTCTTGCAAGCCTCTCAAGGATACCAGTTCCTATAAGATGTTCTCCTGTGTTAATAGCTCCTCTGGCAAAAAAGTGCGTCTGATAGAACTGTCTCCATCGTTCCAATATTTTCTCCTCTTCAGTAATAATCTTGCCGCTTGAGTCTTTGACATTTCTCACTGGCTTATTTCCTTCCCTTCTCAATGTATTCACTTTACGCCAGAAATTCTTACTGTTTTCATGGTGGTCTTCGCCGAGGCTTTTTCCAAACCTCTCCCATGCTACTTTTTATGCTTGATGAACCACTCCTTTGCAATTGTTTCTGGTTAGGCAATATTGACTCAAGTTTTCGGGAGTTTTATCCTGATGATATGCTTTCCACGCATTCTTTCTTATTTGAAGAGCATGGCGCACTTCATCATTCCACCATTATGTGCGCACTTCTTACCTGAAGTATGGCGCAAGCCACAACCTTCTCTTGCTATTTCGAGGAGACATGATTTCAAGCGACACCATTGTTGCCTTACAACACTGTCTTAACTCATGTGTCTTAATTTTTCTTCAATTTTATTTGTATAGGAGGTTCTGTTTTCTGAATCATTTAGAGCTCTTATGTTCAACGCTTGATAGCTCTTTTGCTTTCTTTGCTGCTTTTGAGGGATTTTCGTTTCGGCTATTAGTAGCAGATGATCACTACCGATTTCTGCTCCTCTTATAACTTTGATGTCTGCAAAGTATATTATAGTATAGTATTGTCTAATGCCCTGGTTTTATATAAAATAGTCTATAATGCTGTTTCATTCTAGGCTCGAGAAAGTTATCTTGTGTATCCTTTTGTGTGGAAAGAAGGAATCGCCCACGAGCATATCATTACCCATACAGAAATCGAATAGGTGTTGCCCGTTTCCATTCCTTACACTTACATTGAAGAGTTGAAGGCCTACAAGATTGATCTACTTGGCATTAGTGAGTTTAAGAAGAAAGGAACTGGGGATGTAAGACTTATCGAGGACTATGTCCTTATATATGCTGGAGTTCCTAATGGAAGCTTAGCAAAAGAAGGTATGGGTATAGCTATGACCTCCAACAATGTTTAAACAAATGGAGGATTGGGAGCCTATTTCATCAACGATGATCTCTGCTAATTTTGTGTTGGCTATCGGGAACGTTACTTTGGTGAAGGCATATCCACTAACACAGGATGCAGAAACTATGGGTAAGGTAGCCTTCTTCTCAGACTTGCAAAGGTTGATCAATAAAATCTAGGAAAAAGGGCGTTTTGTAATACTGAGAGGAGACTTCAATGCTAGAACAGGTTGTGATCCCTCTGCTGCTTGTTGTGCTCATGGACTGTATGAGGGAGGTTGTAAGGAATGGAAAAACAAACTTTAAAGAAATTTAAATATAATAATGTATCTGATATTTTCAATATCTACTGAGATACAAAAACCGTTAAATGAAACCACTATATCTAATATTTCACATTGGATCGGTTGTATTTGAAGAACATAAATACTCCTGATACGCAAAAAGCTAAATAATTTTGTCTTACCGACAAGGAGTATCCATCAATATCATCAATATCAATATCAATATCACTACATTAGATAGATTCGTCGGCTTTACCTCAGGTCAATAGGGTTTCCAAGGAGGGGAATTCGAACGCATAGAATTGTTAAAGTAAACCAAGAATAAATCTACAGTCCCGGTGATTTTTTTTTACTTAGAGAAGCGTAATCATGTTATTTTCGTAGTTAATAAGGGGCTAAGTCAGGCATTGCCTTGTAATGGAGTTTTTGCTAACGTTATAACTCCATTTTAAGCCAAAACGTACAAGAATAAAACGATTTTGCTTCTCTCAATACAATTAACTCAATCAGGGAAAAAATTGAATTAATCACCTATTCATCGGAACTGTAGAAATACTAGGTCATCTGTGATGTAAGGGTTAGGGTAGTAACCTTCTATGCCCATGGTCGCGGGTCCGCATCCCGGGAAGTGACCTTTAGATTTTTATAAGGATTAAAAATTCTTTCTTTGACGTCCTATAATGTATTATGACCACCCCGTCATGTTCTGTGTCAGGTACTAGTTAAAGATCCCAATCCAAATTATGCCGGATAGGCAAAATGTCCTTCCACTGTAGCATTGGGCGTATTAGCCGATTAGACTGGCATAAAGTGACTGTATGTATACAAAAACAAAATAATAGTAACTTTACTACGAATTACGGAAGCGTAGAAGAGGTATTTGCCTGGTAATATCGAAATAAAACCAAACATACCATGAAATCCTGCAATATTGCAAAATAGTATAGATTTATGTGAAGTAGTATGGAGGAAAGAGGCTTCTAGGAAAGACTATAGATATTATTGGTATCGAAGATATGGTTTCCCCAAGGCCTTTACTGTAATGAAAAAAATCTCTTATTCTCGGAAAATGAACATTTTAATTGAAAAAAATGTTTCACTAGCAGAAGCTCGATATGACAAAACGCTTAAAAAAGGGAAACAAATAATACATCACAGTAGTGTTATAAGCACACATACCTCATCAAATTTGTACTATTGATTTTTTGAAGAGAAAAGATTTGTCCAGGACCGGGATTCGAACCCGGGTCTCCCACGTATACGTCGTGGTGCTCTGCCACGTGAGGTAGCTTGCCTGTCTACTGAGTCAGGCTAGTGTACTATTAAATGTTAGAAATAGTTTAAATAGTGTTTTAATGACAAATTTAATCATTAATGAAAAATGAATTAATGAAATTTTTAAATAACAATTACAGATAAATAGTTTCGTACTGTTCATCAGTATGGTTCATTTTATCACACCTCTTCTTAACATAATACATTGTCATTCATATACATTATGTATTTAACACATCGTTTAAATATTCAATGTAAATATAAATAAATTTTTGATATTTTTTCGCTTTTTAACACACTTTCTAAGAAGTCTTTAAGAGTGAATTTTGAATATTTGCACCTTATTTGTAATGAATTTAATTTATTTAAAAACCTTAAATTTGAATAGTGTTTAAAACAAATGAATCGGATATCTCCATTATTGGAATATAAAGTTTTCAAATAATCATACTGATATATTTATATTCATAAAAATAAAAAAAATTAATGGAAATGCAGTTTTCCTTATTACTAATGTAAATGAGGAAAAAGTACTACCTGAGTTTCCGCTTCAATAGAGAACATGAATAAAATAAAAAAATATACAGTGGCTTTATAATATAAATATAATACATATGTGTGTATATATATATATATATATATATATATATATATATATATATTATATATATTCTCAACGTAACTCTTTGTTATATTAGTTTTGCTACTGTTTAATAAAAGCAGTTTCGACGATGCGATTCTTATTTGTTGAATTATCCTTTTATCCTATTCTCCATGTTAAAATATCTGCCAAGAAATAAAGAAAGAACAGAGCAATTGTCCAACTGAGCAGTCGTGGATTTTAGTTAAATTAACCTGATTAAAGCGTAACTTCTTAACATAACAGTGAGACAGAGAGAGAGAGAGTGAGAGAGATAGAAACTTTATTAAACGATAATAAAAGGTACAATGGTTTGCCTAAGTTTTTACAGTATGCTGAATACACACCCAATAATTATAGAACTATTTAAATGAAAAAATAAAATTATCAATATAAGTACTGAGAAGCTATTTTCATCATATAAAATGAAATTTTATGGCTTAATTAGCCTATTTTTCACAAACTTTCTTTGCTTGATGAAGTATAGAATATAACCTCCCCAAAAATGCTTAGGCGGTCGTTGAATTAATTAATTGATAAAAATTTGAATTCAAGTTTGGGAAGAGCACTAGCTTATTTGTATGCTAACTAAAGCAAGCGCAAACCATAAAATACGTCGTTTTTAAGTATTTAATAATGTATTATGCAATAAAATTTAAATTAGATAAGAAAATTAAAAATTAAAAAAAAATTGACATAAAATTTATTATAAATATAAAATAGGATATATAAAAGGCTAAGAATCAAAAGAGGATAACTGTAAATAAATAAAAAACTTGACTTATTCACATTTTTCGGTCGTTTGGTCAAGCAATACTTTATTCTCCCGAAACTTCAAGTTCAGAACCGTACTAAAACCACGAATCACGAGAAATAAAACGGAAAAGTGTTGTATTAGAAATGTCTTGACTAAATTTGCGAATAACTCAAGCTTTGGAATGTTGGAATTATTTGATTCAGATCGCCTCATACAATATATATTATATAATAGAACTATTATATAATAATTATATTTATATAATAACTTAAAATATTATCTATAAATAGAAAAAAAAACATAAAATTTAATACAGCATCCTCGGTGCATTGCCAATGAAGCGTATCTGTAAATCTGAGGAACTGAGAAACATTGAGTTCAAATAATGGAATTAATCATAATAATTAACTTAATAATTAACATTTTCGTATTATTTATTTATGATTACTATTATCACTCATCTAGGACAGGCAACATTTGGAAAAAGAAAACTATTATTTTAACAATTATGTCAAGTAAACAATAAAAAATGTTTGGGGATAGGCAACTTTAGCAGTGCACTGGAGATTTTTCTACATGCTTTAAAACTTGTCTACTCACAACAAATTAATTGCAATATATTTGATTTTAAACTAATTATGAAACTAAAAATACTTATAAAAAATGAAATTGATACTATCTCAAGCAATTGACATTCAGTTTCTAGTAGCAATTAAAGCATATGGGTTTGTTTTATTTGTCACAAAGAAAATATATTTTCTTCATTTTTTCTGTTGGATATATGTAACAAAGCTCCCACACAAAAAAAGGAGTGATGTCATTTATGCCTTAGAAATCGTCAATTCGTCGGTAAGTTGGTTTCTGTTTCAAGATTCCGTCGTTCTGGTAATTTCAGAATATTGTGTGATGAAGCTCGAACTCGCTTCGGTTAATAATGAATAAATTCGAAAATTATAAGAAAAATAGTTTAATAATATTTATTAATTTAAAGGTATCACTCATCAATTAATTTAAAAAAATTAAAGCTTACTTGAAAAAATCAAAGCAGACTCACAAGTACTGAAAGGTTTGGTCCGCGGGTTTATAACCAACCTTCCACTTCCACATTCAATATAAAGTGCTGACAAGATAGCAAGCTCCCGAGTCACACAGGGAATGGGAAATCGGCAGGGTGGGAATTTCAGGAAAAGGCTACCATAAGGTCACAGTGACTATGCCTCACTATATGGGGGTTAAAAAAATTATTTGTGTTCAACAATAGCTTTGCAATAATTTTTACTTTTGAGATAATAGAGAAAGTTTTCTAATTTGAATTATTTATACCGGAATATCTTTTTTTTACCATCCTTGTATCCATTCTGACTACATTCATCCTGGCAATTGTGTGCTATCGAGTAGACAAATCCCGCGGAACACAAAAACGGTGATATTTGTGAACCTATTTATACATCTCTCTCTCTTTTTTTTTTTGAACAACCTAACAATTTGCGAGTGCTGAGTTGGGATACTGGAGATTCCGGGTTCAATTCTGGCTGTTACAGGTAAATTGTTTAATTGATTAACAACCACAGATGGACTCTGCGGGATCTACAGAGCCTCCTCAGACTCACCAAACCTCTATTAAGTGGGTACCATTAATTGGAGTTGCGGAAACCTGGCTTTGGAGCGTGGTCTCGGACAAAACTCCCAGCACAACCATTGCCCTATAATGGAATTAGTAGAAACAGTACATTCTCTGCTATCTACTCTAAGCCTATATCCAAGGATCCTTCTGTAGTAGTACAGGTGTTTTTACAACTATTTTTCTAGTACTAAATTAGTCGATAATTTATTTAAGTTCATAAAATATTATTAAAATACAATGCGAAAATTATTATGTTAAACTTCATATGTCTAACTAATACAAATAAGCTAGATACTTTTATTAAAATTGGCTAAATGTGAACTGTACTTTATATATATATATATATATATATATATATATATATATATATATATATATATATATATATATATATATACATAAGCGATTTTTTTTAATACTTGATATTCGAGACATAAATTTAAATGGTAACGACCTATTAAATTACGGCTACAATATATAAACTCGTAAATTGGTACTTAACTTGAAATTTCAAACAAAATTGTTTCTTAAGCATATTAATAATGATAACAATAGTCAAAGATCGTTTGTAAATCCATAGTTACGCAGTCCCAAGCCTGTGCTGTGTCAGGTACACGTTATAGATCTTATCCCAATTATAGCTGGATAGTCAAAATTTAGTCCTCCCATTCTTACTTCGTCCGATTAGCTGTAGCAAAATAAAGTGGTTTTATAAATAAACACAGCAATAATAATAATTGGCTAACTGAACCTAATTGCAAATTCCAGGTTCTCTCATTGAATATATTATTTCGTCTATTATAACAATATGCTATACCTAAGGTATAATGTATAAAGTATGTATCACAGTTATTTCCGTATATATATATATATATATATATATATATATATATATATATATATATATACACATAAAGTATGTATTATAATTATTTCCGTATATTTATGTATTGTATATATGTATTGCAAATATTTTTTTTATATAAATAAATGGAGATTTGAAACAAAAAAGGTATAATGTATTTGATTTTGTCTTTATGAATTCGCTGGTGTCCTCGTTATTAGGTTTTTCGTTAATACTGAGCAATATTCATTAGTCATTTCTCATAATAATTGTTACCTTTGTGCAAATTTTACCGATGATTATCGAATGATGTATGCCTTCCCTTCCCACAAAAGCAGGGTTACACTAATATTGTTATGATGCAGCTTTGTTATATTATCAAGTTTAATATAATAATCGGATTTAATTTCATCGGCACTATCTTTGCTAAGAGAATATTAATTACCACATTTTTAGACAATCCACCATAATATATAGTTATGCTTTAACTTTATGTTAGAATTTAGCAAATCATAGAAATTTAGAGAAGGTATTGAAGGCTGGAAAACAACCATAAATAAATCTAGAAAGAGAGTTGGGAAATGTTGGGAATTGGTAAAAACTCTTACTCATAATCTCCATAAGTGATAACTATAAAATTGATTTTTGTTAATTCTATTGTAATAAAGCACCGATTATAAAACTACATGGATATATAACGAATCACATACCCATAAACTTGTAGCTCAACAAACCATGAAGGATGTTTTATTTGTTGGGATCAGGAAATGGTAAAGATTGAACTATTTCTAGGGTATCGGTTGTGCATGGAAGCGATTTATTCGCGATCACGTTCAACCGCCAGGTTTAGAGTACCTACTTCATAGAGACTGGTTAAAGCCCAGGAAGGTCTGCTGATCCCACAGTATCCATTAGTAGCTCTTGAAAAAGATAAGATCTTTTATCTGATACAGTTTGCATTTGATTCAGCATAGCAACTTACCATTCTACAAACTGACTTAACTTACACACTATATGAAACTATGCCCTGCACTGAAATGTTTTATTGTCGAATTTTGACTACTATAACATTGAAAGAAGCTTTTCAAAACATGAAATTACGTTAGTGATGTCAGCAACTTCGTTCGCCAAAGTTTTGATATAGTTTCCTTGGATAAGATGTGGTGAACGACCTTAATAGCTACTCCTGGGATTCTGTCATAAAATAATAATATATGTTTTAAGATCAAAATTTGCTTAACTCAGTGTGATCGGCCATCCATGGATTGAATTAGAAATTAATAATATGCGATATGCAAAGAGTAGACGGATTAGTATTGGGAGCAGTAATGAATTAAGTTCAATAAAATTCGAAGATTAATTGTAATCATCATTGGAAATGCCAATACGAATAACCTGGCTCGCTATTTATTTAAAGGTTTTACATCTCATAAGTCTATATCCAACGACGTATCTTGTAGATTGTCTATAGCCTGAGCACGAAGGTATTTTGGAGGCCTTTCGGATAGGATGTGAATGTGGGTATATGAAATGTCTTCAAGATATAGGTGAGGTTATCTCATGGTGATAATGTCAATAAACTTATGGTTTTTACACATTACTATCAGGTCAATAGAAGGTGCATTAATAAGTCCTACCGTATTAACTGCATCTATCAAATTTTTTATCCGTATTTTGTTACTAATGAAGCCGTACATAATGACCCTAACACCCAATATTTCGCTAATTTGGCCCATTCCAATTTCATTTTTTTCACGACTAACTTAATTCCCATCCCAACCCACTAGTTCCAAACTTAGCTACCTCTTCTCTTCCCGATAATCCTCAGAGGCTATGAAAAGAAGATGGGCTCGTGACCATTGTTATTTGTTTTTGTTATTTCAGTACTACCAGTGGGTAATTTGTCTATTATCTGATGTTAATATGTATCATTCACTCTATTAACTCGTTGCATTATAATTTTTTTTTCTCGCACCCTCCAAATTTTATTTACAAAATAATATTGGTAATATTTTGTAAATAAATCTTGGAGGATGCGAAAAAAACAATAAATTTTAAAAAACAACAACATTGTTTTGCTTTCATTTTGAGAAATTAATTTCAATATTATGTAGTTTATTTCTTTAAATTCCAACTTTCCTTGCTTTGATGGCGCATACTTTAAATTCATCCAACATGAATTATTAAAATAATTATCTCAGGATAAAGACATATTTTCCTCACTAAAGTTGACTGCTAATAATGAAGTAATAATTTAATATCGTTATCAAACTATATTCAAAGTTTGTATCTGAAGTAATGAGAAAATATCAGCCCTCCAATAAGTTTTTAAATATTTTGCTCAAGGTATGAGCTGTTTGTTGTATTAGAAACTGGTAGAATTCCATTTTTTCATATTCACGATATCCTAAGGTTTCCATTTGATTTACTTTATCAGTTATATTATTAACGTTTTATCACTTAACGTATAGCAAAGATTCGTGTTCTGAACACTACGTATATCTACCTGTTAAATTTCATCATGAGATAGATAATAACACTGGTCGACAAGGTTTTCTTCACAAGAAATCTGATTAGTGAATCTAGTGCAGTTTTTCATACTTAATACAGATATGTAGTCAGAATTTTTCCATCAGGCACAGTTTTTTTGTAACAGCTACTTTTTAAAATCTAATTTT
Organism: Arma custos; assembly: GCA_037127475.1. Taxonomy (NCBI): domain Eukaryota; kingdom Metazoa; phylum Arthropoda; class Insecta; order Hemiptera; family Pentatomidae; genus Arma; species Arma custos. The sequence continues at coordinate 87,804,105 of CM073764.1, read as the reverse complement.
AGCGTTATTATTTTCTTATCTGTCATAGGAACCTTTTCCTAATATGTAGTTATTTTATCCAAGCTGTATTTAAGGAAATTTTATTTGTAATATTATGCTGAAGCACCATAAAACAAGGTTGTGCAGGTTCATTCATGTTTGGACATGTTCATCTGGCATTGTGATGTGTCAGTATTACCATTTGCAATTCCCATGTTTAGGAGGGAATCGAAGGATCATTTAAGTGGTTGTTATTTCTGTTTGAAAAATATTAAAGGAATCACATCTAAAACAAAACATACTGTTAAGTATCCGAATTTGCAATCTGTAATAAGACCTGTCTTATACAATGAACAGTTCCCTGTACCAGCATATGCAGATGCGATCTTGGGTGATAACTCTGAATTTGACCTAACTAAAACTGAAAGTATTTAAATCTGTCTAATCAGCAAGCTGAAGGTTTAACTTCCAGACTCAAAGGGTGGAATCTACTCCAAAAAGAAGAAAGAATATGTAGTTATCATGGCCGCCATAGTGATTTCAAGGACTACTTCTTTGAATAAAATGATATTGTGTTTTGTAGTGATATTTGTTCAGTTATGGAAACTCTTGGGCTTCAACACCGGCAAGATGAGTGGCAACTATTCATAGATTCGTCTAAAGTTAGTTTTAAGGCTGTGCTGCTACATATTGGCAATGAACTTCCATCAATATCTGAAGCGCATACCACTGATATGAAAGAGACATATCAAAATATGAAACTAATTTTAGAGAAAATACAATATGGAAAATATGAATGAATATCTGTGCTGATTTAAAGGCCATTGCTTCATTGCTTGGTTTGCATCTTGGGTTCACCAAATTTTGTGCCTCTGGGACAGCAGAGATAGGAAGTTTCACTATGTTACAAAAACATGGCCTAAACGTGAATCTCTTATCCCTGGCAAAAAAATGTGTCATATGTCCTGTTAATGAAACCTGAAAAAATATTACCTCCATTGCATATCAAGTTATGAGTAATGAAAAATTTCGTCAAAGCTATGGGTAAACAGACTGATGGATTCTTGTACTTAAAATCGAAATTCCCCAAAGTCAATGATGCTAAACTGAAAGAAGGATTTTTTATAGGACCCCAAATCCAGTCATTAATGGGTGATGAGCATTTCGAAGGACTGTCAAATCCACTGGAGAAAGCAGTCTTTCAAAAGTTTGTTTCAATTTTCTTGGAAACCATTAAGTAGAAAACTATCGTGACTTAGTGACTGATCTTCTGCATTCTTATAAAGCTATGGGATGCAACATGTCTTGAAAAATTCCCTTCTTGGACTCTCACTTAGACTTCTTCCCCGAAAATCTTGGAGCTGACAGCGATTAGCACGGTGAGCGTTTTCATCCGCGAATTTCTACTTTGGAAAAGAGGTACCAAGGCACGTAAAGTTATAATATACTGGCTGACTACTGTTGGACCAAGAAGAGAGACGTTCCAGAGGCAAAATATGCCTGAAAATCACTATCTACCACTTTCTTGGTCAGTCAGAATGAGTAGTTATAATTTTGAGTTAGATCGATTTTTTTCGAATATTAAAAAAAATTAAATGAATATCATACAAAACTCCTGCCCGATGGAGAAAAACTGAAGTTATATTTGAATTCAGCACAAAAAATACTTCAAGAAAATGTTATTTTAGTTGAAAGAAAAAAAGTTCATTTTTGTCGACCAGTGTAATCATTAAAACTATTTAAAAAATAAACGATTTTACGGGATCCAAATGGACATATACCACTTTCAAAAATAATATCTCATTTATAGAATCCATACAAGAATAAAAATAAAATTCGTCCGTCCCCCTTCGCTACTCCGCCATTCAAGACTACGGAAGTCAAAAGAATAAAAAGACAGAAGACCTTTAGTTAAATTTTATCTCGGGACAATCCATGTAACTCAACATTATCATCCATATATTATTATTATTTTTTCTTTCTTTCTTAACCCCTTGGCTTTTATTCATTTTTGAAAATAATATATTGATATTAGTAATGATACATGGTAGCTCTTTTACTGCACCAGGTGCATTTCCATATATTAACTAAATTACTATATGGATTTATAAAATTAAACATTTTATGATTTGAGTACTACCAGTGGGTTGTTTCTCTACTTCTCATTATATCACTTAGCCTATTTACTTGTTGTATTATTGTAATACAGTTGTAGATATCAATAATTAAATTTAAAAAAAAAAAACCATTTTATGCTAGCGCGAATCTATGTAATTTATAAAGAAACTGTAAAATGTCCTCTAGCTAGTATGGCTTGGTAATAAAATTAAATCGATAAAGTCATAAAAATGTTTAGTATATTCTCACCAGTATAGCTTTTAGACATGATCTTCACTTAATGTCTTTTAGAGAAATTATCATATAAAAGCAAATTGTTCTCACTGTTCAGAATGATTAACTGGCAAGTTGCTTCAATATTTAAAAACAAATAAAATGGGTAATTGATATAAATGGTTTAACTGCCCCCCCTCTGTAGTAGACAGATCTAAAAGAAAAAAAAAGAAAATCGGGCCAGTATTAAAAGATACAGTGACCATTAATGCTCAAATGCTTAATTCTTTGAGCCATTTGCTTCCTTCATCTCCCACTTTCATCAGCTTATTTATCTTCTCCATCTTCCTTCTAATTCGCAATTTTCGCTCTGGCTAGCTTTTCCTTCAAATGTTCTCAGTTAGAGAAAATTATCATGGACAGTGACCAATTCTCTTCTCCTAAGTTGGCTACAAATCTTAAAATATTTTATAATTTCGTTACAACAGAAAACGTTTGAGAGGAGAAGTTGTTGATTTACTTAGCCTTCTCAAATAAGAGAAAATAAAATTAAACAGTATCACAACCCGTGGAGGATCTTGCATTTAGTACATGTTAGAGACTGCTATTTCTAGAACTACGTATTTGCAGAGAGGTGATTTGTTCGGCATAACACTCAACTGTCAGGTTTCCTCCCCCAATTTAGGGTACCCTCTTACAGACGCTGGGTGTGCCTCAGGAGGATCTGTAGATCCCACAGGGTCCATCCGTGGCTGCTAACAGATTAAAAAATTTATTTGTTAAAGCCGTATTTGAACCCATAACCCTTCAGCATAGCAACTAAACCTCTTCCCCTTAAAATGCTTAATTACCTGCCATTATACTGCTGTTAATGTATTTACTGATCTTGTTTGTTTTATAAAGCGTATTGCACAGATTTATTTGGAGATCAGTTCATAGTTATTTGAAGATTCGAAGGCTTTGTTTCATTCGGTTAGTACGATATTTCAATTTGAAATTTAATTAGTTTTAACCTAGACTACAATCGAAAGCTAAAAGAAAAATTGTGCGAATGTTTCATTATTTCCAGATTTAAAAAATTTAATCTATTTGGACAGAGTGAATCATTATGCAATAATTTGTAACATTTTACATACAAGTTATTTATTCAATCTTTTATATGACACAGAAAGTTCTTGCTGTAGGAACAGTCGCTCTCTTGCTTTCAATCCGAACCTGCATATCCCTCCTTAAAAAAACAAACAATGTAATCACTAAAAAAAACCCTAATTTTTCAATAAAGGTATTTGAATGTCAAGTAAAACTTAAAATAGAAATGTCAGTATTGGTAAAGCAGAGCATTCCTTACGTAATGGTAGTATTGAAATTCTTTCATTAGGAAGTATTAAAAGCTAGACATTTTTTAATTTTAACTTATGTCAACATCTCCATAGAACTTCAGATTCAAACGTGATACAACTCAAAATATAACTTTAAATATCAGATTAGTCCTTCCTGAAAGGCTCAGCTATGCCCTTCCTTCTTGAAAATACTCAACCAATAAAATTACTATTACAGGCTAAACTCACAAATACCTATTTTTGAGTTGCGTCGTTGTTATTTTGAGGAGCGATATGTCGAATGTAATTTCTACAGAACGGCTAGTAGTCGAAGTTCATTCTTATTTATATCTCTTTACATTAATCACAACAGAATTCCAGTAGTGTTTCTATTGACAATACTGATACACAAATACAGTTGTTTTTCCTGAAACAGAACAGTCGAGGAAAATTGACCAGAGAGAGAATGCTACTCCAAGCAGGACTATTCTGGGAAGAAGTCACGTAAAGAAGAGTACCAACATTTGTATGGATTCTGCATGACTTTGTGTAAGTCAAGATTTAATAAAGTCCACTTGAGTGACTCAAAGGATGGTAGAAACGTTTGAGCGCAGCGGATGGTAAATAAAAAAGATTTCCTCGACTATATTCCGATATTTCGTCGGTCTTTTTGTTCAATAATTGGAAAATTGACTTTTCCAATAAGAGCAGAAGGAAACAAAATGTTGAAATTCAGATATTTACTCCAGTTTAAATTATAATATATTTTCGAGCTATATAAATATATTACCATAATATACGTATTAAAGTAAAAAAAAAAATCTTTTATTTTGAAGAGAAAAGATATGTCCAGGACAGGGATTCAAACCCGGGTCTCCCACGTTTTCGTTGTGGTACTCTGCCACTTAGCTATCATGGCTTGCATCTCGGTCAGACAAATCCATTCTCTTCACTGATCCCATATCCCCGTGTTCTCGCAATTTGCGATGTATATAAGGGGAAGGATGTTCATTGAACATTACTTTAATTAGGATCTTGTTGACTTACGTCATTATATCATTTATAGTTTAGTTTATTTTATTTTTTTTATAATTATTATAATTTTAAATATTTTATTTTGAAGAGAACGTGGGAGACCCGGGTTCGGATCCCGGTACTGGACATATCTTTTCTCTTGAAAAATATATAAAAATTATAATAATTATTAAAAAAAATATCGAGCTTTTTGTTTTTAATTTTAGTAAAGTGATCCTACTGTTTTTGATATTACTTAAGGTAATCTTACTTTATGCTTATATTTTATAATTTTGTTGTATTTTTTAAACTGAAAACTTCTTTAAACGCGTTTAGCGACTTGTGGTAGGGTTAAAGTTATGGATTCGCGCTGACTCTTGACTAGCGACCAGTGCATGAATTATAAAAAAAATTTTAATCAATTTTATTTCAAAATTGCATTGATATGAGAATAATTGTATTTAACAAAAAGGTCGTTTAATAGTTGTGCAATTGATATTAATAATAACTTAAACAATCAATAACTGGTTGAACTTTTTTTTTCCTCTGAAAAAGTTTATCATAATATAATGTCTTGTTTCATGAAATGATTGAAAGTACAAATCATCTTAGTATTGTAAAACTCAACGATGATAATAACGATACTAAAAATGACAATAAACTTTCATAATATCAATATTAATACAAATACAAGGTAGGTACATAGGTAACAAGATAGGTAACATAGTGTAACTATGTACTAATTATTATTTCAATTAAATCATACATAGTTAGTATTCAGCTTGTGCAGCTCATCATATGTTTTGATTAATAAATTAAGCACTTAATAATATATATAATTATTGTTCCGAGTGTCATTTCACGTGGAACCCAGACGAATACTAATAATTTAAATGTACAAATTTGAAATTGAAGTAATTCAGACTATAGTTGATTTACAGATTCAAAAAACAATACAGTTAACCCAAACTTTTGAGTTTTCACTTATGTCCTTCGAGACTGCCTATTTTTTTTTAATTGTATTACTGTAAAAGCATTTATTTAACTTTATTCCTAAGTGCTGGGGGCAGGATCACTGAGTAGAGGTCTGAGTTTATATACTGAAGATGATAGAATCTATAACCTGGCTGTTAATGAAAACTTTTTTTAATCTGTTAACAACTACTGGTGGACCTTGTTTATATTAAAGATTAACAATATAAACAAGGTACAATAATGGTGTTAAGAAGTAAATAATAATAAGAACAAATCTCCTAAACAAACATTAATGTAATCTGCAGCAGCGATTGGTTATATAGGCATCAATCTCCTTGTAACTCTACAAACTTCTCCCAGCGATGCTCCCATCTCTGTAACCCGTCCAAAAAGTACTCGGCGTTTTTCTCTGTAAAATAATTGTTCACCAAGGTGATTGTCTTTCATTTGACGAAAATCTCTGTCCTCCGAGCGCAAATATTAGATGATGGAACAAAAAGAAGTCGCGTGGGGCGAGATCTGGTAAGGCGGATGATCAAGCAGTTCAAACAGTAATTCGTGGATTTTCGCCATGGCAACCGCTGAGGTGTGAGACGGTTCGTTGTCTTGGTGAAACAGGATTTTCTTTTTCTCCAAATTTGCCTGTTTTTCCGCAAGTTCTGCCACCAGCTTGTCAAGTAATGATGCATAGTATGCTCCTATAATGGTTTTTCATATGGTTCTCTCTTTAATTCAGTGGTAGTCTATCACCAATGGGTAAACTTTGGCGATGTTCGGCAGAAACTTTTCAGACCACCCTCGTATTACTTATTGGTAATTTTTGCTTTGACAATAAAAGCTTTATAAATTATTATTATTTATTGTTATATGTATATGTTATATATATTATTTATTTATTACTATTAAAATATGGTAAAATTGTTTACTCAATTGGTAACTAGTGCTTATAAAGGCACATAAAGCATTAAACTAAATAAGATGAGAACAATTTATATCATAAAAATAGTTTGGAACATTTGTGGGCTTATATTGATTCTTTCGTGGGCTCCTGATAGAATTAGACATGAATATTTTGTTTAAATTCCAAAAATCCGATAAAATTGAAATATTTTATATTATTAACTGATCTGTTATTTGCAACTAAATATAAACAATTTTCAAATTCTATAAACTATACTTTTTCACCAAATTGATCCAAATTTTGGGCTATTTGTATTAAACTGGATGGATAAACTATATATTTTTTTAATTAGGCTACACAACATAAACTTAATAATCATAAAAACTATTATTTATTTCATGACGGTCAGCATTTTAGGAATGTTTTCTCTTCTTTAAGCATACACATCGTTCTACTCAAACAAGGTATACGATAAAGCCTAATTTTCTCAAATTTTCATACCTTGGCGATATTAAAATAAAATTTTAATTCAGAACATAGCTTTAATTGAATTGATTGAAAAAAAGTAAGACGCTGATTAGTAAGAAATTACATACATTTTTAGGTAAAATAGATAAATGTAAGACTAAAAAGTATTTTATAATGTGGTAGTATTTTAATTTAAGCATTATTATTTTATTTTTTATATTAGTTTGTTGGGTTCTTTTCTTTCAAGCAATAAAATTATGAGACATTTATAGGACAATAAAGGGATACTAACGATTCGTCATTCTTATTCTACTGCGATATGAGCATAGTAAAATCATAATTTACGGTACCAGCACGTCGTCCCTGTCATCGCAAAGTATCGAATGGGAAAAAAAAAACAGTCTTCGTTTTCGACTTATAGCAGTTGCTTTAGGATTGATAATTTTATTTAAAATCTAGGCTATTCCGTCCTTAGGAAGCGACGTAAATTGGGAGTCACGACCCTGTGGGGTGTCAGGTAATCGTTAAAAATTCTTATCTTAATTCTGCCTGGATATGCAAAGTTTAGGACTCCAATTTTACCATTGATAAGCCATAACAACATAAAGTAACGTTAAATAAATAACAAAAAAGCAACTTCTAATAATGAGATAGCCAATTATTTCTAAAATGATAAAGTAAAGCGCAGCCAGGCTATTTTGATTTAGATACGACCTGTGTGATATTTTAAAAAACATTTAATTTTACAAGGAAATGTTCGTCGAAATCGCTGCTCGATAATATCCATTTTATACAATGGACTATATCGAAGTTGGTTATGAAATAAAAGTTTCTAGATCACTAGATCCCTCACTCCTTCCATCTAATTAATGTTCAGAAAATTCAATGTACAATCCTCTCTTAAAATGCACCTGGTGTAGTAAAATAGATACCATGTATCATTATTAATATTAATGTGTTATTTTTCAAATATTAATAAAAGCCAAAGGGGTTAAGAAAGAAAAAAAAGTTGTTGTAATAGGCTGGTGTTTAAATATTATAAATTGGCATACAAAAATAAAATGTAGACATGTGAAACACCTATTAGAAAATCATGATTCTTAGTGTCAATTTAAAATGAGATACGAATCAAATCACAACTTACGAAAACAAGGTCCATTGAATCCTGGTTAATGTCGATTTCCGTGTCCACTTACCTGAAATCATATTAATTTTTATGAGTAAACAATTCAGTTGTAAAATTACTAATTCATTTTATGGTAATTTATAGTTTCAAATTATCTTTATCATTGGCAGTAAGAGTTTCTTATGTTATGACTGCAATTATGACTTAGTCAAGCATTTTTTCTTCCATTACAGTAATGGATTTTTTTTCTGGAGGGAAAGGAATTTAGACAATTCCTATTTGGAAGTCATCCGTTGGAATATTTTCCAGAGGAAATTGCCACCTAAAGGATAAAACATTTCTAAGATTGGGTTTTTAATAAACCTCACTGCCGCTGGTTTTTTGGTTGGGTTTAATAATACTTGCTTACTCTGGCTTTTATTGCAATTTAAAACGAGATGAGATGTTGTTTAAAACGTATATTTCTTTCTTTAGCAGACTTTACAACTTTAATATATAATATGAGGCGTGGAGATGAAAAAAGGGATTAATCCATAATTTTTTTTCTTATTTATTGATACTTACAACTGTATTACAATAATACAAGTAAATAGGCTAAGTGATACATAATGACGAGTAGAGAAATTACCCACTGGTAGTACTCAAATCAAAGTTCAACTAAGAAGGTTACGTTGTCATCTTCTTTTCAGACGCCTCAGAGGATTATCGGGAATTGAAGAGGAAGCTAGGTTTGAAACTAAAGGGTTTGAGTGGGAATGAAGTTTGTTATGAAAGGATAGATAACGGGTTCAGGCCAAATCATCAACAAATGGGACATTAAGGTCGTTTACTTTATACTAAACAAAATAAGGAGCATTGAGGATGGTTTTGGATTGTAGGGATTGGATACGAAAGGAATTCGATGGCTTAGTGGAGCGCCAAAGCTCTATTCCGTTAAGTCCAAATAGATCGTATGATGGTCATGTAGATGAGCCATTTTTAGTTAATTGGAAGCTTAGAGCGTTTGTCGAGTAAGTGTTGAAGTAGCCTAGAAGTTTTTTGGTGGCCATCCATAAAGTTTTGTCGGTAGTTGTAAGGTTTTCAGTCCAGGTAATTAAATTTTGAATTTTGAACTTCCTGATTTCCACTTTTAGTTTGTTAGTTAATTTTATCTGTTGGATACCGAGTTCTATGCCACTTCGATCTTGCTCTTCAGTTTTCTCTTAATATGATACCAATATGCTGTGGCAAATCAGTATGTTGATAGTTAGTAATTGTATGATTTGTGATGTTATCATGTAAACTGTTTCTAATTGATGTAAGTTTTTCTATGGCTGTATCGTCTTGTTTTGTCTTAAGTGGAAGTCCAGTTTGTCCACCAAGTCATAACAAAAATCGTCCCAGTTGACACGTCCTGTAATCAACGGCTTGGGAGCTAAACTAGAGTGCAAGAAAAGGAGGACTGGACCATGATCTGATGAAAGGTCTTCCAAGGATTCAATATTCGCTTGTGCGGAGGAAATTTGGGATGTGATAAATATTTCAAGGATGTCGGGACGTTTTTTGATAGATTTTGGCCAACAACTATTCAGACAGGATATTTCCTAGGGACTTGGATGTTCGACTATCGTTGGTGTTTTGCGTTGTAGTCTCCTCCAGCAATGAAGCGCGGACCAATAGATTGGAATAAGGATTCAAGAAGGTTATAAGAAACGGAAATTCCGGGAGGACAGTATACATCTGAAAATGTGATATGGAAAGGACGAGTTGTTAGGGTTACTGAGGTTAATTGGATTGCATCAGTTGGAATGGAAGGAATAAGGGAATAGAGAATAAGTTTTTGTGAATGAGAATACAAGATCCGGCATGAGAAGTTTTTTCTGAGCGGTCTGATCTGTAAGTGATGTAGTTCCGTGTGTAGAAATGTGCGCGGTGAGTGAAGTGTGTTTCAGCAAGTAAAGCAATATCTATTTGGTTGTCGTGTAGAAATATGTCAAGTTCGTCACGGTGATTATGCAGTCCACTAGCATTCCACAGAACGATAGCTAAGGGCTTTATTCTCATCGTGGGTAGTTAAGTGGAACTTCGGTAAGGATTCTCGTGAGTAGGTTGATGAGAGGCTTGATAGTCTCTTGAAGGTCTTTCAGGAAAGATGACAGGATAGAATTTATGTCGATCGGGTTTTGTGTTTGGAATGGGTATGAGACTTGAGTTTGATAAGGATAATTAATGGGCAAAGGAGGGCTGGCTGAGGGTTGTACCCGAGATGCTGAATTTTTATTCAATGTTTGATGAACTACAGCATTCGTGGAGGTTGAGGATTGGAATTGGCTGCCTTGGGGGATATGGGTTCCCGAGGCTTGGATTGGGAGGTCTGGGGTTTGGTGAAAGAATGCTGAGATTTTATTTGGGAGGTTTGATTTTAATATATATTTAATCATTTTTCATTTTTTTTATGTTTTTCACAAAATTTAGCGTCCTCTATGCGGTGGTACATGGTTCACAATTCGAAACATGCCAAAGCCAATCTAAAATTCCTAAATAAAATTGTCTCAAATAAATAATCATTTCATAATAATCTGTGTTATGTATATGATTGTGTTTCCTGAAATTTTTTAAAATTTGGATTTACCCCCTTTGCATCTCAACGCCTCGTTTATTTGTATGATTCCAGAGTCCTGAGTTGCTATGCTGAATGTTGCGGGTTAAAATCCGTCAGCTGAAACTGAATAACAATAATAATATTTTAGAATATTAGTAATTACATAATTTCTTAATAATAGCTATGAATAATTTATGGCAGATCAATTATTTAATCCATTAACTACGGACCTTTTCCCAGCCTCTCTAAGGTGGGTATCTGGCATTTCAGCGTGATCTAGGAAATATAATCAGTGTCTTAGAAATTCAATCTACGGTGTCCTGAGCCCAATACCCTTCAAGGGTTGTGGTGGTACAAGTATTTTTATGTTTCCATAAAAAATATATAAATTTGTATATAAACAAATAAAATAAAAACAAATGTTATTTCCATTTTTGAAAATCAGCTCGTTACAGCATTGTTCTACTAAATCATGAAATGTATTCTTTAGATTATTACAACTATTTTGCGATCCGTAAGTAGATTTTACAGCCTATTCGAAAACCATTGTTTTAAGCTTTGAAAAATATTTTTTTCTGAACTCAACAGGTATCATATTTTTTCTTAATATAACTTTCATATTCCTAATTCTTTAGTATAATCCATAGCTATAGTTAACCGTTTTAAAATTTGTCATAATTATTAATATGCAACACTACATACATCACTATAAGCCCTTAAATGTGGCTGATTTTAACATAAAACAGTAAAACAGTTTTCATGTCTAACTTATATAAAAAATAATACAAAGCAAGAAACTGTGTAATAAATTGGTAATACAGAAATAATCAATGATTGTAAAATTACCACAAATTAATTAAAATTAATATAAAATATAATATGCTAATTTCGTAATGAAACTAACATCATAAAACACAATGAAGCAGATGACCACTTTTCTAATTCATTTATGTTTCATATTAGTATTCCCTTTAACAGTCAGAACTATAAAATGGTGTATTAAAACTAAGTTTACGTTATGCGAAACCCTAAAAAATGAGTTGACTGGTAACGACACGAGAGGAAAGAGATAGACCAAGACATAGATGGGAGTATTGTGCTAATCGTGTATTAAAAATGTAATCGGCATCGTGCCCTCCAATCCTCTAAGGCTTTTATTACTTTTTACCATGAATTGTGTGGAATCAATGCATAACAAATTTATTTTTTCACTATAATTAGAAAAAATTAAAGAAATAGAGTATAAAAAGTATTGAACATTGATTTTAGAACTGACAGACTCTTATAAAAGTATCAAGACAATGGTAACAGAACATTCTGGGGAAAGAAAATATTTTCTTCGACTGTGGTTTGGGAAATATAATCTGTCAGGGAGGAGCAAAGACAAACAACAAACAACCCTTAGATCGCTTATCATAAGTTATATTTTTCCATATCACATTCGAATTTCTTATAATATTTTCCCTAGAACTTGGATTTTTTTTTTTAATCGGTCATTATAACGCTTACTATGTAAGGTTTTTTATAAAATACTGTTTATGATCTCTCACAATAGGTTTCATTAGAAGAGTTGTGAATAGAAATAGAAGCTTCACTTTTTTTTAAGTGGTCCAGAATGAAAATTTGAGATAGCTCTTCCAGTATGGAATTTTTTTTCTAATTTTACTCAATAAGTACAATTGAAATTCAATTATTGGATTTATTAACCACCATGATTTTTTGCGCATACTAATGCACAGAAAAAAATGATACACTGATAAGTAAAAACAGTTTTTTCCCCTACTACCTTCTATTCAACCAACGTATTAGTTACTGTAGTAAAATATTTAATGTATTCAATAACGATACTCGACAAGCGGACATAAAATTTACATAAAATAAATTCTAAAAATTACAAAAGATGAATTTTATGAACAAGGCTTTCTTTATACGCTTTTATAACCTTCACATGTATTGTCGTTACATTAGATGCAGGTACATTAGATACCTAATGTAATCTTTGAACTCGATTTTTTCCACTTCAAAACATCTAATTAAATTGAAACTTTAACACTTTTCAATTTAACATTGTACTGACCAGAATCTTCAAGATAAGTTATATTTTATATCCGAAGACAATTAGTGTCTTGTGCTAAATACTAAGAATATTTTGCAAACAAAAAATAATAGTTTAAAAAAAACGTACTTTTGTAGATAACCGACCTAGAAAGTAGAAAATAAATTATTGGTTAAAAAAATAAAAAACACGCTTCAATAGAAAAATTAAAAAGAGAAAATAATTTTCAATAAGTTTATAATAAGAATAGAGAGATGAACAAAACAATTCATTTTATGGTAAAAAAAGTGTGGGATGCTTATTAAGATATTTTGATACGGACTCAACTTTAACGGGTATCAGCCAATAAAATATTCACAATAATTAACTTGTAATAATTAACAATAATTAGGCATTTCGCGCTTTTTTACGATAATACGAATTATTTGATCATCACTCCACTCTTATTTTAATCATATTGAAGATTATTTAATAATTTTTAGTTTTATTTTCTGTTAAAGCGCTTTTAAATTAATATTTGTTCCTCTAGAAAAGTATTCCAAAACAATAAATATATATATATATATATATATATATATATATATATATATATATATATATAATATAATAATTTTATTTTGTTGTTAATTACATGAATATGGGAGCGGAGTGGCTCCTGGGGTTCTGGTAGGACGCTCCTGGGGCTCTCCCAGCCTCTATAAAAATCTGGCGGTTGAGGGTTATTTAGAACAAATCTCCTCCCTGAAGAACCGTTGTCCATGAAACAGTACAGTCTCCACCATACACTGAACCACAGACCCATTCACGTGTTTTAGTGGTACAGTTTTTTATTTATTTGAAATTATCGCTTTTTACTTGTAGGTTTTTCAATACCAATGTCCCAAATTGATTACCTTTCTCTTATTCACGTGCTGGTCTTTTTAACTATCCATGATTTTTTTCTCATCGGTCATTTTGTGAGGGAAAATTTTCCTCTTTTGTCATCTTTTGATTGATTAGTGTCTGCCCGTAGATTTAAGACGCAAACAAATCAACCTGTAGGGATTATTTTTTTTTTTAATGAAAATAAATTATATCTATCTTCTTCATATATTGTTTGTAATTAGTCATTGATAATTTATTTGCTATTAGTTAACTAGTTAAATTTTAATTATATTTTACACAAAAAACTATTGCTAATATTTTTCATGCATGATTATTAAAAGAAAATAAACAAAAAGAACAGTATTTCCAGTTAGCTACCAGACCGCAAAGAGATAGGACGTGTTTACTCCTCTCTGGGATTAACAAGCTATCTTCTATACCAGATAAGAATATATCCAGTTCATTTCTACTGTATTTTTTTTCTCTATTTTTAAATCTATATTTCTTTTTCTTTACGTCAGTATATTTTAATTTCTCCTTTCAATTTTTTTTTTTTTTTTTTTAAATATTATATATATATATATATATATATATATATATATATATATATATATATATATATATTTAGCCATTTGTTAAAATGGATGAGCCACTCTTTAGCTCAAATAAACGTCGAAAACGGGGTAGAATAAAAACCCCACCAGATCCATTACAATTAAAGGATGCCATAAATAATACGCCTACTTATTTAATAATGAATAGAGAGGGAGATGAAGGTTTTCAAACGGTTTCTAATCTATAAATTTATCACCAACCTGACCGGTGAGGTGAAAAATATTAAAAAACTTCGTGATGGAAATTTACTAATTGAAACAAAAAATAGTAATCAATCACTTAAACTCCTAAAATGTACAAAGTTCGCTGATAGATTTAACGTATCCGTAAATCCTCACGCTACATTAAATTCCAGTAAAGGAGTTATTAGGTGTTTTGACTTACAATTCTTGGAAAAAAATGAAATAATAACTGAATTAGAGGGAAAAATAAAGGATATTCAGAGAATAAAAATCAAAATTAACGGAATCGAAAAACTTACCCATTCCTACATAGTAACTTTTCCTACACCTTTTCCACCAGAAATTCTCAAAATAGGATATCAAAACGTACCAGTCCAAAAATATACCCCCAACCCGTTAAGATGCTTTAAATGTCTCAGTTTTTCTCATCTCACATTAAAGTGTACAAGCACTAAAATCATCTGCTCTCAATGTGGTGAGGATAAACACACCGACGGCAAATGCACCAAAGACCCAAAATGTATAAACTGCGGTGGTGAACACAATAGTTTAGACCGCTCATGTCCTATTTATAAAACGAATAAAGAAATCAAAAGTATTCAGTTTACCAAGAAAGTTTCGTATAATGAAGCTAAAAAAATATATAAATTGGAAAATCCCCAAAATTTTAGCAGGTCTTTTGCTGAAATAACAAAAGTTAATAAAACACAGGAAATTGGTGTCCAGACAGATTCAATTTTTAAATTTGAATCGTCAACAAAACAAAGTACAGACAAAATGTCTAAACACTCTCCATCTCTTCCGAGCCCTTCTTGTGGGCCAAAAACCCAAAGAACAATTTTGACTCGATCCGCTACCGCGGCGACGTCTCAATTCTCCCCCTCCCCACTCCCTCCTACCTCCTCACTCCCTCCCACCTCTTCAGCCCCCCTTACCTCCGCTCTCCCCAGTACCTCACCAAATCCTGCAATATCCTCGTCATCCCCTAATGCCAGGGCATTTTCAGAAGAAACTCAACCCCAGGCTATTGTCGTAGATGACGTAGATAACGTCGAGGCTATTGAGGTAGATCCTCCAGGCCCCAGCGACGGATATACCGAAGTTACATATAAAAAGGAAAAAGTTAAAAAAGAAAATTTAACAAATAAAAGCAAAAATCCTTAAACGAATTAAATTATAAATATTTCTATCCATTAAATTATTTTATTTAATACTATTTAATATTAACCTTCAATTATGGCGATACTTCAATGGAATTGCAATGGTTTAAAAACGCATTTTAAAGATTTAAAAATGTTAATAAGTGACACCGACCCGTTTTGCATTGCCCTTCAAGAGACACATCTTAAAATAAAAGACAATTTCTCTTTAAAGAATTTTGAAATATACAGAAAGGACAGTCCGAACCCAAATCACAGTCACCGCGGAGTTTTAATAGCTGTACACAAATCCATATATTCTGAATCAATCCCCATCAACTCCCACCTACAGTCTGTTGCAGTCAGAATACACAGAGATTACTCTTTTTCCATTTGTAACGTATACCTTCCACATGATCGTTCTATAGACACTCAACAACTAATAGATATCTACAATCAATTACCTCGTCCGGTTCTTTTTATCGGGGACCTTAACGGCCATAATCCGCTATGGGGCTCTCAAACCATTACTTCACGAGGGAAAATAATAGAGAATTTTTTAGACGCCTCTAATCTAATGCTACTGAATACTGGAGAACCAACGTTCCTCAGCTCCAGTTACGGAACATATTCTGCCCTTGACCTGTCCTTCTGTAATTCTACATTATTTAATGCTATTGAATGGACAGTCCTGCCCGATTTATATAGCAGTGATCACTTCCCAATATTGATCAATTTCAATAACATGAATCCCGTACGAGTGAAACCAAGATGGGTGCTTAACAAAGCCGATTGGGCCCTGTTCACTTCTTTGGCCTCACCACCTCCAACTTCCCCGTACGAAATGACCATTGACGAAGGCTGTGAAATTATTACGCATACGATTATACGAGCAGCGAACGCATCAATTCCAATCACTTCGGGCACACCAAGAAGACCTCTGGTTCCTTGGTTTAACGAAGATTGCAAAAAAGCGATTAAAATTCGTCGCAGAGCCCTTAAAAAATTTAAAAAACATATGACGTCCGAAAATCTTGTCGAATATAAAAGACAGAGGGCTATATGCAGACAAAAAATTAACCTAAGTAAGACCGAGTCTTGGAAAAAATATATAAGTTCCATAAACGCGTCTGCAACATCAGCCGAGGTTTGGAATAAAATCCGTAAAATTACGAAATCTCCCCCTTCTCGTCGTTTCACTATTCTAGTAAATGGACAATTAAATGATAATCCCCAATACGTCTCTGATATATTCGCTACTTTTTTTGCTGGAATACATAACACCGTAAGAAGTACAACTGGCCATGAACATACAGAACTTGAAAATTCAACTAACGACGAAAATCTATATTATAACCTCCCATTCACAATGTGGGAATTCAAAAATACTATCAAAGGATCAACTCCCGGACCTGATAATGTACATTATGAAATGATAAAAAACCTT
This sequence comes from Arma custos, assembly GCA_037127475.1. Classification (NCBI taxonomy): domain Eukaryota; kingdom Metazoa; phylum Arthropoda; class Insecta; order Hemiptera; family Pentatomidae; genus Arma; species Arma custos. The sequence continues at coordinate 87,787,108 of CM073764.1, read as the reverse complement.
CCAGGAAATACAATAGAATGGCTACTCCAGTTTTATAATCATGTCTGGTTCACCGGACTTTTCCCGAATACCTGGCGCAATTCACTAATTATCCCAATTTTAAAAAATGGAAAAGACAAACGCCTACCGACAAGCTACCGCCCCATATTCCTCACAAGTTGTCTCTGTAAAATTATGGAGCGTATGATCAACAAAAGACTTATGTGGATAATAGAAAACAATAACTTAATCCAACCTTTCCAATCCGGATTCCGCAAAGGCCACTCCACCCTAGATCACCTAGTTACGTTAGAAGCGGAAACCCAATATACCTTCATAAATGCTCAACAAACAATAGCAGTATTCTTTGATATGCATAAAGCTTTCGATACCATAAAACATTCTGTTATCCTCACCAAGCTATCTTCCATAGGGATAAGAGGAAAAATGTTCTGCTATATTGAACAATTTCTAAAAAATCGTCATTTTAGGGTTAGGATAGGATCCACACTATCCGAGGACCATCAACAGATCAACGGTGTCCCACAAGGTTGTGTCCTCAGCCCAACGTTATTCTGCCTCGCGATAAATGAATTAGGTCTTAACCTACCAAGAGGTGTCAAACCGCTGTTGTTTGCGGATGATCTAGCCATCATATGCCCGTCTGATAACATCACCTCTATTCAAAACAAACTTCAGAATGCCATAAATAGAATCAACAACTGGTCCATTTCCACCCGTCTCCAATTTTCTCCTGAAAAAAACCAAATGTCTCCATTTCAGTCGAAAACGAAACACACCTCTCTCCCCGAACTATTTCTAGGAAATTCTTCAATCCCATACAGTAATAGTCACAGATTCCTGGGCATGACATTTGATCGAAGGTTGACTTGGGAACTGCACATAAACAAATTAAAATCAGACACCACAAAAAGAATTAACATCTTAAGATACCTGTGTGGTACCTCCTGGGGTTCTGACCGATACACACTGCTGAAACTCTATCGGGCATTAATATGCTCTAAACTATACTACGGTTGCTTCATATATGGCTCTGCCCGTTTTCGGATCCTTAACAAACTAGATGTTGTACATCATACGGGGCATTAGGATCGCGACTGGTGCATTTAGAACTAGCCCTATCCTGAGTTTGTGTTCGGAAGCAGGAATAACCCCTCTCTTATTCCGAAGAAAAAAATTGGCAATAAATTATATATCAAAACTACGTTTTCAGACTGGACATCCCTCCTACAAATACATTTTCAACCCAAGATTTTCAAACGCCTTTCGAAACAAACCAAATTCAACCATCCCATTGACAGAAAGAATTTATTCAGCCACGGAATTCCTTAAAAATATTTCAATAAACAAAACAGAACTTCCAAGTCCTCCTTGGACCCACAAGGCACCAAAAACAATAAATACTCTCTCTCTCTCGACTAAACAAAAGCCATACCTCACCTTCCGAATACCAAATCAAATTCTCGAACCTCATCCAGAGTATGCCCAATTCTTTCCAAATCTATACAGATGGGTCGAAATCCGATATATCTACAGCTTCATCTTTCGCTACCCCCAACTCTACCCATAAAATGAAACTTTATAATTTATGCAGCACCTACACAGCGGAGCTTCATGCAATAGCCTCGTCCCTCTACCACGCTATGTCCATTTCTACCAACACAATAACCGTAATAACTGATTCGTTGACTTCATTAAAAGGAATAAAAAACATGTACTCGAATCATCCCATAGTCCAAAAAATTCACCGATACCTCTCTATGCTGGAAGATTTAGGAAAGTCGGTCAGCTTTATATGGATTCCGAGCCATGTGGGGATCGATGGGAATGAGCTCGCGGACCGGGCCGCCAAGCAAGCACTCACCCTTCCAGGCCGAGGGGCTGCTATTTTAACGCCACGGGAAATAGCTCTTCCTCTGAAAAGAGAAATGTCGGATGCCTGGCAGTCCATGTGGGACGAAGGTCCACCATGCAAGTTGAAAAATGTTAAAAAAACAGTTAAGCCATGGACCACATCAAATCGCACTAATCGCAGAGAAGAAGTCGCAATAGCCAGGCTCAGAATTGGACATACAAACCTAACTCATTCACACCTGATAAGCAAGGAACCACCACCAAGATGCCACCACTGTGACAACACTCTTACAGTCAGCCACATCTTACAAGACTGTTCATTTTACGCTTCAAGTTTAAATAGATTAGGACTCCAACCAGAAATTTCAGTTTTATTAAACAACGACGAATCCAATATCCAATCCGTACTTAATTTTCTTAAAACCCACAAACTGTTAAATAAAATATAGAGATGAATAATTTCTATATAGCATATGTATATTTATATGTTTATGTATGTGTTTTTATGTATGTGTGTGTATATATTGATGTATATATGTGTATACTGTATGTATGTCATTTATAAGCTCAATATTTTTTTTTTGTATTATTTTTTTATTTTATTTTGTTTTTAATATCTATATATTTTAACTAGTTTCTCAAATCTTGATAAAAACAAACGAATTTCAGGCGTTGATGACCCTGGGGTTTTACGCCTTAAAGCCTAAACAAACAAACAAACAAGAACAGTATTTCTTTGAATGTGAAATATCTACAATGATATTACTTATTATTAAATATGAAGTGATGAAACAACCCCAAATCTATCTACACCCGATTGGGATTTTCAAATGATTTCGAAGTCTAATAAAATGTTTATTTTTAAAATGCCTCAAGGGAACGCCTTACTTTCCATGTGCTCATTATAAATGTATATACTTATAAGCATTAGTAAATTTTCTATTCTGTATGTAATAACCTGGTTCTTATGACAATGATGTGTTTATAATCGAATACATATGCATTTGATGGGTGTATTCTACCAAAAACCTTGTCAAATCAACTGTTCAGACGGCCCACAGAAGTGGTCGATAACAATATTGTCAGGACTGAATACCAAGTCATCGTTGTTGACTTTTGTCAGGAGATAGGGTGCGAATTCTTAAAGTATATAAAGAAAAAAATACATTTATGGGTCGATCAGATTAACTGAATATAACAATATAGAAGAACGAAAACATAAAAGGGACATAAAAAACTTGTTTAGACTTGATCATAAAAAATTCCAAACAAAAAGCCTCAAGTCTCTTAAATAGAAAAGAAAACAAGAGGCCAAAATATCTGTCATATTTTACCCATTCAGGCTTCAAGGCAGAAAAACAAAAGCAAAGGAAATAAACAAATTCTCTTCCTTTCCTTAAGATGTCTAAATATTGACAGTTATTTTAGTCCGGTTTTTTATTTTTTAGATGTTTATGGCTTATTGCGTGAAATTTTTCCATTCATATTCATAATTGAATACAGAAATAGAAAGGCTTGTTAGGCTGCGTTTACACCAAAGACTTCCACTAGTTTTCCACAAGTTGCGGCAACTTTTTGCCGGTTTTAAGAAAGTACAGCAACAGTTTTTGTCTTCCACTTGTGGACAACTAAAAGTGGAAGATTTGTTGCTGCGCGGGTATCTAGCAACTTGTGGAAAACAAGTGGAGAACTGTTCCCCCTCACGCGCCCTATTCATAATTATAGTGCTGTAAACGCATTTATTCTTAATAAATAGTGCATCTGGGGTATGTAAGAACCAAAAGAATTATAATAAATTAGTCAAGTATTTACAAATAATTTGTTCTATATATTTTCAATGCTATTTATTATTATATTTTTACAATCTTTTAATTCCAGTATGTTATTAGATACACTGGTAATGAACCAGAATTAATAATGGTACGTGATAAAACGAGTAACATATTCCAAAGTAATATTAAACACTTGTTTTTACTATACATATTTCAATATTAAATATTATTGTAATAGAGTACAGAAGCTTGTTATTTAAATGTTCTATTTCAATTAATAATTTCAATTACTAAGTTAATCATTAAATTGGGTTACAAGAGGACTACCTAATAAACCTTACATGAACAATAATAGTTTTGTTTAAATCAATAGAATGGACAATTTGAACCAAGGCCGTAGCCAAGGGGGATTATAATTTTATTAAATTTATTTATTGTGTTATTAGGTTTATTTTTTTCTTTGTTCAAATAATTTAAAATGTTTTTATTAAGAGTATTCCTAAGGCCATTTCTATGGGTTTCGGGAGTTTCTAAATTTATGATTATAGATTCAATGTCCGCTAACATTTGAGAAATGTTGATTTTTTTTATTATTTGGGTCATAATTAATATTATCCCCTAGACTTAATAAAGTTACAATGTTGTTGGGTATTATATTAGTTGTTAAGTTAACGACTCAATTGTATTTGCCTTGGTGGCTCAATTGGTAGAGCGCTGTCGCGGAAAGACGAAGGTTCCGGGTTCGTATCCCGGCCGAGGGCCTATATTTTTTCTTTAAAAATGAAAATATTTCTGGAATTGTTAGAAAAGATTGTTGTACAATGCTTATTTGCTATTTCATTGTTATTATATGGGTTTCTGAATGTTAATTTCTTAGGTTTATTTGCTTTAAATTTTATATTTATTATTTTGATCTTTTTTAATATGTTACTCCATTTTTTGCATATTTTATAGATTTGTGTATATGAATTATTATCTACATTATTAATTTTATCTAAGTGAGCTTGCAATTTTTTCTTATTTGTTCTGATTAGCCAATAAGCTTGTTTTTTATCTAGGTTTAATATTTTATTTCCTAGAATATTGAAGAAATTATTTTGTTTAGTGCTATTTAAATAATTTTTATTAAAAATTTTTCCAGATTAATAATGTGAGACAGTAAATGGTTAGGTATGATTTGGTTATCTATACATATTTTTAAGTACAATCATTTGCATTCTACGTATATGAAATTTTGGTTATTGATAATTAAAAGATTTTTGCTTGTACCAATAAATGCCCTAAAACTTTTGTTAAAAATAAGTGTTTAGAACAGGTACAAGGGCCCGCCTCTTGGCAATTTATTACCAGTTCAAACGAACCCGGCGGTATTCGCCTCTTCAAGGAGCACGGTTTTGGCCCTAAATGGTAATATAGATAAAACGAACCCGCTGTACAGGTTGCGAAATATTTATGCGGAGGTCACACTTTTGCTAGGTGCCCAGGTTATTGTGAACAAAGAAGCCGCACTGGTAATAAAAATGCATACCCTTCTGTTGAAACTGTCATATTGCGGTGACCATATTTAGAAAATGTATCTAATAACATACTGGAATTAAAAGATTTTAAAAATATACTAATAAGTAATCTTGTGAATATATAGAAGAAAATTTTTTTTTTATAATTATTGGTCAGCCAATTTAATTTTTAAATATTTTTATTTTAAAGAGAAAAGCCCTCGGCATTAAAATTATTTGTAAATACTTGACTAATTTATTGTAATTCTTTTGGTGCTCTCATACCCCATATGCACTATTTATTTATGAATAAATGCATTTACAGCACTATTTAATTATGAATAGGGCACGTGGAGGGGGAACAGTTCTCCAGTTTTAGTTGCCAACTTTCTTTGATCTTTACCGACTCTCCGCGGGAAACGAAAATTTAGTGGAAGTCTCTCCACAAGTGGAAGACAAAAACTGTTGCTGTACTTTCTTAAAACCGGCAACAAGTTGCCGCAACTTGTGGAAAACTTGTGGAAGACTTTGGTGTAAACGCGTCTGAAGAAGAACTTTTAGTTGACAACTTTTAGTTTTCCATAATGTGTTGTCAACTTTTAGTTGCCAACTTTGGTGTAAACGCACCTTTAGTCGTTTCGTTTTTCTAAGGTATTTTTATTCTTATTATTAGATAAAAAGCGTAAAAAATAAAGTGAACATTGATTTTGCCCCGATGTTTAAACAAATTAAAGAAAATGCCTAAATTATTTTATTTATTCACAGCTACAGATGGACCCTTTGAGATCAAAGGCCCTCCTGACACAGCTTCTATGAACCTGGTTGATTGGGGGAAAACTTGGTGGTTGAGCGGTATCTCGGACAAATCACTACCTTTACGGATGTGGAACGTGGCCGCTAACTCTGAGTCTTCAGGTTTTCAAAAACAAGGTGTTGCCTAAAATATTCTGTCCAAAAAAGGATGAGACCTCTGAGGAATAGGGCATGAATAGAAGTGATTATACAACGCGGAATTGCGGAGCATGAATCCGGTAAATATTATTCGTAGCGTAGTTATATTAAGTGGTAGCGTCAAGAACATTTAGATGGGCATGTAAAGTCACTGCGCTTAGTAACGAAAGAATCCATAAGATGTTAATAAGCTCTAGTCCGACTGGGAAGGGTCTTAGCAGTAGATCGAGGCGTGGGGGGAGGATTGCGTTAGGAGTGATCTGGCAGATATGGGAAGTTCGGAGGGAAGTTTGTAAACAGAGATTGGTATAACGGCATCGCTAAGTCTTATTATTATTATTATTATTATTATTATTAAGTATTTTGATCTGATAGAGTATGCTATTTCGGTCTAATCTCTTACTAGTTTGAATACGCAAGAAGGCATTACGGAGTACATTGACTGTTGGAACTTGATGCTCTATAATCCGTCAATGTCAAATTAATATAATAGTCCCTATTAGCCAATGTTGCTACTTAGCAGAAGGGATGATATTGTTTGAGTTCAAAGATGTCAATGGAACAATCACATTATAAAAACTGGAACACATTGCATATATCGTCGATAAAAATGCAAACTATCGAAAGTGAGAAAAAACATAAATTTTCAGGAGAATAAAAAACTCTTTGAAGGTCCATGCGAAACCAGTGCGTATCTTCAAACGTATTTTACCAGAATTATTATATATACATGTTTTATATGTATTTATATGCAATATTTATATGCAAGCGTTATAATTCAAAAAACAAAAATGTGTAGTTTTTTTTCAGACTCAATACTTTGCATTGGTATCACTGATATCTGAAAATAATAAAAAACTCAATGGTCAAGAGTGGAGATAATTTTCATCATCATCAATCAATAACACATAAAGTGTCTAAAGGGTCAAGAACATAAAAACGTGGAATCGATTCTGAACCTCAAACAATCAACTGGAAACGATTACTTAAAAGCTATTGTAGATAGTAATATAGTTTTCCCTTTTAATACAGCTAAAAATTCACCCATTCGTTCACCAATTAAAAGAGGAAATGTGAATATAAAGGGGGAATTTTTTTTTTCCGTCGATTGCATTAGTTGCTATTAAAAATAGCACAATAATCATTAGCCGTTCGCTAATAAAGCACATTTTTCTACAACGGCATCGTATTAATATTGGTACTTCATCCTGGGTAAGAACCACACCTGAATTCGGCAGAATTTAAACTTTTATTAACATCTATATCTAGTTAATTGTCAAGGTAAATAACCCTAAAAATATTGCGCCTGATTTCATGATCATAAAGCGTTTATGATCTAATAACTCTAAACTGTCCTCAATAGATTATATTAGATATACTATATAAATATTATCTTTGAAAAAAAAAAACAGCTTCCAGTCAATTCATTTATTGTTTCAAACAATGACGTTTCGACACTTAAATGTCATTTTCAATATTTTAAAAAACATCAACATCCTAATGTAACTTTAAAAAAGTTACAATTCAAAACTCTCATAAAAATAATTTTTGATAATCGCATAGTAATAATTTAAACAATGTTTTCATTTACTTGGGGATCAACTATCGTCCATGGTTAATAGTCTACAAAATGATATATATGTATATTTTATGAAATTAGATAAGAATAAAAACATATACCTACTATACTTAAATAACGATGTTGTTTTTGTAATATGAGACATAAATATTAGGAGAAAAATTAAGCATCATTAATTGTTATTAATTATAAAATTATATACATCTGTGGTAATGAAAATTCTGCTCTGGAAATTTAAGAACATATTAAGTGGTAGTTTTTTTTTTCTTGAACTTCATAAATAAAAAATAATGATAGTAATAATTAAAAAAACATGACTATTTAATTGGCAAAATAAATTGTCCTAAATAAATTAAGTTTTATTCGAGGTGAACATTATGAAATAGTAACTTCAGAAGGTACTTTTGTGATTTAAAATTGAGAGCTTGAATCACCCATTAGTTAAAAAAATATCTATTCAATTAATAAATTTGTTGGAAATTGTAATAGAGCTAATATTTATGCTTTAAAAACGTAATGTGTTTTGGAGTTGTTTAATTGTCTATGAAATTAAAAAAAAAAAAAGCAAAACAAAAAAAAAAAGCAGAAGTTTCTTAAACAATTAAAAAACTAATATTTTTGGTATTAGGTTGTCGCTTCGAGTTGAGTCACAAGTGTTTCCTTTTTAACATTCTCCAAAAATACAAGTAATAATGAGTGTTAGTATGGAAAAAATAACATAATTATGGGAAATGTGTATACTTCGGATATCATTTTATCTAGAAATGAACGTTTCAACAAATATGTATCATTTATTCTTCAAAGTGTTCTTTGAAGCTTTTATTTATTACGATTACCGAAATCTACTCATTACCCATGATAACATTCTCTTTTCCATACTAAAGCTCACGGTAACTTCGATTTTTGGAAAATATTAAAAATGAGAAGGATAAACAAGTAAAATTTGTTGTAACTCAATTCGAAGCGACAATCTGCGGAACAGATACAAAAAAACTGGTGAAGATGAAGCTATTTGATATAATTAGTAATTATTTTCAAGTATACTATTTGGATCTTGTTTTTAACAAATTATTATGTTTATTTAACTAACATAATCAGAACAAACGGATCTGTAGGATGAATTAATAATAATTGTATATTTATATTTCTTTTCCCTAAGTTTTTTTGTCATCATCTTTTATATTCATTTTAATTTGATTATAATCATAGAATGTCATTGAAGAAAAGCTTTACAACAGAACAATTAACGATTGCTCCAGAGATAACAAATTTTATAGTTCAATTTGTGACAGGGGAACCCTTCTTAATTTATTTTGACACACTTTTTGAATCTTCTTTTAATAATAATTAAGTTACTTTGTCATACTTGAATGAATAAAGTATTTTAAAAATAAAAATGATTGCATTGTATTGTGCAAGATAAAGTTTGCAAGGTATAGTTCTCATGATCCTTTTTAATAATTACATATAATATAAATATATCTGTAACCACAAATTTTATGTAAAGTATTTCTTAATATTTATTCTTTTATCTCAAAAAGTAATGGCGATAAATATTGATTAATAATGTTGTTTTTAAATTGTTTCATATCAGATATATTTTATAGAATAAAAATACATTTTACAATCTGTGATCTATAATTATATTGTCAGGGTTTTTACTTGTTTGGGATTATAACATAAAAATGAAATGTGTGGTGTATAATCTAAGTATCATCTATGATAAATGGTTAATGTATTAGTACAAATATTGATAATTTCAGGTTATTTTTTTTTTAAATTCAATATACTTTCTTCAAATTAAGAAAATATATGTATGTATTCATCTATATGCAAGATATGATTACATTTAACATTATAAAATGTTTTCTATCAGTGCACTACTGGATTTTCTAATGCTGATAACGATATATATATATATATATATATATATATATATATATATATATATATATATATATATATATGCTATGCTATGTTTTTATAATGTAGTAATTATTGCTTAGAGATAGGTAGGTATTGTTTAAAAAATTGGGAAACCAATTTGTGAAATCCTCCAAGAGTACAACTTTCAAACCGTCAAGAATACTTAATCAATCTTTAAAGTAAATCCATTAAAGGTTCAATGAAAGCATATAAGGAACAATATTGGTGATCATTTAAGAAACAGTTTACATTTGAAGTGAATTGTATTGTCATCAACAGCAAAAACTTTGGGAGACTATCCTCTATGAAGTAATTGGAATCCTGATTATATTCTAAGATAAAATTTCCATTTTTTTTAAATTGATCGATCAAGAAATTAAATCTTTTTTCTTCTTTCTCTCCTCTTTTTGCGAAACCTAAATCAGTGGATATAAAATTGGTAGTTTTGGGATAGAAATGTTTCATTGCAATAGGTAAAGGAATTTTAATTTAATTAGAATTTTAAAAGTAGGCCTAATTAATTAGAAAAACTATTTTATAAATAATAATTATAGTAAATATGGCATGTTTTAATTGTTCAACTATAAGACTTATAATTAAAATCTTTAATTTACAGTCACTTGTGGTCTATTGGTTAGCGTAACAAACTACTAAACCCAAGATCGCGGGTTCGTAGCCTGGCAGGTGGCCCTAGGATTTTTTTTAAGGGAGTAAAAAATCCTTAGTTACGCCGTCCTTCGGAAGGGACGTTAAATGGGGATCTCGAGCCTGTACGATGTCAGGTACTCGTTAAAAATCCATATCCTAATTAAACCTGGATAGGCAAAATTTAGAGCTCCCGCTGTAGCATCGTCCGATTAGCCATAGCCGCGTAAAGTGACGTTAAATGAACAAACAACATATCTTTAATTTTCTTGTTCTATATTTGGTTCGAAATTTATCCCTATAAAGGGGTTGCGACTTTATAGTATATATAGTAAATTTATATTGTGTTGTAAGAAGTCGCTTATGCAATGTATTTTTTAATTCCGAAAAATAACTTATTTAAAAGTTCAGGTCGAAACGTTGTGACGTGGAAAACAGTAATAATTTCATATTATTTGGTTTAGCGAACCCATAGGTTCAATACCTATTCCACCAATTAATGTCAACAATCCTACGTCCAATGTTTACCGTCCAAATAGAATACCTAACACTATCACTTTTGACGCATTCCTGCCACAAACACTGCAGAGAATGTATTTTGTCTTCCATTCAAGCCATCTTTTCCTCCTGAATATTAATTCAATTACATTTTTATTTTTTGCCGAAACATATTTAGAGCTGAAAGCATAGTGTGTCATCTGGGATAGAACTTTTGTTATTTCAATCCCAAATAAAAAAGTGTATCTTTTTGTAGCTGTAAGCGTATGAATGCACGTACAGATTAATGTACAAATTAACAACAAACAATTTATTAATTAAAAAACAACGTTGAATACAACGTACGAAATTAATCATATTTTATTCAGGGTTCGTCAAAATATAACTTGAGAGAGAGAGAGAGAGCTGTTTTAGACAAGCTGCAATTTATTATTTATTATTATTACTCTTTAGCAAGTATAATTTATTTTTTAAATAATAGCAGCTTTAATTCATACTTTATTTGTATTCAATCGATACCCATAAAATAAATACGAAAATAGAATTGAATTAAGTAGTATTGGAGAACCTTCATGTATCCGAATACAATACATTGTATATTATCTGAAAGCTTTTAGTATGAGTTATCTCTCAAGCCACTGCAATAAAGATATAGCCAAAGAGTCTAGAATCGAATGAAATTCTGCCATGAATTACCTTTTTGTGAAAAAAAGAAAGATAGAAAGAAAAAAGAAATCCGTTCGCATTGCCACCACGTAGCAGGGCTTTTCTATTTGCCAGGATTTATTTGATGTGCCGCATTGTTTATCGATGCTTATTTATTTTTCCATATTAGTAATGTGTATGTATATATATATATATATATATATATATATATATATATATATATATATATATAGAAAGTACTATTACTATAGAAATTATAGGAATTAGTTTATGCTTAACCATATTTTTAAATTATTTGATGGATGCATTAGTAAAGTATCACTTCAGATTTTTGTAGCTAAAATTCAATATTTATTTAAAACAGCATATAAGTCCCTAAAATAAATTAATTCAATTAAATTTATTTTTTAATTAACATAATTTTTATTGCCAAGACTATTAATACGTTCGTGGTTGTTATTGAGTTATTCAGTGGTAGAGCACTGAGTTGCAATGCTGAAGGTCCTTGGTTCAAATCCCGCTGCTGGCAAGACTTGTATTTATTTAATGGCTCGATATGGGTCCTACGGGATCCAGGACCATCCAGCTCAGCCATCCTTTATAAAATGGGCACCCAAAATAAGGGAGGAAATTTGGCGGGTGAGCGAGATTTATATCTTATGACAGATCATCTCCCTGAACAACCGTTGAACAAGAAATAAGTACAAGAAAGAAATAATAAGGGTTGTAGTGGTACAGTTTTTTTCATTTAATTTTTTAATATCATCACAATTATTAAGAGTAACGGTTCTGGTTTGCCAATTTCAAACAAAATGTACTCTATAGTTATTAAATCTTTTACAACCCATGAAGGATCTAGGGTTCAGTATGTAGTAGAGACTGTGTACTCTACCTAAGACAATGGTTGTGCGTGAAGGAAATTTGTCCGGGATCACGCTAGGTTTTATTAGCCCAATTAAGACTACTAGTTTACAGAGAATGGGTGAGCCTCTGGAGGGTCTGTAAATTCCGAAAGGGTCCATCCGTTGCTGTAAACAGATTAAATAATTTACCTGTCACAGCTGAAATTGAACGAGGAACCTTCCGCTTAGCAAATCAGCTCTATTATATTAGTTATAATAAATAGTATTAACATCGTGCCATACTTAATGACAATAAATAATACTTTCATTTCTGTATTTTCAGTATTTTAATATATATATATATATTATTTATATATTAATTTTAACTAAACGTCATGTAAATTTCAAAAAAAAAAATATTAAACTTGTCATTAAGGAAAGTATCAGAATAATAAATGTTTTTCGATTAAAAAATGGGATTTAATTTATTAAAAACATTAGCATCTATACGAGATATAGAGTTTTAATTAACATAAATCAACAGAAAAAAATAAACAAGTGAAAAAACAACAATTAATTTTCTAAAAACATAATTTCATTCAAATATCAGATACTACACTAATATTAACAATACCACTTCTGGTTTGTCACTAGCAAAACAATTCTAAGATAATATTTCAATTTATTATAATTATTTGCGAACTTTTCATCATGCAACGAAAAATTATGGCTGATTATTAACATATTAAATTCAGATATGCTTTTCAAGTCTTATTGTACATATAGCAGATTTACTTATTGTAATATTATTATAGTTGTAAATATCAATAAATTAAATTTAAAAAAAAATTCAGATATTATATAAATAAGACCGTTAATAATGAAGGGAATGTGGAAGGAAAAAAGTGAATAGTACTCCTTCAGGAATATTTTTTATTATCCACCAGAATGATGCGGCATTGCTTAGGGTTCTTTTTATATTTGTTTTATATTAATTCTTTTTTAAGCTTTGTTTTACTCCTTCTTAAACACCTCTCTGTATTTTTCATAAGAAATATAAATATTAAGTTTATAGAGGCTTATCAAATGTCAATTTTTCAAAGAGAGTGCGTGGATAGGATTGTTGAAATCCAAAGAGATTTCCGATTTTGCTACCTAATTTAATATAATTGTTTTATTATTCATGGAGAAAAGCCGTGAACGACGGAAGAATGGAAGGAATTGTTTATATTCAATGAACGTATCTTGAAACTTTAATTATCAAAATTTGTGTACTTGGTTAACTATTATTTCTTAGATGATAACAATGTTATTAAAAATAATAATGCGGTAAATAAATTATAAGATCATTGATTTCCTTGAATTGATCTTAATTTCATACAACCAATTATACTTGATTATCACAATTATTTCATGCATTATTTATTTTTTCCGGAAAAAATATTATTTAAGAAAAATAATATAGTGCTTTGAGGGTGTTTTTCTAAATAAAATAAAATAATTCATATTATTATGTCATGAAAATTATGGAAAAACTGTCTTTTACAGTATATTTCACAAAACAAAGTAATCAAATGAAGTAGAAATCAAACAAAGATAAGAAATTTTTGTTTGTTCATTTTTTAAAATTTCATATTATTGTTTAATTTTTTGGGGAGGGTGGTTTGGTACCGAGCTTGACACTTAATAATATAAACTTACCAGAACACACCCATTGTTCTTTGTAAACGTGAAATGTGACCGTGTACACGGGAGAAACAATAGCTTATTTTCAATAAGAATGTCTCGTTCAAAGAAGAGTCTAATGGACAACAGTCCACTGCGTGAATAAATGATGCGGCAGTGAAAAGGATAAAAGTTTTAAAAATTAAATTGTTTATCCAGCCGAGAAATTAATTTTTAAAATTAATGCTGTGATTTTTTTTCATGTACGAGAATTGAAGAAGAAGCGACATTCGACGTATACCGACAATAGAATAAAAAAAAATCCGAAAAACATTTCGTTCGCCATATAACTTGCATTGAAACGTGAGCGTTATTAAAATTGTATGTGTTCCTCAGTGTTTTTTTGTTGTTGTTTTTTTACATCTAATATCAACAGGAGTATGTCCACAGGTTTTACTTCAATCTATTCTCGGATATGTGTTGTTTAAGTGTTCCTATAATTCGTATTAATTAAATTAAAATAATTATTGCCATTAAACTTGAAGGGAGAAAAGTTCAAGAAAAATCCCCTTGCATTGTCGGGCCAACACAAGTGTGAACATATTTTTTAACTCTATATTCTTTATAGATTGATATTCTTTTAATTCACACTTGTTAACGATGTATAAACAATCTCTTGAATACAATAACTTCTGGTATGTAGTGTTACAGGTTTTTATTTTATTTATTTTTTTATGAAAATGTCACCAATTTCAGAATAGATAACTGATTGATTGATGACGTATTTGTTCATTAATTTAGTAGTATCCATCTCCGAAATTTTATTTTCAATCTACAGAGTTTTTTATTTATTTCTAACCTTTAAGTTAATATTTTTTTAAGTTGGATTAAAATTAGAACTAAATAATATTCAAACGATACTCGTTATCCCAACATAATCAAATAATTGTGTTCTGTGATCTAGTAATATATTTTTTACATAGAGTACTTCGACCTGATTTGTCGAGGTTAATTAAACTCAAATAATTTAACATCTTCATTGTGAAACAGTTTTGAATAAATATACTTAAACGGAAAATATAATGAAGTAGTTCTCTTGGGGAATTGTGAAATTTCCTTTATCCTCGGAAAAGAAACTAGAATGAAAAAACTTGAGCGGTAGCGAAATAACGCGTTTAATCATGACAGTACTAGCTACTTAAGACAGTTCCCTAGGGACTTCGTTTGAATAATAAAAAGTCCCTTGTCCCATTCAAAGCCCGTTAAGAACGTGTTCAGTTTCTGCCTCCGTTTCTTTTATCATAGCCACAAAACGTAGCATAAATTAACTTTGAAAACGGAGATGAACATATATATATATATATATATATATATATATATATATATATATATATATATATATATAGGTATATATTAGAATCTCAGGTCAGGATGTTTGTTTCGGCTAATCTCCGAAACTACTGGACCGATTTCAATGAAATTTCGCACAGATAAGTAACATTGCCCAACTTAAAATATAGGCTATATCTTTATTTCGATTAGTGGCTGTGATATTTATTATGCAAAATTATATATTTTTCTATCCTGCGGAATTTTGATATGTTGTAAGGGCATGACTGAGTAATGTAAATCCAAATTTGCATCAGAAAAAACTTTTGGTGGTTGAAAAACCTCGACATTTTCAAAAATATTTCAGTTTTTGCTCTGTATCGGCTAATCGCTACGTTTTTGGAAAAATATTTAAGTAACCATTTTTAAAGTAGATTAAATTTTCTAAAATTTGAACCCAACTACAGCTCTGTAGGTCTAATAGATTCTGAGTTCAGTCCCTATTATGTAACAAATAATCGGAATCTTATATATGTACAAATATAAAAATCACGTGTAACGATGTTTGCTCGGGCTAATCTCCGAAACTACTGGACCGATTTCAATGAAATTTCGCACAGATATGTAACATTGCCCAACTTAAAATATAGGCTATTTTATTTCGACTAATGACCGTGATATTTTGTATGCAAAATTATATTTTTCTAGCCTGCGGAATTTTGATATTTTGTAAGGGCATGTCTGAGTATTGTAAATCCAAATTTTCATCAGAAAAAACGGATAGAAAAACATTTAGTGGCCGGAAAACATCGACATTTTCGGAGTTATTTCAGTTTTTGCTCTGTATTGGCTAATCGCTGCGTTTTTGGACCATTTTTAAAATACATTAAAGATTAAATTTGCTAGAATTTGAGCTCAACCGCAGCTCTGTAAGTCCTGTAATAGATTCTGAGTACAGTCCCTATCCTTATACAAAAATCTCATACAACATACTCATCAACAGTTGTTACCAGAATATACCTTTAAATTAAAGTTATAATGTTGATGAAAACAAAGCTGTAATTTATCCAACTGAATTTTTTAATTTCTCCCATGGGCTGCATGCTCACATGTTGCATGCTAATCTATTTGTATTAGCAAAGGATTAATAAAAAAATATTGTGCATCGATTAGCCCTCAATTAAATAAAATAAATATTTATAATTTAAAATAATATTATTAGCCATAATCAAAAATCAACCATTATATACTTCAATCATTAAACTAATTTTACTATATTTAGATATAAGATGAATAAAATGTAAAATCAAAAAATCTATTTATATAATTTTTTTCATTCATTCATTGTTTCTTTAAAATTTAAATAATGAGTTTCTTTTACTTAGGAAAGCGGAATCTTGTTATTAACGTAGTGAATAAGTTTCTAAGTTGGCTTGAAAAGGAGTTATTGCTAATATTACAACTCTATTCCTAGTCTAAAACTACGAGAATGATATGATTCCGATTTCATACATTTAACTGGCACTGGACAAAATTCGACTTAACTAATAATTCACCGGTACTTTTGATATGTTATTTATTGGTGACTTAATAATAATTAATTATTAGTTATTTAGTTAGTTAGTTATTTATTGGTGACTTAATAATAATTAAGCCATTTCATTTTAAATTTAAAATAAAATATGCATATTTTCTTATTCAATTTATTTATACTGCACTTCCTCTCAGGAGTTGAAGATACAGGGTCTAAACTCTTACTTAATACACTTTAAATATCGTGGGTTTATTTCAATTGGTATTTCTCTACATATTTTTTTGGAATATGTATATTAGTGCAGGTAATTTAAATGTCCCTTAGGGCCGGTACATTTACTCTTAAGAGACAGGACAGCAGTTGTAGGCAACACAACGTGTAGACTGTCACATTAAGCCAAAGGGTCTCCTTTTCTTTCTTTGTAAGTAGATTTATAAGTTATCCTGCAGATATGATAAGCACCCAATGAATATAATATATTGAATAATTATTATTATTTAAAACCAACTCCAAGCCAGTCGACCACCCCAACCTTTGGAGAGGAGATGGATAGGTCTCTTATTCATTAATGATTTTAATACTTCATCTCAAATATAATGATCTCAGGGAGGCATCCCATTGTATTATTTAAATATTATCCAGATCAAAGGATCTGACTTCTCCTTGAGATCGTTGCTGGGGTAGTGAAGCCAATATAGCAAAGTACATATTTATGTTTAAAGTATCAAATGATTCTGAGAAGAGTATTACTTCATAAATAATATATTCATAACCAGCCACATAAATCAATAATGAAGATGTTTATTCTATCATTTATGAAACCATTTTTTAAATGATTTTAGAGGAAAATATATTAGTAATATAAGCTTATACCGAATGGATATAATTTAAACCGGACTTGTTGTGTTGTCTCGGAATGGTAAACGTTTTTTGATAAAAAAAACTAATTTATTCAAAAAACGGTATAGACCAAATATATTTATAACTACAATAAATAAACAAAACTTTTAAAATAATTAAGTTTTTTTTAACTAGACATTTTTTTTTATTGCTTTGCAGATTTTCTTCTAGTTTAGGTCAAAACTTTGTGACATGGAAAACAGTAATAATTTTATTTTATTTCATTTTTTGTTGTCAATTGTCAATTAATTGTTATTAATTTTTAAATCCTTTCTCTTCAAAATAAAAATATTTAAAAATTATAACAATTAATAATTGGACAAATCTTTTCTCTTTAAAATACTGCTTGTCAACAAACTGCAAAAAGGAACTACATACTTTTGATTTTAACCAACTAAAAATCTTACCTAAAGAAAGTAACACAATAAAAAGAAAATTCCTAGAAGTACTATATATAAATGATGAAATAAATAATGTAATTAATGACAGGAAAGAAGCAGGTGAAATAAGTTAGCTGTATTCTTCTATTATTTTAAAACTGAAAGAACAATAGTATATGAGATTCAGCTTTGAAAACAACTGGTAGAGTAATGTAACCTGACCCTATTACCTACAAATAGTTTCTTCTGATATATTAATTTTCCATATAACTCTTTTTATAAAAAATCATAATTTGATTAAATCGATTAAATAAAAGATTAAAAAAATGTAAAGATTCTCTTTTTGTGTAGTTTTTTATATAATTTAAACTATTAATTTTACAATATTTAAATTTTTTATGTAAATAAAAATTAAGTATTTAAAAATTTAAATATTGTAAAATAAATAGTTCATAATTACATAAAACTAATCTAGTACTTTAAAGATCAAAGTTTATGTAAGTTTAATATTAATAATTTGACCATGGAGGAAAGATAATCCCCAAGAAAATATTTAATAAATATGCATTTATGAGGTATCTATACCTGATTTTTACTAATTATTGGGACAATTTTATTGAAATGAGGTATTTTTCTTAATATAATTGTTATTTTTTACAGATTTTTAGATATATAATTTCTTTAAACTTATGTATAATTATTGTATAGATGCAGAAAAATTGTTTGAAATGATTGATAATGACATATAGTTGTCGAAACTTTTTAAAGAATTATATAAATTAAGAAGATGAGATGACTGGAGAATGGTTTTTTTTCCAATTTATAAAAATGTTTTTATTTTGAAGAGAAATGATTTTTCAAATTATTATAACAATTAATTGAACAACTATTTTCTCTTCGAAATAAAAATATTTAAAAATTATAACAATTAATAATTGGACAAATCTTTTTTCTTCAAAATAAAAAAGTAATAATTTTATATTGTTTGGCTCAGCGAACCCAAAGGTTTAATTCCGAAACCACCAGTTGATATCAACAAATACCGTCTAAATACAAATCCACTTGACTTCATTTTGACTTTCACCCAACCCATCTTTCCCCCCTAATATTTTCATTTATATTTATTTTAATTTTTTTATCGAAATATATTTATATACCGAAATATAGTTGAATAAGTACTCATCTCGTATAGAACTTCTACTAAAGTCTAATATTTTATTTTAATGAATGTAATACCTAATTCGAGAACCTTTGATTGTATGTATTTATTTTTTTTTTATGGATAAAAACTCTAGTGCGCTACTAAATGTTAACGTACAAAGTAACAACACATAATTTATTAATTAACAGTAGCAAAAAAACCTGTACAACTACAACCCGTGAACGGGTTTGGGGTTCAGTGCATGTTAGGGACTTTTCTGTTTCATGGACCACGGTTGTGGAGAGAGGTGGTTCGTTCTACATCACGCTCAACCGCTAAATTTTCCCCCCTAATATTGGGTACCCACTTTATAGAGACTGACTGAGCCCCAGGAGGATCTAAAATTAACAGACAGCGTACGATCATTTATTGAAATTGATCAGAGTTGAAAGCAAATTACCTCAACTAAAGTCTAATATTTTATATTAATCAATTACATTATGCCTAATTCTAAAATTTTTCAGTTTTATGCATTTAATATTTTTGTATTAGAGTTATAAATATCAATAAATTATTCTAAAAAAAAATATTTTTTAACCAAATACATTAGTGCTCTACTAAATAACTACAATAAATTTCCAGAAAATTAAAAAAAAAATTGAATGAATTGAAATGAACATGAGCGAAAAAAAAATAAAATATTCAACTTACCAACAGTGAACTTTATTGATCACTTTCCTCTACAAGTCCATGAAACAGCACAGTCTCTTCACGTAGGCTTCCACGGTCTGCGGTATTGTCCATATGTTCTTTTTCCGGGATGGAACGTACAGTTTCTACCATGTACTGAACCCCAGACCCATTCATGAGTTTTAGTAGCACAAGTTTTTTTTTTTTAATTCTGAATCGAATCACATTAAAAGGCAAGTATCACCTTTTGATGTAGTAAATCACCACAACCCTGAAAACACGAACATAAATCAAAGGAAACGTACTTACGACTCGTCATAACTCTCCTTGAACGCACCCAGTGACGCCTCAACGTCGCATTGAAATATCTTCCGATCTGAAAATACTCTTTGCACACGACACACATAAATAATTCGTTATAAATAGTAAAAGGAACTAAATGCAGTTGCTCAGGTTTCTTCTAAAGATTTATTTAGTGTGTTTGGATGGCTTTAAACTGTCCCTGTCAAATTTGAAAAATCAAATCAGTTTTCCTCGTGATAAAATACGTATTTATTTCATTCAATCTCGCATATGTACGATTGACTTCATAGCAAATGTGACAGTAATACGTTAATATTACAAATTTTTGTTATAAAACAAAGTATTTCTTTACTTTTATTAATAACTCTAGATATTAATTTATAGTAATGTAAATATATCGAACAGAAGTATTAAAACTCTCATGTGAGTGTAAAAAATAAAAATCTGTATTGGTAAAGCCAAAGCGTTCCTATTGTAATGATGGTATTGAAATTATTTTATTAACCATTAGACAATTTTTAAAAACTTGAAACTTTTTTTATTTCAACATATGTCCTTATTACAATAGGGAGTGGAGTGGCTCAGTGGTAGAGCGCTGAGTTGATGTTCCGAAGGTTCTGGGTTCAAATCCCATCCGCTGATAGACTTTTATTAAATATGACAGCGGCCTGAGATGGATACTATGGGACCTAGGATCCTCCTGTGACTTGCTCAGCCACTTTTAAGTGGGTACCCAAAATTAGGTGAGGATCTGGCATTTGAGCGTGATCTAGGACAAATTCCTGGCTGCAAAACGGTTGTCCAAGAAACAGGAAAATCTCTACCATGTACTGAACCATAGACCCGTTGTGGCACAGTTTTAATTATTACCATTAAACTTAATGGTTCTATTCACAATATGACTTCAATATAAAAAAAAATATGTTGGAAATGAAATATTAGATATATTGTTCCTGACTGTTTTTTTACAAATTTACTTTCCATTGTTTTTCGATATGTTGTGCAATTATTTGTGATACTTTTTTTTTAATAAATTTTACTGATTAAATAAGTTGTTTAATACTTTATCTCTCTAAAGAATCTTAAATAGGTAACAATTAACTATTTAAGTAGAATAAATTTCTTTTAGCTTTCAAAAAATCACATCGTAGGTACAACTCAACTAACCATGTCGGAAAAAGAGCGCGTCTAACGGAAGGTTAACAATACATTCGAATGATTTTTTGGTTTATTAATTATCTATATTAACAATTCTATGCCTAAGATCGCCAGGTTGAAAATCGAAGAGGATTTTCTGAAGAGAGTAAAAAAATCTATCGGATTCGCTAAAAAGAAATAATAAAAAACATCTACCACTACAACCCGTGAACAGGTCAAGGGTTCATTACATGGTAAAGAATGTACTGTATCAAGGACAACGGTTGTGCAGGGAGTTGATTTGTCCTAGATCACGCCCTACCACCAGATTTCCCCCCCCCTATTGTGGTTGCGTACTTTATAGAGGCTGGGCGAGCCTCAGGAGGGACCTAGATCCTATATGATCCATCTCCGTCTACTGACAGACCAAATAAAAGTCGCCTTAATTAACTAAAGATATAAAACTTATAATGAATAGCAAGCATCCACTTTAAACTTCACTGATAATATTATATGAGACCATGTCAAATGTATTTGTATATTGAATTGAAAAAACTCTAATACTGACTTCGGTTAACCCTTAAGGCCTACCTAAACCTCAAGGGGAGAGGGAAAAAGAACGATTAAGGCAGTTGGGGACCACTTCGTATTTTTTCATAAACGGTTCACAGACATTTAACCGAAGACATAAGTGGACTTTTCAAGTTTAATTTAAATACATTTGAAATTATTAGGCTATTATATGACAAATGTATTAGTATAGTGTATATCAAAGTTTTCCACCTAAAACATTATTATGCTATTTTATATTTTAAATTTATAACTACAATTCAACACGAAATTAATTTCTTGGCATAAATTTAATGAAATTAAATGTATTCAACTTTCAATATGATGAATATTAAAAGTTGAATAAAGTTCAAGGTTGGTTTTTTTCTTCAATTATAGACTTCAAAGTATACTTACTACTTCTAATTATGTGTATGCCTCTTTATACATATTGTAATTGATAAGCAATAATAATTTAATATAATTAATAAAAATTAAGTGAACCAATAATTCGATTTAACCTAATAAGAAATCATCACCACTTGAAATTCATTACTAATTTTATTTCTTAAAATAAATTACAAAATTATTGTAAAAAAAAAAGATTTCCTAGAACAGTTCCATTAAGTTTTGCTAATATTTATTCATCATTTTAGGTCATATCGACCCTGCCATCGCAAAGTATCGAATGTAAAATGAACACAGTTTTCGTTTTCGACTTATAGCAGTTGCTTTAGGATTGATAATTGATATAAAATTCATATAGAGGCATCTATCAGTCACATAACAATGTAAAACGAAGGTCACCTGTGGTCTAGTGGTTAGCGTAACAAACTACTAAGCCCAAGATCGCGGGTTCGTAGCCCGGCAGGTGACCCTAGGATTTTTTAAAGGGAGTAAAATATCCTTAGTTACGCCGTCCTTCGGAAGAGACGTTAAACGGGGGTCTCGAGCCTGTACGATGTCTGGTACTCGTTAAAAATCCCTATCCTAATTAAACCTGGATAGGCAAAATTTAGAGCTCCCACTGTAGCATCGTCCGATTAGCCATATCAGCAAAAAGTGACGTTAAATAAACAAACAAACAACGTAAAACGAATGTCATTGGTTTGACTTTAGGCACTAATTTTTATTGAACCTTGAAACTGATTTTTAAAATTCTCCTCTTAAGTACCGATTTTTACATTCGATAGTTAGAAATGGTAGGGACGATATGTACTGTGGTATAGTTTATTTGAATATTTTATGAATATCAATTAATGTTTTTTTTGGTCGCGAAAAGGCCTTAAATACCACGCGAATATCATGTTTAGGTTTTCCTCCTCAACTTCCTCTTTCTCCCTACTTCTCTCATTAGCTCCGCGTATCTGCGCATCCTTTCCTCTGACCACGTACAACCCCTTGTTTGCTTTCTTTGTCCACGAAGACCTTTATATCGTTCAGTGACTTTCTATAGGTTTCTCTATCCTGACAGTCTGAGTCCTTCAGTCCTGCTGAATCCATGTTCACCCTGATCTGCTTGAAAAACTCCGTCGTGTTCTTGCGCTGGTGGAATCGCCGGAAGATTTCCCGGTTTAATATTTCAGGGCTCATCCTCATCATATGTCCATAGAATTTAAGTCTTCTTACCCTGATGTTGGTCTCAAGGCTTCTGCTGTTACTGAATATTTCTTTGTTGAACTTCAGCCTGTATCCTTCGTGTGTCTTTTTGGGCCGGTAGATTTTCCTACGGATTTTCTTTCCACTTTCAGAAGCTTTTCCACGCTAGGGAGACAGGAGGTCTCCGTCCCATTTAGTATCACGGGTTTGATCACGGTGTTATAGTGTCGTGCTTTAATGGATAAGTTCTTTTTGTTGAAGAAGTTCCTGAGGTCGAAACACAACCTTTCCAGTTTGGCGACTTTTCCTTTGAAACTTTCTCGGTCCGAACCGTTATTGAAGATGATTTCTCCTAGGTATCTGAATTTCCGGGTTACCATAATCATTCCACATATGGAGTCGACCGCCTTTTGTTGTTTGATGTTGTTTAGGGGCGAAAAACAGCTATGGTCATCATCGCCCGTTGGTTTATATATTTATCTGCTTTGGGGAGACCACCGACACGAATCCTGTTCTTTGATGTTTATAATATACACACTATACTTCTTACGTTTCTTAATTAAGCGTCTGTATTCTTCGTAATGTATATTATAATTAATATAATCTTATATAATCTTATGTAAATCATTAAGTGAATCCAATAATTCGATTTCGCCAATTAAGAAGCCATAACAACTTTCAATTCATTACTTTTTTTTTTTTTTATATTAAAACTTTATTGAAATATTACAATCTGCCACTTATGGGCAATAAGTAATAGTGATGTGTAGCTTACAGTCATTCCATAACAAAACAATAATATAAGCAAAATAAAATAAAATAAATAAATATATACATGCGGAAAAATATATACATGCGGTAACAGAAAGAAAATAATGCGGTAATAATAATATTAAAGTAAAATAAATAATAAAGTAAAATAAATAATAATAATAATACTAATAATAAAATAAAATAAAATGCACACATTCATACCCTATTTACAATTTACCTGGGGTCCCCGAACTGAGTTTCTTCCCCAGGAATGAGGGCAAAGCAGGAGTCCAGGAAGCCCCAGCCCCCTTTCCCAGCCGCGTCACTGGCATTAAACGCCAATGGAAGCTGGTAAGGGCGCTTCACACACCCACACAGGTCGTGAGTGGAGAATCTGGCCAGTGCCAGTACTCCAAATGGCATTATTACAACAGATCTCGGGGCCATTGCCGGTTTAGACGGCGGGGTGGGTTATATGGATGTGTGGAACTGGATAGTGACTGAGCCAGGGGGTTGGGATGACAGGCAAGGTTTTGGTGAAAGTTTGAAAATTTAGTAGGGATGAGGTCGAGGACGAAAGGAATGTTGAGATCTTTATGGAGGCTTTTGTTGGAAACATAATAAGGAGCATCGACAATAGTTCTCAGGATTTTGGATTGAAAGGATTGAATGCGTCTGATATTCGATTGTTTTGCTGTCCCCCACAGTTCCAGTCCATAGGTCCAAATAGGTTTGATGATGGTCTTGTATATTAGTAATTTATTGTCTCTTGAAAGATCGGAGGTCCGACATAGTAATCTGTACAGTTGGCTAAATCGTCTGTTAAGTTCTTGTCTTTTGAGTCTGGTATGAGGATTCCATGTAAGTCTTTTGTCTAGGAGGAAGCCAAGGTATCGTACTGTGTCGGAAATAGGTAGGATGGTTTCATTGAATTGGAGAGAAGGACATGTTCCCCGGCGAAGGGTAAAAGTCACGTGTTTGCATTTTTCCTCGTTGACTTTGATCCGCCATTGCTTACACCAAATTTCAATGAGTGAAAGGTGGCTTTGTAGGTTCTTGGAAGCTATTTCGGGATCTGGATGAGATGATAGGATAGCTGTGTCGTCTGCGAACGTTGCAAGGAAGGTTTCAGGAGTAGTTGGGATATCAGCGGTGTACAATATGTATAGGATAGGACCCAAGACGCTGCCTTGGGGAACTCCTGCTTGAATTGGGTAAAGATTGGAGTATTCGTTACCACAGCGTACTTGGAAGTAGCGATCAGAGAGGTAGGATCGAAGAACTAGAAATAAGGATTGAGGTAAATGGGTTTTGAGCTTGAACAGCAAACCGGCATGCCATACCCGGTTGAAAGCTTGTGCTACGTCCAGAAATGCGCCTGTGCAGTATTGTTTGCTTTCAAGAGCAGAGGATATGTGATCGATAACTCGGAGTCCCTGCTGGACCGTCGAGTGCCTGGGACGGAATCCAAACTGATGTGAAGGAATATTTTTGGATTCGATGATGGGTAGGATTCGTTTCAGGAGGATTTTTTCGAAAATTTTGGAAAGAATAGGGAGCAGGCTGATGGGTCGGTATGATGAAGTGACATTGGGTGGTTTGCCAGGTTTAGGGAATAGGATGATGACGGAGTGTTTCCACAGCAAAGGGAAGTGAGTGGTACGAAGGATACAGTTGTATAGATAGGTAAGGAAAATAATCGCTTTTTGAGGAAGTCGTTGAAGGATCTGGGTGGTAAGAAGGTCATGTCCAGGAGATTTGCGGACTTTTAACTTTTGTAAGAGAAATTTGACCTCAGAGGGATTTACAGCTTTAGGGGGCAAGGATAGAGGAATGGGTGAAGAAAGGAATTCATTAATATTGGAAACGTGGTTAGGGTGGATTTCAGGATGTGGGATAAATGTATTTGAAAGGTGTTTGGCAAATTCCTCTGCTTTGTCCTCATCTGATGCAGCCCAAGAACTGTCTTCACGTCGGAGAGGATGGGAAATAGAGTGGTATTTGAGTATTTTTTTGGTGGCATTCCAAAGAGAATTATCTGAAGCAGATAGTGTGGAAAGGTAGGATTTGTAGGATTCGGATCTATAGGTTGTCAGGTTCTTTTTGACAAATTTGGTGAAGTGGGTACAGTCTCCGATCGTGAGGATGCCTGGTTCTTTGCCAAAGGGAAATCGGTAACGGCGTTTGGTAAGGATAAGATCCCTAAGATCTTGCGGTAATGGATTTTTCTTGCGGACTTTGAAGGAAGGACGGGGTGAAGATGCAGTCCAAACTGCTTGCTGGATCATATTGGTAAAGGAATTGACTGCATCATCTAACTCCTGAGGTGTTTTTATGGAAACTCTGAGGTCAATGGTGTCGGATACAAGCTGGTGAAATAGGTTCCAGTCTATTGGTCCCCTAATAAATGATGGTGGAGGAAGTTTGGATATTGGGACTATAGAAAGGGTAAGGATCAAAGGACTGTGATCTGAGGACAGTTCATCAAGGCGTTCTATGGAATAGTTTAATGGACCTAAGCCAGCATGGATGAAGAAGTCAAGGAGATCAGGATTTCGGTTTGGGTCAGTGGGCCAATATGTAGGGGTGCCTGGAGAAATAAAACTGGAATTATGGAAGTTAAGTGCAGAGAGGAGGATGCGACCTCGGGTGTTAGTAGTTCTTGAGCCCCATTGTTGATGTTTCGCATTAAAGTCTGCACCTAAAAGGAAATGAATCCCTAAGGAGTTCAGGAGAGAGCTGAATTCGGAATGGGAAATGGATTTATTGGGAGGGCAGTACACCGATGCTAATGTGATGGGAAAGGAAAAGGTTTTGATTGTAACAGCTGTAGCCTGGAAGAGATCGTTTGATGAGAGTGGAAATGAGTGATGGGAGAGGGATTGATGGACTATGACAGCAGTACCACCGTGAGCTTTTCCATCAGGATGGTCGGTCCGGTAGTTTTGGTACTGTGTTATGTTGAGCTTCCGTTTACTGGTCAGTCGAGTTTCTGTAATTAAGGCTACATCAATTTTTTTATCATACAGTAAAGATGTTAGTTCGTCAGTGTGGTTTCGAATACCATTCGCATTCCAAAGGAGAATGGATAAGCTAGATGTCATTTAAGGATTTTGTTGGACAGGAAAGAGATGGGAAACAAGATTTGTTAGGAGAGATATTAGTGGTGTGACCATGGATTTGAACTCGGAGAGGAATGATGTGAGTAGTGTTGTGAGATCAGTAGCATTTGAAGGAGGGGGATATGAGGGATTTGGTGCGGGATATTTGGATTTTGATTCATGGAATATATTGGTTGTTGGGGCTGGTTTAGTGGTTGTGAAGGATTGATTTGTGGTTTAGAGAGGTGTTTTGGGGGTTCGGGTTGTAGCGTGGCCCCGAGATTATTTGTTTGTAGACCACCTGACATTCGGCGTAGGAGACAGCTCCATCTACAATTTTAGAAGGCTGTCTTCTTGAGGTCCTCACTTCTTCGCTGGGCCGACGTGCTGCCAGAACATGAGATTTTATATTTTTGTAGGTTTGGCAACCTTTATAATTGGCTGGATGGCCTTGGAGACATAGTGCGCAGACAGCTGGTGTTTCTCTCGGCTTGACACATTCTTCAGTTTTATGCGGTTCTCCGCATTTGACGCACCTTGGAGTATGATGGCAGTAGTGCCTAGTGTGCCCATATGCTTGGCAGTTATGACATTGCACAATGTCTTTTTTTTGGGTAAGGTTTTTCTATTTGAACCTGGGTATAGTAAAGTCTATTAACATCATAGATTTTTTCTACTCCGGGTGCTGGTTCTAAATCTATGAAGAAGAGAGGTAATGGAGTTTTGTTGCCTGTCCCGGGGTGTACAGTATTCTTCTTGTAGACATTTGTAATTTGTCTAACCTTGAAGCCCATGGCGGTCAGTTCTTCTTCTATGACGTCAGCAGGGGTGGTTGGGTGCAATTTCCTGACTACAACTCTGATGGATCTCTCCTCCTTTAATTGATAAGTATGGTAATCAGCTTTAGTCTCCGTTAGGTACTTGACTATTCGTCGGTATGTCTCGGGCGTGTCTGACTGAATCTTTGTATCATTGGTTCTACTAGTGCAGTAGTATTT
Organism: Arma custos; assembly: GCA_037127475.1. NCBI lineage: Eukaryota > Metazoa > Arthropoda > Insecta > Hemiptera > Pentatomidae > Arma > Arma custos. The sequence continues at coordinate 87,758,800 of CM073764.1, read as the reverse complement.
TCCGGTGCCTACTGCCTTATTCAGTTGTGTACAAAGAAGTCTAAAGTTTTTTATACTGCGTACAAAGATTGGTGGTGGCCTGTGCACTTTAGGGGCCGATGTGGTCTCCATTGCTTCACTCGGTAGATTTGTTAGGGGCTGAAATCTGTTGGGTGAGTAGAAGGGAGAATCTTCAGTTAACTCAGCAGATGACCCTGGTTGGGTATTTTCATTCGACGGTCCTGCCTTGGGTTCCTTATTATCTATTGGAGTAGTAGGAGGTGTATCGACTTTACGCCTTCTATTAGGTTTAGGTTTAGAAGGGCTATTTCTTGTAGTTGATTCTAAGGATCGACTTCTCTTTGCGTTTCCTTTTTTTTCTGTTTTGCTAGATAATACCTGATGGTAAAATTTCATTTTGATGTTTTATATTGCTGGAGTAAAATAAAAAATAAAAATAAAAAAAAGTTAGTACAGAGAAGACAACTAAATAAAAATAAAAAGTTCGTATTAGGTTTGATCTGAAAACGGCACAGATCAACCTCACTCGCTGCCAGAGGCCGCACTGATGACTAACTCAGTCCTGCGAGTGGGGATGGACCTGCTGCAACCAGCAGCAAGATAACTAACTCCTGTCTCTTAAATCACTCTAATTTTATAATTATTATAGTCAAGTTATATGTAATTGATTTACCTCGAAATTTCACATTTTATCTCACTGAATCACTAACTATAACTATGTAAAATGCCATGAAGGTTCGTTGAATTTTAAAGATAGAATTAAGAAATATCACAGAGAAGATGTTGATCACTCCAGCACGCGCTGTGAACTGAATTCGTTACTAATTTTATTTCTTAACATAAATTTAATTAAATAATATTTGTTTGTAAATTAAATAGTTTTCATTGCATAAATCCATTTAGTTTCCCTAATATTTATTCATCATGGATTGTTTTATGAATTTCGTAAGATAGCAAGTAGTTTTTGTTATTTGTTCGTATTTTTATTTATTTTTTTCAATTTTAACTTAAAACTCCTAATTTAACACATCTATGCTTGGTAGTGTATATTACAATTAATAGCTATTGAATATTTAATATAGCTAATAATAATTAATTGATCAAAAGATCCGATTATGTTAATGGTGCAATCTTCTCTAATTATGTACATATCGACTAGAATGTACAGAAACTGCTTAGAACCGAAGTTCTCTAAACATTATTAGTAGGCAATTTATATAAAATTAATATTATTATGTTAATAATAATTGCGTGCTTCATCATATTTAGCAACAATGTTAGAGTCAAATAACTGTCTAGTTGATCCACTCATTTTCCATTCTTCAGTAGTTTCCCAAGTTTTCCCTTTCACCCCACCCCTGCACACGTGTGCATTTCTTTGTGTGTGGGCCATAATTCTTTTTCCTTTCAATAGCCTAAGGTACTTCAGACTCAGGCAGTATATCTCTAGTTCGGTGAGATCTTAAGATCTGGGGCTTAAACTAACCCCTCAGGGTGGATGACACCTTAAATATCTCCTTCACCCACTTATACCCTCAATTCCTACATTACTGCTTTATTAATCGTCAAGAACGAATACGCCTGTTTTTTTACCGATCTTAAAAAGAGGTATAAAAAGCGATTATTACATAGTGGAAATTCGAACTGTCCCAAAATCCTTATTATTTAACCAATCAGACGAATTAATGCGTCCGTATTCATTGGATAATAGCAGCTGAGACAAACCCATAACTTTTTTATTTTTTAAAGAGAAAAGATAGGGCCTCGGCCGGGATTTGAACCTGGAACCTTTGTCTCACCGTGACATCGCTCTACCAGTTGAGCTACCCAAGGCCGCCTTCCGGCCGAGGACAAATTTTTTCTCTCATAGATCCCATGTCCTCGTGTTCTCGCCATTTTTGCGATGAATACACTAGAACGAAGTTCTTTGAACATTAATTTAATTTTAGGATCTTATTGACTTACGTCATATTACTATTTATAATTATTGGTCATTTTTTTGAGTTTTAAATATTTTTATTTTTTAAAGAGAAAAGATAGGCTCTCTATGAGAGAAAAGATTTGTCCTCGGCCGGCAGGCGGCCTTGGGTAGAGCGATGTCACGGTGAGACAAAGGTTCCGGGTTCAAATCCCGGCCGAGGGTCTATCTTTTCTCTTTAAAAAATGAAAAATAAAAATATTTAAAACTAAAAAAAATGACCAATAATTATAAAAAATCATAACTTTTTTAAATTCAAATCTCCATCGTAATAACACTAAATGTTGCATTTTAACGAGTATCTGATACGTTTTATGTTTCCTCTTTAGGGTGGCATAACTATGGATATTTTACTCCCTTTAAAGAAACCTGACGTTACTTCCAAGGCTGCGAACCTCTGATCTTGGACTTGGACGGTTGTTATGCCAGCCACTATACCCCAGGTAAGTTCTTAATGATCAATTAGCTAAATTCTGTGAAATTTTTAAAATTAGTAAAGAAACGAAAATATAAGCTACGAAAATTGGGGTTTTCTGTCCCAAGGTCGATAGAATCCAAAAATAAAATTAATAAAAATATAAAAACGGATATTTTATTTTTAAATATGGGAAGAATAGATATTCTAAATAAAAGTAATCATTTTATTGTTTATGTTTTCAATCTATTGAGATCTATAACAATAATGCATATATCATTTTTCTTCAAAAAATATTTTTTTAAATCTAAATAATATGCTTTCCCCATATTTTTAATCCAACTACAAATAAAATACTTATTTGTACCTAACAAAATTACCTAACAAAATCATTTCAGAGTCAAAGGAAACCAAAATATAAAAAGAAATTATATATTTTCTTAAAATTAATTAATGCATATTCTTATAATCATTGTGTCATGGCTAAGCATACAAATATTTCAGTCTCCCCAAAAAACTGTTGCATCCTAAAAATGGCAAATTAAATCTTAGTGTTGTTTCAGGTAACTATTTAGAAAATTAAGACATTTTTTAAGCGAAGACTGATTACTTAAGACTCTTCTTTACCCAATACATGTATATACTTTCTGTTTTTCCCTATAGTGTGTCAACATGCACTGTTAGTTAACAAATTTGATGCTTTTTCATATTTGAGATCGAAATATTTCTAAATACTTAACAAACTATTTGAACGATAAAACTCTTGAAGCGTTCACTTAAAAAGTCATAACATATTTTCATACTGGCATACTAAACACATTTGATGCGATTGTAACGGGCTGAGATATATTTTTTTTTTATATAGATAGTTAGTTAATGTGCATTAGTTACAGCTTTTGTTCAATGCTAAAAATGTTAGCGAATTTATATGTATATAAGGAAAGTAATCTGTGTAAACAAATTTTTAACTCTCATCTTTGTGATCAAAAGAAGTATGTTATCATTTGAAGTCAAAAGTTTATTGTTAGTTTTACGTATTATAGAAAATGATTAGCATTTATTTGCTTCTTCTCATTAATAGGTTCTAAAAAGACTTTAGGTTGTAAGGATTTTGTATATGAATATGTAGGTAAATGTTATTCTCTGCCAAATAAGATTTGCTAAGTATTTCTTTTTGTGACTAATTACATCCATGTTCTTTGTATAGGGTTTTGGTTAAAGGCCGTGTAGGTCCTTAACATTTAGTTTTAATAATATTTAAGTAAAAGTTAATTCTTAATAAAGGGTAACGTCCGTTTGTGGAGGCGCTGAGCCAAGCATGCCAGCTCAGCAGGAAGTGCATCAGCAAGTCTCAACGAAAAATATACGGCTCTTGGACACTTTGAATATAATTATTTAGATTCTTGGGAAAATAATGACCACCAGGGGCAGCACCTGTCAGAAAGAGAAAGAAGAGTGCTGACGACAGCTCGGGGAAGCTTAAGTACCCGAGGGTTTTTCCTCTCGTGGCCCAGAACAGGAGAGTACCTCTGCCGACGGCAGGTGGGGAAATTCGCAGGATGGGGCCGAGCCGAGAAGACGGGGACTAGCGAGAAGCCTTGGTTCCGGAGCAAGACGCCAGAGAAAGGTATTAGGTCCTCTATTTACTGTAGTCTGACTAGACTTGTGGTGAGGCCAGTGGGTGGTCAGTTGAAGATAGAGCCAGTAAGTTATTTCGTTGAGAATCGTCGCGTTTGGCCATAAGGCAAGTAGGAATCGTTATTTAAGTATTAATGCCCATAGAGTTTTGGTTGGAAAAGTATTAATAGTTACGAGATAAGGAATACTGAGGCGAATGTTTAAGTTGTAATTAGTGCCTCTGATTATTGTTGTAAATGATAGAACTAGTTTTATTTGAAATTGTCAAATTAGCGAATATGAGATAAGGATCAATGATGGTGGATAATTGATTTGTAACTGTCGTGTAATAGGGAATTCTGGAAAATGTTTTATAATAGAATTAGGGTGTTTATTAGCGGCTAGTAATGAGTACATTGTAAACATTATTAGTGCATAGGATGATTGTTATAAAGGATACTGTTATGGAAGATGGATGGAGGTTTAATTGTAAATTATTAAGATTATTAATGGTTATAAGATAAGGAGTGCTGATGGGGAATGCTGACGTTGTAATTATTAGTGCATAGAATTATTGTATAGATAAAGGGTTTGATGATTGTTATATATAGCGGAACTTGTTTTATTATTATTTTAGTGGATTTTAGGACTATGAGTATTGATGGAGAATCAGGTGTATGAGTCTCGTTCACATGTTATTATTAAGTATTATTATTGAGAGTGATTCTTATGTGAAATTAGAGTTTTATTTTCATGATGCTATATGTAACTTTTATTTCAATATATTAGCGTTTGTATTGTGATAGATAAATGTGTGGGTTTTTTTTTATTCACCCAGTTTCCCCCTGTAAATGTAAATTTCCCCCTCCCTCACCCCTCCCAGCTCTTCCTAGGTCGCCCTAGGTAACACGATATTTTTTAGAACTTTTTTTTTATTTTTTAACCTAAATTTTTTGGTATATTAAGCTGAAATGTGTTAAATCATTCATGGGTCCATTCAAAACGAGTAATGCGGTCATTTAACTTTGAAAATCGGTAGAGAGAACGGACTCATTGAACACATTTAATACAAAATACCTTCGTAATTCAAACTGAAAATGTTTCAAACTATTCAAAGGGTCTAAAAGCACCAATCGAACTTGAATATCAGTTCAATCGTTCACCCATAAAAGAGTGATCAGTGAAAACACATGTCCCTACCTTGTAGTCGCCTACCAAAGGCCCAACACCAACTTTATGCAATATAATAGAAATTTAAAATTGTATCATGCTTATTGAGGTACATTATTAAGTAACGCTATTCTTTGTCCTAGAAAATTAATGTGTTAGCGGCTGGAGATGGATGCTATGAGATCTTGGACCCTCCTGGGGCTTACTCAGCTTCTATAAAATGGATACCCAAAATAAGGAGAGAAATCTGGTGTTTGAGGTAGGACAAATCACCTAACTGTACAACTGTTGTCTAAAAACAGTATATTCTTTACCATACACTGAACCCCAGACCCTTCAAAGGGTCGTAATGGTAGTTTTTCGTCTTTCTTGTTTTCAGCTTTGTCTTATTATATAAGTTATCCTACGGAATAGCTTGAAAGTAATAAATGATGCCCCTACGCCTATAAATTTTATTTATGATGATAAATAACTATCTGTCGATTAGAAATTAATGATATTACATAGTACATAGACAGTACACACAATTACCAAATAATATAGGTCAATAAATACTTTGGAAAAATATAAAATTTACATCGTGGTGTATATAGTTGACATTGGTCGTTGTATTCCTGCCAAGACTGGTTTTAATGAGGACATTTCTGAGTCTTGTCGTATGGATAAATATCCATTGAAATGAAAAGATAAGAGGTTGATATGTCATGTGTGAGGTTTTGAGTTTAATAGAAACACATGGTTCCAGACCTTTAAATTCCTTTATATCATCTAGAAATATGTCGGTAGCTTATTGATTTGGTTTAAAGCTTCAGAATTTTAGGGTGGTTAGTATGCCAAACTTTTATTTTTTATTTATGCTCTCTGATATAACTGAAAAAAACGCATAATCTAAGAAGATAATTATAATGATGCGTTAATAAGCACCAAAAGAACCATAAATAGAAATTTTTGAACATTTATTAAGGAAATATTATGTACTACACTAGAGATTCAATAACCTCCTTCTCTACGTATAAATAGTATTTATAGTAAACCAATTGACAGGGACATATGAGGACTTGAAAATCTAAAGAATCAAAGTGCCATTTTTTTTTTTCACTTGTAGCCAATCTAAGTCATTTCGCCAATGCCCTGCTAACAGACGCATAAGCCTTTTTAAATTCTTGTACTATCATTAAAAGAGTTACTACGTTTTTGATGATTTACAATAAAAAAATATTAATACTAGTTAAAGATATGAAGTTTTTTATTACAAAATTTCACTTTTGGCACTTAGCACCTTTAGCAATTCCAGAAGTAGTTGTACTCATATGAATTATATTAAAGGTATGATACATATGTATTAAAATACTGTAACGAGTCTCTATAATAGTATTAGGCTACAAGTGTACCAAAGCTGTGACAGATAATTTATTAAATCTGTTAACAGCAGAGGTCCGTGGACTATGCGTACCCTTCAGGAGCTAACCCAACATCTATAAGCTGGACCGGTGAGCGATATCTCGCTCACATTAGCTCCCTACCCAACCATTTGCATAGAAACTGTATAGTCTATTTCATGTTCTATACGAAGAACTGAAGACCATTCATGGGTTGTATTGGTGCAGGTTTGTACCCAAATGATACCTGTTAGATCTTGTTGTATACAGATGTAGCCAGCCATCTTTTATCAGAAATGCAGGAAAATTGGTTGTCATAAATTTCCACTCAAAGTTATAACAATTTACTTCTAAGGCAAGGATTTATATCTCGATACATATTGAAGATATCATCTTATAAAAGTTAATAAAAAGGTAGGAGATACGTCGGGTACAAACAGGACCAAAGGCTGGAGCTTAGGGGAAGAAAGGATACGGCGGCTTCGCTTCAAATGTAGTTGTACTAATATAATTCATATGAGTACAACTACATTTGATTTCACTTACTATTTAAATATAACTAGAAATAATAGCACACCGATTATTCTAGACAATATATTTTATGACTACTATTTATTCCATTAACTTCTAAATGCAACACCTTACTTATACAATACTTCTAAAATAAAACACCTGTAAATATTATATAGTATATGAGTAAAAACATGCTTCTGAATTATCCAATATCAAAAAACCATACAACAATTAGCTTTTCAAAAGGTTCGATCGTTTCTGTTAGGAACGATTTATATACCTGTACCTGTGCCAATACAACCCGTGAACGGGTCTGGGGTTCGATACATTGCAGGATTTCCGGTATGGCAATTCAGTGATCTACCACTCAGCCACTCCGCTCGCTTGATTATTTATATAACTTTTTATTATAAAAAGATTGATAATAAACAAAAGAGTTATCATGTAAATTCCTATAATTATCTAACCTTATTCCATAAATGTTTAAAAATAAAACTACAACTCTTAAAATTTGATTCTTCGATCGGACGATGCTACATTGGGCATCCTAAATTTCGCCCTCAAAAGAAAACTAATTTTCTACGATGGATGGCCAAGGAGGATCTATTCCCCTTAATAAAATCCTAAGGCAACCTTCCGGGCTGCGAACCCACGATCTTGGGTATCAAAGAGTATTTTCCTAACCACTATACTACACATGAACCAACTTTTATAATAAGAAGAAAATGAATAGTAATTTTAACGATCCAATAGTATTTTGCTTGCTTGCCGTTTTTGAAATTATTCTTACACGCTTATTAGAAATTTTTAATATAGTAACACCTATATTATATGGAAAATAATTATTTGAAACAGTATTAGAACTAGGTAATAACACTACAATGCCGTTTTGTACTCCTACATGGCTCGTAAATTGAAGCAAACGATATTATAAATATATATGTGAGTATATTATGTATACATGCATATTATAAATAATTATAATAATAATATATGAGCCTAAATTATAAGGAATAGATTAGGAAAAATAAAACTTCTTAATAAACAGATGCTCAATAAACAGAAAAAAAAAATTATTTTAGGTCCGTTAAGAATAAAAAATATGTAGTGAAAATAGTACATTTATTTGGCCAAGAGGCTACATAATAAACAACATGGTAAATACATAAGTAATTAAAAAGTCAATAGAAACCAAAAAAGTGCTTTTCAAAAAAAAAAAAATGTAGTCGCAAAAAGAGAATGATTAATTGGGCACTTAGATATTGATCCAATCATCCAATATGGCGTTTTAATAACCTTTTGAATGATTATTAAAATTCTCATTCAATTATTAATTGTAAACAAGCTGATAAAAGCTTTAGTACCCATAGTTAGTTTTATAGTTTGTTTATTAATAGATTTCTTTGGTGTTAAACATTTTCCAAACAATACCCATTTGAATAGCTGAGACGTTTAGAACATTCATGTGAATGCTGATCCAAAATAATCGAGAAAGAAGATATGCGAAGACATAACGGTAAGATCCTTTTTCCCACGATTCAATAAAGGGACGAACCTAAAGGCAAGAGGTATTCCCTTTAAGGTTGAATCCCTAAATTGCCCAACCAACCCATTTTATTTCTCAAAGGATCTTCTTCAGGTGCCACTCTCGCTGCCTATTCGTTTGTTTTTATAAATATTTTCTCTTGTTTTGTTTTTTTATGATATATACCGAACGTAAAAGTTATCAGAATACTGAAGCAGGGGTTAAAAACAATTTTATGATTAGTTTTAAAAATAAGTTTATTACTAATTAATTCAAAGTTTCGATGGTGAATAGATGGAGGAGACAGGTACATTTAGTAAAGAAGAACATACATATAAGTTCGGCCTAAATTTTAGTCCGTCATATGAACAGTTTACTGACAGCGACTATTGATTGTTTGTTTCATTTAACGACAGTTGATGCTGGTGTCGTTAATCGGACGATACCGCAGTGGGTGTTAAAAATGTTACCTATCGAGGTATGATTAGGATAGGAATCTTCAACAAATGCCTGTCATCGCACAGGCTCGGTACCGCCAATTCACTTCGCCTCTGAAGGACGGCATAACCAATGATTTTTGATTTCCTTTAAAAAAATCGACCTGTCTGGACATGAAACCTGGACATAGGTGGTTATGCTAAATACTACACCACAAGTGACCATATACAGGCCTAAGTAGACCATAACACTTTATCAACGCCTTATTTACGGTAAAGAGCTTAGGGATGAAACGTCGGCTTTTATTTAAACAAATTTTCTTGTCTGTATGTTCTTCTTTACTAACAGCAACCCCTAAACATCATCTAATGTAATTAGTTATAAGTTATACCTGGGTTTCATTATTTTCCTCGAATCACTTTCTTTAGAGTACGTTAAATCGATTATTTTACTTGGTTTTTTAGGCCCTTCCTTGCGCTTTCACCAACATTTCTTCATTCTTTCCGTTAACGTCGCCTTCAAGTCTTCCGAGATTACTATTTTCTTCCGACCTTAGGTAATAATATTATAAGTATTGTGATCTCTTTCCAATATTTCCATTTCACGCAAATATTGGAAGGTATTTCAACTGATTAATATACAACTACCCATTCTTCATCAACCTGGCATGAGTTTGAGACCAACATATCTTACTAATATTATAAATGTGAAAGTTTGTATGTTTGTCTCTCTTTTACGGCAAAACTAATGAACGGATTTGGATGAAACTTTACAGTAATATAGGTTATACATCATAATAACACATAGGCTATAGCATGCGCGGATTTAGGGGGGGGCGCACTTGCCCCCCCTCCTACTGTTTTTTAGGTACTGTGGATAATCCATTACAGTACATAATTAAAGGCAAATCACATGATCATAATTGTAAAAAATAACAGAAAGAGCATGGGTGAAACTATTGTTTTGATATCCTACTAATCTTACTAACATTATAAATGCGAAAGTTTGTATGTTTCTCTTTCACGCAAAAACTAATAAACGGATTTGGATGAACCTTTACAGTAATATAGGTTATACATCAGAATAACACATAGGCTATAGCAAGCGTGGATTTAGGGGGGGGGGGGGGCGCACTGGAGCAAGTGCCCCCACCTCCGACCGTTTTTTAGGTACTCTGGAGAATCCATTATAGTACATAATTAAAGGCAAATCACATGATCATAATTGTAAAAAATAACAGAAAGAGCATGGGTGAAACTATTGTTTTGATATCCTACTAATCTTACTAACATTATAAATGCGAAAGTTTGTATGTTTCTCTTTCACGCAAAAACTAATAAACGGATTTGGATGAACCTTTACAGTAATATAGGTTATACATCAGAATAACACATAGGCTATAGCAAGCGTGGATTTAGGGGGGGGGCGCACTGGAGCAAGTGCCCCCACCTCCGACCGTTTTTTAGGTACTCTGGAGAATCCATTATAGTACATAATTAAAGGCAAATCACATTATCATAATTGTTAAAATAATAGAAAGAACATGGGTGAAACTATTGTTTTGATATCCTACTAATCTTATTAACATTATAAATAAAAGGAACTTAGCATCTTTAAATTTGCAGATAGGTTCTTTGTATAATATAAGAAAGAAATTGGATAATTCCACATCCAAGGGTTTCCTCTTTAATATAATAGGGGTTCAAAGATTGTATAGAATCTGTCTGTTTTGAAGTTAGACATCTGAAATTTTGAATGTACGAGGAGTAACTTTCAGTTTAAAAAAATGTTAAATTATTCATTTAATATGATCTTTCACGAACTTTATGTGGCAGCCCAAATTCCACGCGAGCGAAGCCGCGGGCAAAATCTAGTCTATTCATATTTGTAACAGTCATGAAAGTAGAACTCGATATTCACACCAATATTGATAATCTGCAGTGAAATAGCAAGTAAATGTGATATTGCGACGATATATATATATATATATATATATATATATATATATATATATGTCATTCTGTATTCAGATTTTCCTAGTAAATGACCATAAAAACTTTATTTGACTCCTATTATTTAATTATTATTATCACCAATAAAATTATTAATTTAATAAATACTAAATGTTGCCCAAAAGAATTCCATTAATACTCTAAACATTATTTTATTAAAATTATGATCTATACTATATAAACGTAAACCATTCTCTTTTGTACATATAACACGTTTCTGACTTTACACAATATGCTTTCACGCCATTATGATTGTTATCAATATTTCGTAAATCACGTAAATATATAAATGTGTGGTGTATTCTGATTCTCTTTTCTAAAGCAATTTCTAACATTGTTTTCAGTGGGGAAAAAATGATCAAATGGTGATCTAGCCTTTTAGAAGCCGCATTGATATTGGTATTCTTCAATAATATTCCCGGCCTAGGAAAAGTAATCTTGCGAAGATTACACTGGAGAGGAGTTCATATGCTGTGTTGAATATAGCACAGGATTATTAAGAATTTCGTTAAAACATAGAAAAGCTAGAAAGTAATAGAGGAACGAGCAGCATTCCTAGTGAGCGCTGGTAGATCAAAGTTGAACTCCAATTTTAGTAGTAATAGGCATCCACTCACACATTTTGTCGTTCCCAATATTAATTTTTCTAAAATAAAATATATATATATATATATATATATATATATATATATATATATATAAAACCAATTTAGATATTCTCAATGTTTTTATAGCATTCTAATTTTAATTTTAATCCTTATCTAATACACTGGACTGCAAATACTTTGTAATTATTATCATTGAATAAACCAGTTTCCAGTAATAATTCATGTATTCTTTTAAAGCGATGTTACGACTTCAATTGATGTATGTTTTTATTATTTTAATAAGCATCCTGCATCAATTATATATATATATATATAACTATCAAACTATATAACTTCAAATAAGTTACAAGTCCAAAAATTCTGTAAAAAAACAACAATCACAAATAAGTTACACAAATCTAAAACAAAACAAAAAAACTTGTCCCAACAGTTAGCCAAAACTAAGCATAGATGCCTCATAAAAATGCATCATAAGAATTTAATTTTTTTTTATTTTCTTGGGGACCAACTATCCTCCATGGTCGATCGTATTGATTGAATGTTCAGGAACGATATATCTGATATTCCATTTCTAATAGTTTTTGTTAGAATAATATGATACAACTCAAAATATAAAAAAAAATTTTTTTATTGTTATATGATATAATTTTTTTTCAAATAAAATATTTTAAAAAATGTTAGAAATTCCACATTAGGGAAAAATCATTTCTGAGATGGAACGAACCGTTTGCTAATTCAAATAAATCTCCTAGTTTACATAGGTTTATTCCAAGACTTACAATCAAAATTTACACAAATTACAAACGAACCCAGGTTGTAGCTGAACCTACCAAATCATACATACACATATTCCGCATGATCAATGACAATACTAGTTCAATAGACGAAGAAGAACAGACATTTAAACACGTAATTTATGGCTGCAAATGATGAAAGGCAAACGTTAAAATTAATTATTTCAATAATATTAAGAGGGAACGAATGGCCAGTGCCTGAACACGATCTATATTAATACATTTCGGCCCGTATTCATTAAATTCATTAATAGTATTGATTTTGGAAAGTTTACATCAAATTAAGATTATTAATATAAATTGTAAAAAATTATAATCACTTTATAATTTTAATAAAAAAGGATTACAATACCTTCATTACAATATGAATAACTCTGCTTTACCAATAACCAAATTTTTATTTTTTTTAACTCACATGGAACTTCCAAATACCTCCATTGAGCAATTGGGTTTTTTGAGTTATGAAGTTCTTTAGGAGGAGCGATATCATTTGGCTTAAGAAGGTTGTAACAATTTAGTGATAGACCTCCATTTGATATTGGGCTCAGATTTTTTATGAAAGAACTGAAATAAATGAAATTTGAAATAAAAATCTTTGTTTATTTTAAAGAGAAAGGCTATGCCCACGGCCGAGATTCGAACCCGGGTCTCCCACATTTTCGTTGTGGTGCTATACCAGTTGAGCTATCCTTGTTCATACCTCGGTCAGGCATATCCATTCTCTTCACTGATCCCATATCTTCGTGATCTCGCAATTTGCGATGTATACAAGGAGAAGAATGTTTATTGAACATTACTTTAATAAGGATCATGTTGACTTACGTAATTATATAGGTATTATTAAAATTTATTTTATTTTATTTTTTTATTAATTGTTATAATTTTAAATATTTTTATTTTGAAGAGAAAAGATATGTCCAGGGCCGAAGGGATTCAAACCCAGGTTGCCCACATTTCCGTTGTGTGGCAACTGAGCTATCCTGGTTCGTTTGTTTTATTTTTTAATTCGATGATCGACCATTTTATCCAAATTCGAAAACAGTGATATGTTTTTTGTTTCATCTTAAAAGAAACACAGTGGCTTTGTGATTTTCCAAATTTTAAAAATATTTTTAATTTAACTGATCAAACTCGGCTTAACAAAAACAAAAATCACTAATTAAGAACAATCAGTTCCTCAATCTGTTACTAGGCAACGCCGTTAAATAATATATACCTAAAAACTTTTTATATTATAAAAATAAAATTGAAAAAGCAAATTAGACTTATTTTGATTTAAAATCTTTCGATGTATTGTCAAATTGTACATGCATTCCTAAGACTTGGTAGTTAAGTTTATTTTAGCTAATATTATTGTAATATTTTTTTTAAAACATGTCCTTTTAACTATAGGCCTGGTGAAGGATTTAATATTTTGTAACCGTCTGTTAATCATTGGAAAAATATTACTATCTTAATATTAAGGAGCGGAGGGGCTCAGAGGTAGAGAGAGCTCTGAGTTGCCATGCCGAAGATCCTGGGTTCAAAAAAGAGATAGATCCTGTGGGATGTAGGACCCTCATAGGGTATAATCAGCCTCTATAAAGTAGGTACCTAAAATAAGGAGGAAAAATCAGGCGGTTGAGCATGATCTTGGACAAATCATCTCCCTGTACTTCCGTTGTCCTTGAAATAGTGCTGTCTTAACCATGTACTGAGCCCCCAGACCCTTCACGGATTGTAGTGGTACAGGTTTTTTAAATTTTTATATTATTTTTCATTTTTTATACTGATCTCCAGACCCTTCATGGGTTGGTGCAGTTTATTTAATATGTAGCTGTGTGTATGTTTAATACATGTATATTTAATATGTGCAGTTTATTTAGTATGTAGTTATATCTATATATATACGAGTACATGTAAACTAAGTGCTGTTATATTTCCTCAAAATCATCTTATATCAAAGCATAAATAAGTTAAGTAGAGTACAGAAGGATATTCACCCTCGATTTTACAGTAGAGTAATCCCATTCTTCATTTTCCACCTGTAGGCTTATCATCTTTTGTTTTCCTTTTGAAAGTAATTTTCCGGAAAAGTTTCCGAAAATATTGTATATAGTATGGTACATAGGCTGTAAGCATAGCTTAAATATTTAAACCGATTTGTGGTTCTCTCGACAACCACTTGTGTCAGCAAAAGCTGGTTTCGGTAGACAGCAAATAATCCGATTCTAACTTTGGATTCAAGTTGTAGGGATTTAAGTTGAGGCCCTATTAGTTGCAGAAACCAATAAGCATGGAACATCACAATATAATTATTTAACGTTTTATTTTTAGTTTAAAATTCCTATAAATTTTCTTTTTTTAATCAAATTTAATTTTTAACTAAATCATACCCTGGATACGAGACATTTTTTGTCCTCTTCGTTTTGGCCAATTAGTGACCACGTACCAATCTAAATACTTTTTTCGGTGCATTGATCATCGAAAAAAACACAACTGACATTAAAAATACAAATGTTCTTTGTTTAAGTCTAATAATTATCATTCAATCAACCAATCCTACTATTCTATACTTTTATTTTTGTAACCTAACAAAATCATCGGGATGAGTTTGTTCGGGGGATAAATAATTAAAAAATGTCGTCAATAAACTGAAATAGTGTTGTTCTTTTTTAGTAAATATCTGTGGCCCTTTCGATCACTGTTTCAAGTTATGAGGCAGGTTAGATTCCATTTTTATTTTTGATAAATACATCGAAATATATATATTCCATTACTTGATGTCACATTACAAAGTTTAACTTAGATATATAAAATTAATACATATGGAATAGATATTCTAATATATGGCATTAATATAACTGGAAACCCCTAAAGAAATAAAAAGCTGTGTTTTATTAAAGACGCAGAATTTCAATTTTTTATTCCGAGTTTACCCCATTACAACCCATGAATCTTGGATTCAGTACATGGTAGAGACTGTAGTCTTTCAAAGACAACGTCTGTACTGGAAGCTGATTTGTCCGCAATCACGTTCATCCACCAGGTCTATCCCCCTTTTCCCAGTGCCAATTTTTATTATTATTTTATTTAATACCTACCAACAACACATTTTAATATATTCTTAAATATACAAAATTTTATTTATACAATAAATTACAAAAATAGAGTGACGGAAAACGTAAAAATTATGATAAAGCAAATTCTGCACACATCCTTTACTATTTTTATGAAGAAAACATATAATAAAACTCGTTTCTCTACAATTCATGAAGGGTCTTGAGCCAAATACATGGTAGGAACTGAACTGTTTCTAAGACAACGGTTGTCCAGGTAGGTGATATCGGATAAAACCACCCACTTTATAGATGGTTGGATGAGCCACAGGAGAGTCTGTCAATCAAGAACCTCCATCACTCCATTTCAGCACTCTACTCACTGAGCTACCATATGTACAATATGAACATAACGCAAAATACCATAAATTATCTATTTATATACTACTATTTTTTTTCATACCTTCCACATTCTGATAAAACATTATGACATTAGTAATTTTTTATAATTAATGGTCAACTGTTTTGATTTTTAAATATTTTTATTTTAAAGAGAAAAGATAATTCTAAAGAGAAGCCTATCTTTTCTTTTTAAAATAAAAATTATTACATTTGATTTGTTCAATTGCTCTATGAACCAAATACTTATCGGTTATTAGTTATCGCAGATCCAACATTATGTTCTCCTAAAACCTATCGTAAGAAGTAACGGTGCCGGCAAAGTTACTTAAGTTACTGAACTTAACGACTACTTCCAACGTTGATAGGCTGTTTCTTTTTATACGGTTACTGGGCCTCGGATAAGCCAGGTTGACCAGATTCTAAGCCACAAATATTTTACACTAAACTACAGATTTAAATTTTGTTCATTTATCTGCTGAATTATTTATGTAATACGTTTTAATTAAAGTTGTCACAATATCATTCATATAATGATAATTTTGTTTAACAATTATTCCTCTATTGGTAGTTTTTAAAGATTTTTAAGCTTATAACTTACTGATAACAGCTATGTATCCAGCTGATTCACTATTTTTTTTGTTAGATATTAAGATAAGATATAAAAAATATATTTATACAACTTTATAAGTATATGCATGTTTGTGTGTGTATATATATATATACATAATTTGTGTGTTTGTACCCGGGCTGCTATATTTCTTCAAAACCGCTCTTTTTATCAACGCATAAATAAGTATGCTTATTCTTATAACAGAAAAAAAATACTTAATGGCTCTTAAGAATCACAAAGTTTCTTGCCAGAAGTAGATATTAAAATAATCCAATAAAATAAAAAATAATCCGAAATTTATAGTGAAGAGGGTGTGTAAATTTTCCAGCCAGTATTGTTAAAAATATAAAAATCACATTAAAACTATTTTATTATTTATTACATAACGATAATAAACAATGCGATCAAAGAGGATTAGAGACATTTACCTTTATTTCTTCCTACAATCATTACAACTCTCTCAAGGTAATTTTAAAAGAAATTTGCACTTTAATCCACGTTTAAACTAAATTTTAATCAGAGAAGTAACTTGTTATTGGTGATTTTAAAAATAATAAAATAATCTGTACTATCATCATAGTCTGAAGTTGTAGAAAAATGAATTTCTTATATTTACTGATCATAAATTTATCCGTTACCTTTGATAGTTAACATTAATTTGTGTGGATAAATATATAAAGAGAAAAAGAAAAGAAAACATTAATTTAAAAACATAAATCATCTGTTGTTTTTTTGTTTTTTTTATAGCATCACGACTAACTTGAATTCATTTGTCTGTATCGCACAAAACTGTTATGCTTTTTTTCGTTACGATTTCATTTTTGTTTAATATGTTCCTTTGAAAGTCTTGGTCTGTTGATATAGATTATTTTTAATACATTTTCTAGAACACGGACTGAATGTAATAGGATATCCATATTCGTTAATTTTGGGAATAGACACACTAAGTGGGTTTCTTTAATTGAACTTTGTACCTACAAGAAACCTCACAATGTACGAAACATCTTATTTGGTTCTTTTCTTGTTTACTAAAAATCAATTATTTTTATGAAAAATATTAAAGAAGAAAATAATTCATTAGTACCTGCATTTCTCATTTTTAATTTATGAAAAATAAAATTACATAAATAAATATTCACTCGATCTTTAACTCTCTACACAAAGTCTACTATGCTGTCCTCAATAAATTATGAAAACATTTGAGGAAAAATAACTACATATTTTTTAAAATAATCAAAGTTATAATCGATAAGCATTTAATTTAATTTCGTATTTAAATAAAAGTAAACAATGTTATTAGAATATATTTTTTTCCAATAAATATCATTTTTAAATTTAAATAGTTTAACATAAATTTATTAATTTAAAAAACGCATAATGTGAAATTCTTCTAATGATTCTGAAATAAAAATAGATTCCCGCATCATACAATCAAGATATTCCGATATCAAGATATTAGATTCAATATTTCTGCAGGAATATTTTCTATCACGTAAAAAGTTCAAATATTGTTTGAGAATTAATACGTATATTGTTTTGATTGAAATTTTGATATCATAAAATTTCTTTTAAATTCAGGAAATATTAAAATTAATATTGCATCGAATTTGTATTTTTGAGCATAGATCGTGTCGTGACAATTAGAAGCTTTGTCGTGAATCACCAATTATAGTTCTTGAATAAATTTGAGGGGGAAAAAATTGAAAAGTCCATTAAATATTCATTGCTTTTTCATCAGAATCGTGGCCAATGTTTATAAAATCATATTTCCTATAAAAATTTACTTCGATTTTTGCACAGTTTCTTCGGCAATAGTATAAACCATATTCAAGTATTTTCTGTGAAATATGTTCGCTGGTGTCTAATTTTAGACAGTTTACACACTTGAAGACTCCGTCCAAGACAAACCATTTTCGATTTAAGATGCGTCTAAACTCACTGAACTGGACAGAAATAGGATATTTGGTGGAGGTTCTATTTTTTCCAGCCCGCTATTGGTCAAGTTTCTAAACATGCGGAATTGTTTTAAACATTTTTTTCTGAATTTAAAAATAATGCTTTTTGTTTTCCTTTTTCTTTTTCTGAGTGACTGGAATAACGAGTGATAAATTTTTCCTTTTAATTAATTAAAATAATCGATTTTCTTTACATACGTAATAACTTACGTGTTTTTTTGGCAGAGAGAACGACGCTACCTCTGAGAGCAGTGAGACTACACTGGGAATCGGACCGAGGTTGAAGGCGCATGCGTCCAAGACAGAATGAATCGTTTCCTTCTTCAGTATGTTTAAACTGTTATTTTATTTAAGTTTGTTGAAATTTTATCGTATGACAATTTCCTTGGCCTGTCTTTGTAAGATTAACTCACCTACTGATACTCCTGTGAAACACTGATACGAGTATGCACTATTACTTTCACAGCAGTATTTTACTCTAGTAACTTTTTTTTTTCTTTCAAAGTAACCCTTTGAAAGGACCTTTATTTATTAGCACATTCCATACTGGAGTATACTATGTGCCTTTTAAATTCATTTTTACAAATAATTAACTACACTTTGATAATACTAACATATATACAAAAGACATTATTATATACATGCTGTTACAACTTTAAAAAATTAAATTAACAAAATTATCAAATTTAACAATTAACAAATTGACTAAGTTAAAATTACAATAATTACATAATGATTATCTATGTTTTACATTACATTGTATGATCATTCTTAGATGGATGTAAACTTTTCAAAATCGATACTATAAATAAATTTAGTGAATTCTGGTCGAAATTGATTGTATAGGTCATGTTCAGCAACTGGCCAAACTTTCCCTCTTAATATTGTGGAGATAATTAATTTCAATCTTTGTCCTTCATACATTTGGCATTCATATATTATGTGTTTAAATGTCTGTTCTTCTTTGTCTATTGAGCACTGTCGTTGGTTATGTGAAATCTGTGTAAGTATGACTTGGTATGTCCATGTTCAGTTAAAACCTGAATTAGTATGTAGTTAGTGGATTTTATTAATTTGTAGTTATTGTTTGTTAGTTTTAGAATGAACCTATGCAAACTAGGAGATTTATTTGAAATAGTCCACCGTTCATTCCACCTCATAATTGATTCTTCCCTAATTTTCAATTTTATGAACGAAATTAGTGTTTTTTGAAAAGATGGAGACATATCACTTTGTGCTTCATCTTTTGCTAATTTATCCGCTATCTCATTGCCCTCAATACCAGAGTGATCCTTTACCCATATTATTTTTACAGAAAAATTTAGAAGCCTAAGTGTGCACAAGTTTATTCTGATATTTTCGGTAAGCTCGTCATTTATGTGTTGAGAACTGATTGTATCAAGATTTTGTTATCTGTGTGTATAACTATGTCTGTATGTATGTTGGTTGGAAGGTCAAGAAGGAATTCTACTCTTGTAACTTGTACTCTAAGAATTTTATAGATATGGAGATTTCGTATTATATCGCGATATTCTCCAGTCCTGCACGACAATGTTTTAATTTTAATAACTTAAAAAGAAATGTTTAAAATACAAGTTGCTATTTACAATATATGATGAGTATTTTTTATGATACCGAGTGCATACTCTCATTATCATACATACCTTTACATACGTAAATACTTTTTTAATAAAGAGTACCTACATATTTACTGATACCGGAATCCACAATGGTTTCAAATACATTTTTAAATTTCGCCATTTGATTTTATTTTATTCCTAAGAATATAGGTGCTGCTTATAATCCATAATATTTCTAATTCATTTGCCCTTCAAAATAAAATAAATTTTAATTCTTATCTAATACACTGGGCTGCAAATACTTTGTAATTATTATCATGTATGAGAGGAAAATAGTTGACTGGATAATCAAATGTAGAAAGGAGATAGTTGGGGGGTGCAGTAAAAAAAAAAACACTGAATAAGTACTAGACTTATATTTATGTGCCGACGTTTCGGCATATCATCTTCAGGGCGATTTGGAGAGAGAAGCCGTTGGATGCACTGGCTGACTAACAATCAATGTTAGTCAGCCAGTGCACCCAACGGCTTTTACTGCACCCCCCAACTATCTCTTTTCTACATGTAATTATTATCATTGATTAATCCAGTTTCCAGTCATAATTCATTTATTCTTTTAAAAAGACGTTTGGACAATTAATGTGATTTTCAATTATTTTAATAAGCATCCTACATCGATCATTTTTCATTCTTTTTTTTTTGTAAATATCATATTATGATTTAACTGATTAAATAAATTTTTAACAATTCTTTTTGTCGTTTTATATATTTAAAAATAATTTTATACATAAAGAATTTAAATTACATAATCATATAAAACTGACCTTTTACTTTACAGATCAAAGTTTAAACCACTTTTACTATTGGCTAACTGTTGACCATGGTGGATAGTTGATCCCCAAGAAAAAAAATTAATTATTAAAAATGCTTTTTTATGAGGTATATATGCTTGATTTTTGCTAACTGTTGGAACAAGTTTTTTTGTATTGTTTTTAGATTTCTGTAACTTATTTGTGATAGTTGTTTTTTACAGAATTTTTTGATTTGTAACTTATTGAAGTTATGTAAGATGTTCATAGATGCAGGATGCTTATTAAAATAATTGAAAATGACATCAATTGTCGAAACGTCTTTTTAAAAGAATAAATGAATTATGACTGGAAACTGGTTTATTCAATGATAATAAATTAAAATAAAAAAAAAACACGCTAAATTAATAAACCGATGTTAAAGTATGTATTTAAAACTTCGTAAAACAGACTTCGATTAATATTAGGGATACTACAAGTGTTTCATTTGCACAATAACTATCCAAATAGGTGTATTTTACTATATAAGACCTGTACTAACGTACCCCATGACGAGTTTTTGGTTCAGTACATGGTAGGACTTTAATGTTTACAAGCCAAGATTTTATGTGCGTGTAAAAAAAAGATAGATAAAACCAAGCTAAGGTTGATTCTGTCAGTTAAAAAAACTGATGAATCTGGTTTGGTTTCATAAGTTCTTAAAATAAAATAATATTTACTTTAATCTATATATATACACTAGCAAACCCGGCGAACTCCGTTTCGCCACCAGATGGCTTCGTTTTATGTAACATTTCGTTTGGTGATTAAAAGATGAAGACAATTTTTTGTTTGTTTTATATTTGAAAAGGAAAAATTGTATTTCATTTCACAACAGTAATGAATTCATTTCGATTACAAAAATGAAGTGTTAATTAGTTGAACTTCTCTAAGTAAATGAAAGTGAATCCAAAGTAAATACTGAATCGAAGCGTTATACGTGTCCGCAAATTATCCGTTTCATTGAAGTGCTCTTTGGTAAACCATATTTTTTGTTTTTTGGTCTGATGTTAACACAAAGTGGATGGTTTCCCAACTCGTGAACACGCAACGTATAACTGCCCATGTGAAAAACAAAGATTTTCTAAATTTATCCCGCAAACACTAAGCGATTGGCCTTGCGACTTGTTAATTGTCATTGCGAACGCAAGGCGAACTGGAAATTGCAATCGTTTGAAGTCAAACGGAAGACCAGTCGGAATCATTGGTATTCGAGGAATACATACATTTTCACCTGCGTACTTGCCGTTAATAATGGTTGCCTCAATCAAATTCGGCATAAGTCTTTTTACCGAAAGTCGAGTACCGTTGCAAAGTCGCGGTGGATTCAAATTACGCAATATCATAATAACTGTACCAACTTTGAGTTGCAAGTTATGTGGTGGAAATCCTGGTAACTCCAGAGAGTTCAAAAACTCCGTTGGATAATTTACTACATCATCGGGATTTGTTATGGAATCAACGGATTTGTATGTCACCAAATCGCCAGCAATTTTTGATTGAATGGTGAAATTCAGTGCGTGTACATCATTATTCTTTGCGGCAAGAATTGCTCGTTGACTTAACCAAGCATAATTCTGATAATTCTCACTAATGTTTGGGAAAACATTTTCAATAAGAGCTAATTGAGAGTCTACAAATCGGCAAAAGTCGTTGGTAAGAGTAATTAATCCAGATGTCGCAACAACTGGGACTTTTCCATTTCCAACAGCTAACAATTGTTTGGAAAATTGTGCAGCACTTTGATCATTTTGAAGTTGAACTCTCATATTAATGGTTAGCGATAATGTTTTTACGTTATTCCATAAAGGCGATGCCTTCAGGCAAGCATTCAATTCATCTGCAGGCGTTTCACGGGAAATTACTGGCAACGTCTGCCTAAAATCGCCCGCCAACAATATCATCAAGCCGCCAAAGATGTTGTTATTTCGCCGAAGATCCTTCAGTGTGAAGTTAAGTGCTTCAAGTGATTTCTTATGTGCCATTGTGCACTCATCCCAAACAATTAGCTTGCATTGCATCAACAATTTTCCCATTGCACTGGATCGGGAAATATTGCATGTTGGAGTATCAATTGTGTTTAAATTGAGTGGCAACTTAAGCGCAGAATGTGCAGAACGACCGCCATCTAGAAGAATCGCCGCAATTCCAGACGATGCTAACGCCAAAGCTATGTCACATCTTGATCGAATAGTGGCCAAAATCAATGAAATGACAAATGTTTTCCCTGTTCCTCCAGGTGCGTCCAGGAAGAATAAACCTTATAATATAACGTATCATTGTCCACCGCTTGCATTAATGTTTTGTATACTTGTTTTTGCTGTTCATTCAGCAACGGCACATTATTTCGAATGAATTCCTGCAATGTATCAACATTGTATTGCAGCTCTCGATTTAATTCTTGGTTGAATGCATCGTGCATCGATCGATTTGGCGCAATCATTCCTACTTCAATCAGTAGCTTGTTTGCAATAGTCAAGCATTGATCCTCAATCAGAATCTATCCTTCATTGTAGATTTCATCGGTTATTTGGATGTCAGGATTATTCGTTTGAATGCGCAAGCGATGCAAGATATCTTCACATATGTCGTCTTTGTATTTGTTCCATAACTGAATTGGTTATGAAGGAAAACATGTGGTGATGATAATTGCGAACAGCGTTCGTATTTGGTACGCATTTGATAAAACAACTGAATCCGCAAGTGTTAAATCCCAATGAGAATCGTTCTCCAGCAAACCCAATAGTTGACATGCTTCTCGATATGTTTGGTATTGGTGGCCATTCACAGTTTTCAAATGCGCAAATGATTTTGGTCCACGTACATTTACCAACAGCAGTCGCAAATAAAAACATTCATCATTTCTAGGATGAACAGTATACATGCGACCTAGTGCATCAGTGGAAAACACCTGTGGCCAATCTGGAACTGGAGTTCCTTGTTTGCGACGTTGGAATTTCTTTGTTGATTGATTCCAAGTGTAATACTTGGGCATTTCAACGTACATCAGCGTCGCTGCGAATGGATCTGCTTCACACATTGCAAATAAGCTAGTCAATGTTGTCGATGGTGGTCTCTCAGCTCGTTGTGCCGCATTAGACTCAATGAAGTAAACTCTTTGGCCATTTTCCAAATGCACTGCTATGTATAACTGTGGGATATCTTTCATGAATTTGAAATGACAATAATCGCCACAGTGCTTCATTAGTACTGACATATCTGCCCATTTGGAAGTTGCTGATTTCGTCATTCACATTTTCCGACGCAATACCAAACACAGCCATGTCGCTGCCTTTTGTGACGTCTTGCACAAATATTTGATTGATTTGGTCGAATGACAACTCTCAACGTTTGCATGTGTTTCGAAAATTCGTGATAGCAGCAATATGGTACAATGAATTCATTTCCGATCTCAATCTCTTGATTTTGAACTTTAACTTTGATAGTTCGACCATTATCTTCTTTTGAACGCCGACGATAAACTGGATATCCATCGTTCCCTGTGACTGTTTCAGCAACTAACGGTCGCGGACATCGTTTTGTGCACTTTTCATCAGCCATGCAAGGCGATAATGGATTTAATGCACCACACGGTTCATGCACCATCTGTGTCGTCACAATGTCGTGTAGATATATTCCACCGAGTACATATAACAACGTGTGCCACCAAAAACTCGATACTTAGTAAGCACATCCATCATAACCTTGAGTTTTTGCTGAAATACTCTGGCGATCTTGCGGTTTTTGGCCCGGTTCCAACTCACGTTCAATTTCCGTACACTTCGGATTGCATGTGAACGTAATAAATAAATCCGGAGTTCCATAATTTCGCACGTACGTCATAGCGTCTTGAGCGTATTCGTGCATGTGGCGTGGGCTTCCGATATAAGATGATGGGAGAATCGTCAGACGTCCAATATTCTGACCATCACCATCTGAATGAATAGCATCACGCAAGTGTATATAGTCCTCAGATCGTAGCTTTGCCTGATTGAATCGGATGAACACTAAACGTTCGGTCTCGACTTTAACATAGATGTCGACAGCGAATTGCTGGAATAGTCGACGGCACTTCAGAATGACATTCTCCTCATGTGTACGAATCATCATACGATACGCAAAGTAATTCATTGCGCTTAGATTTTTATTCGTTGATACGCCTGAAAATGCAAAATTGAATGCATTGTTAATGGAAACCAATAATAGCAATAATTAGTGTGTGAATATTGTACCTGTAATTGGATCGACCATCTTCAATGTGATGTCGTATCCGTCTTGCCCTTGCCAATAAATGATTGGATATTGTAAAGCATCGTACAAACGATGTGTCTCGTTTACACGAAGCATGATATTGCTTCTTCGCTGAACGACAATGTCTCGCGATTTAGTAGGATCGCCAACAATAATTGCAGCAACATCATTAACGGTGGGTGCATTGAATCTTCGCACATGTTCACCTGTTGGGGTACAATCCGCTCTTATGACAAATTTGTGCGTATCCGATGGCATTCGTTCCAATGCTGTTTTGAACATATTAACCACAGCATTATTAGCGTGAAAAAATGCTTGCAACTGTTCAATAATTCGTCTCTTTAACTGTTGTGTTCCCTGTATATTGCACCACACATTCAGCTGATCCACCATCGACGAAATGAAATATATTTGCAGAAATTGATGCGGTTCATCTGGTGTTGGCAGCATTGAACCATGCAAATGATATATTTGTCCTTGTATCTGTAATTGCAAACAATCATTTGTTGAAGAATACGGTGTAACTTCTGATCGTGTGATGGTGTATATGTAGTTGTTATGTGTTGCAATTCATTGTGTTGGTGTGAGTGATTGGTTATGTGTGTTGTATCTTTTACCTTGCAAGTCGGCATGAAGCCGCCTTCTCGAATGATATTAGCTCCAAAGGAAGTCATGCGAAAGCAGTTATTGTATTCAAGGATGTGTTGAAGAAAATGGCTAGAATCGGGATCACTTCCACCGAACAATGGTTTCAGTGGCTATGGTGGTGTAAGTAATGGATCCAGTTTGACTTTTCCACTTGCGCAGCACAATCCAGCCGTTTCTCTTTTGAACTTTAACGCATTGCAATATCGGCATATAGTCGTCATTGGTCCAATATCTAAATTTTCATCATCACTGTAGTTCGCAGTGGGATCATATTGGAATGCCAAGCGATTGTATGATGCCAATGATCTTCGTGTGCTCACGCGTTGTCTCAATCGGGCATTTTCTCTTATTATATTTTGTCTTTCTTCGCTTAAGTTCTGTGAATACACTTGTTGCTGGCTTGCATGTCTTGTGCGGCGGCCGATGTTCGCACGTCGTCCTCTAGGCATTTTGGACTATGGACAGAGTGGTGAATTTAACCTCAAATGCACGATCCACATAATTTACACAGTTCAACTTACCACCTTAAAGACAAATGCCTGCTGTTGAAATTGAATAAAAATTTGCACAATACACGTGATTGATTTGATGGTTTCCAGGATCACCTCTATCTAGGACAAATCACCTCCGTGTAAAACCGTTGTCCAATAAAAAGTACAGTCTCTACCACGTACTGAAACCCAGACCCTTCATGGGTTGTAGTGGTAGTTTTTTTTTATTTATCCTGAACACCTCATCTTATATTTGCCTATGGTTATAGTAACAAAATAAAGTATATCTATATAAATTATATGGGACTCAAAGTGAATCTTAAAAATATATAAGACTTTTAAAAATAAATTGGTAAAAGTTCCTTACCTCCTTTTATCGGAGATAGAAAAAACATTAATCTTTTCATGATATATCGGTTACATAACGTTTGACTTTCAGAAACTTACAAACATGAATACATAGACTTTTGTCACTATTATTCATATCCAAAGAGACTAATCAGAGGTATCGATGTCGACCGTGGCTAAAATTTTGAATGCTCCTGATATTGAGCCTCATAGGCAATGCAGATTTTGGAGATCTTCTTTCCTCTCTAATTCTGATATATATGTGATATTCTCTAATAGTGAAGTTGGGCATTGAGTTCACTATATCTATTCTATGCTTAACTCTACCGCTAATGGATACATATAGTATAATACATTTAGTTGGTAAGAAGGTCGTTATTAATTAAATTTTAACAGAAAGACCCAATGCGATACGTCTGAAATAAAAATTGCACCCTTACATCAAAAATAAACAATGATAAAGCAATGAAAAAAGTAGCAGTGTATTCACATATTTGAAGAAGTATGTGCTTATAAAAATACGTCCGTATGTGTATAAATATAATGGTAGAATGCTGAGTTCCCGTGCTGAAGGCCCAGGATTCAAATCTAGATGGGCAGATAATATATTTAATCTGTTAACATATTAACAGAGCCTGGGATGGATGCATTGGGTTCCCGAAATTCTCCTCGCGTTAAACCAACCTCTATAATGTGGGTATTCAAAATAGTGTGCTCTAGATAATCAAGTGAATTATTTCACAAAGTAGAGGGCAATTTTCAACTGTTTTAATTCTATGGGTTGATTTATTGGAGTAAAAAATTATTTCCTTACTGATATAAACTAATTTGGCTTAGAAGTCTTATTCTGTCTATGTGTAGATCTGCTGTGAAGTACGGCTTGACTGAATTAATAAAAAAGAAATGTTCGTATAAAACGTTTTATTGAAAAAAAAACTCTCTAATGACAGCTTGTTCGTTTAACTCTTCTTTGTATTTATTTAATTTTTTTTTTATGTTTCATTACTAAATGGTGTCTTGCACAGCCCACAGACTGCCATCTATATATACATTACCATATTCCAAGTCAGATATCAAACCCCCTAATTAACTACTCCAATTAAATTTTATTACATTTATATTGGATGACTCATCTACCGCTAAAAGTTTATTTAAAAATAATTTAGGCAATCTGTTTTTACGCATTAGTAAAATATTATAGTTTATATATATATCACACAATAAATGTTTGGATTTCATTTAGAATGCGCTTTAAAATTATATTGAAGCATTCTTTAGTAAAGTTGAGAAAATATTAAAGCAGTAAGTGTTGATAACCAGCAGGTTTTACGACTGAACTTCAAAACAACCAACATTAAAGCAGTTGTAAAGTACCTTGTAAGCGAGAGACAAGACGACTCAGAAGCTATTTCACCAGAGTGTTCGTCGTTTATAGATAAGCATAAAACAAAGTAAAGCAAATTAAAAGTACTTAAACATAGGAAGCTCTATACATTAACTATTTAAAAATATGAGCAAAATTACATAGTTCTTGATAAATACGTAAAAAATTGTTTATCCGTGATACCCACTATATTTATACATGATTTTACTGACCTATTGTTCTCTTTCCCTTTCCTTGATATAACCGAACGTTTGGTCAGCGCAGGTATATTTGAATGACCGTCCGGGCGTGGACATTGTTCTGTTGATTGGATATTTTCATTACTATGTTGAATCTAAACCTCGCACTGCTTGTAATATCATTTCGAAAAGCGTCAATCATGAGACTGATTCGTAAAAATAAAGGTAAACAAAATCGCTAAGTTAAAAAAAAACGATTTAACTACAGTGAATTAACGATAATGAAATCGATTAAAATTAAAAACTGAATTTAAAATGATTGTTGTTTTACAGTTACCCTGTAAGTTTTAAATGTATCGTGCTTAATGTATCCCTACATACATGGTAGACCATAGCGTTATAATACCTCAGCTTTCTTTATTATGAGCTATTATATAATAACATAACTTGATAAGTTAAATACTTAAACTATGTTACAATAGTTGTGAAAAAACATGATTGTTTGTTTATTCATTTAATGTCACGATATGCTGATACGGCTAACAGGGCGATGCTACAGTGGGAGTTTTAAATTTGGCCTATCCGGGTTTAATTAGTATAGGTATCTTTAAAGAGTATCCAACCCCGAAAAGGCTTGGGACCTATGTTTTACTTTTCCTTTGAAGAGGACGGGGTGACTATCGATTTTTCATTGTTAAAAAAAACCTAGACCCACATGCTGGGTTGTGAATCCACAACCTTAGGTAAGCCGTTGCTAACCACTACATCACAAATGGCATAATAGACCTACAGCCCCGTGAATAAGTGGTTAAGTTGTCCAGAGAGAGTTAACTGCTTTCAGATAACCGTAATCGTATCATTCTCGTAGTTTTTGGCTTGAAATGGAATTGTAATGTAAACAGTAACTTCTTTTCAAGCCAATTCTTTACTTAGCCCCTTATTCTCTACGAAAATAACTCGATTCCGCTTACTCCGAAGTACAAGAAACTTATTTTGGAGAAAATTAGGCTGAACCACTTATTCCTCAGGGCTGTAAATATACTGTGCAAAAATGAATAGGGATATTGCTAATTTTGTACTATACAAGTATCTAGCATTTATATTATTATAAATTTGATAACTACATTAATCTTGATATATTATAATTTCTAATGAATATTAATGTTTTTATAATAAAAATAATATTAAAATAGTCTGCAAAGTAAATAAAACAAAATTAGTGTTATCCATATTGATTTTTGCGCAGTTTAGTTCTATAATTAATTATAATTACAGAAGACTCATTTACATAAAGTTATCAGATCTATTTGGACATACAGAGTTGAGCTTTGGGGTTCTACTAAACCATCCAATTCATCTCGTATCCAATCCTTACAATCCAAAATCCTTCGTAAAGTCCTCAATGCTCCTTATTATGTCACAAGCAAACTCACCCATCATGATCTTAATATCCCATATGTTGCTGATTTGGCTCAAACTAGATACTTGATGCTAGATGCTTCCATGAAAAGCTCCGTACACACTTGGAATCCGCTAGTCTCTCAACTTGCTTCCCATAATATTCTTGATAACCCTCCGAGGCGTCTGACATAAGATGGCCTCGAGACCTACCATAGAACTTAATTGGAGTGCTATCCAATAATAATGGGTAGCTTCACCACAAGTGTTTTGTT
This sequence comes from Arma custos, assembly GCA_037127475.1. Taxonomy (NCBI): domain Eukaryota; kingdom Metazoa; phylum Arthropoda; class Insecta; order Hemiptera; family Pentatomidae; genus Arma; species Arma custos. The sequence goes on along the minus strand of CM073764.1, from coordinate 87,728,944 downwards.
TTTTCATGTCCTTTGTTCATACAGCAGATTTACTTGATGTAATATAATTATAGTTGTAAATATCAATAAATTATTCTAAAAAAACAAGTTCTATCATTTTCAATAGTTCATGATTTTTAAAGTTAAAAAAATAAAAACAACTTTTATAATTGAGAGTAAAAATAAATGTAAACGTAATATACAAGATACAGTATAAAACATTGTTACTTACTTTCTATAACATTTTATATAAAGTTGAATTAAAAAAAAAAATTATCTTTATCTCATAAATGTTTTACCTTGTACATTTTCTCGATTGTTTTTGTGTACGTTGTAAACTTTCTCGATTTGTTGTAAACTTTTCAAAATCAAAATTATTTATTAATTTCGGTCAAAAATTATTTTATAATTCGTCTTCAGAAACTGGCCATTTTTTTTCTTTTAATATCGTAGAAATAATTAGTTTCGACCTTTACCTTCAATTCATTTGGCAGTCAGAAATGGCGTTTTTTAATGACTGTTTTTCTTTTTCTAGTGAACAAGTATTCTCATTGACCTTCGTATGATTTAGTATGCCTGTGTTCAGTTAGGTACAAAGTACTTATTATAACTCATTTTTATTAACTTTATTAAATCTATTTCAGCCTATAAAATACATCTAAAAATAGTTCTTTTAATAAATAAACATAGAACTTTGTTGGTCAAAATTGAATTTAAATTATTATTCTTTATGAAAATAAATAAATAACCGTCTGCTAGTTTTATTTGTTTGCATCAATCTATTACACTTAAATTTTATTAAATTTGGAAGTAGACCTATCCATCCAATTATGTATAAATTAAACACATGATCCTTTTTTTCAGTTCTGCTTCATAAAACTTGGTTTAAAATTATTTCGACTTATTTGGCGATACACTCTATAAATATTTACAAAATGGCCAAACTATATATTTTTCTAATATTTATTAATAATTATTTATGAAATTAGACTTCGTTCTTTCTTTCAAGGAATTAATTGTTTCGATAGGTGTCTAAATTACTTTGGTTTCTTATTTTAAATTTTAGTAATACTAAAATTAAACATATGACAAGTTATAGCGTAAACGGGAGTAATATATACTTGGTTATGCCGTACTTCGGAGGGGACTTAAATGGCAGTCACAAGCGTTTATAAGGCATTCGTTAAAGATCCCTATCTTCATTATACTTGTAAAGGAAAAAAAAATTACTAGCACTAAAGCATCGTCCGACTAGACGTAGCAGTATGAAGTGACGTTAAAGAAACAACCAACTTAAAGCAATGTAACTTTGGCTTTCAAATAAATAAATTTTTAGCATTTAATAATAATTTTTAGATAGTCAACAAATAAATAATATAGATGTTTCAATTTTTTTTTTTGTAATTTTCTATCAATATTCATATCGAACCATATAAAACTGTATTTTTATTGCATTGGAACAGGGAAACATTTCTTATAAAAGGTAATCATTCACAGAGACACTTGATATTGAAGGTAAGAAACGTAGGGTCGGAAATATTGTGAGGAATCCAATATTATTAGATTCCAGATATTGGTTAGGTTATAAAATATTTCAGGTTTTGGAGGACAGCTACGTGTTCCACAGACCCATTGAATATTGGAAATTTTAATTCGGGATTCTTTCAATACTTTCAGAAAAAAGAGAGGCACGTGCTTATGTGTGTGTGTGTTTTCTAAATTTTCATTTTTTTGTATTAATATTATTGTTTTGCATATTTTTTTATGTTAGAAAATTGCATCTCTATGTTACTGATTTCTTTCGATATTTATTTTTTAGAATTAATTTCAAAAGCTGTGATGTATTTTTCCTATTTTTTATTATATGTTATAGAGAGGAATATTTCATAGACCAATAATTATAGTGTATTAGGCTACAAATGTGAATCTCATATTTAATTTTAAAAAATGTTGTGAGCGTTAGAAAAACAATGGACAAGTCCTATGAGACATTAAAGTCGGGAAAATATATATATTATATAATTTCAATTAGGATTAGGGCTTATTTATAAATAAAAACTGAGATTTACTACTAATTTTGTTTTATTTAAACAAACAACATCTGCACAGTAAGAACACAAAAAAACATAGACCGCGAGTGCTGCCATCTAGGCTAAAATATGCAAACAACTAAATGGGCAATGACACTTTGCCTTTACAGCCAATATCAAAATTTTAACTCAACACTCCCACTAAAATTTTACATCATAAGATAACATAAAAATATTCTATACTTAAATACCTATTACAACTTATCCATTACTTGTTCTCTTAGAAAGACAAAGGATTGAGTGGGCAATGGCTTTGTTAATATATCAGCAAGCTGATTTTCACTTGGGACATAGGATATATTTATGAAACCATTCTCCACTTTCTCTCGAATAAAATTGTATTTAACATCTATATGTTTGGTTCGTTTGTGAAAAACTGGGTTATTAATTAACTTGATGGCACTCTGATTATCAACATATAGCTTCACACAATCATATTTTTCACCTAAGTCCATTAACAATTGCTGTAACCATAGTATTTCCTTAGCAGCTTCACAGGCTGCGACAAACTCTGCTTCCGTGGTAGAGAGAGCAATGGTCTTTTGCTTTTGGCTTATCCATGTTACTGGCCCACCATTCATCAAGAATATATATCCAGTGGTAGACTTTCGAGTATCCACATCTCCTGCAAAGTCAGCATCGGAGTACCCTATCAGATCATTGCTTTCTCCATACCTAATACAAACATTTTTTGTATCAATTAAATATCTAATCACACGTTTCACTGCATTAACATGTTGTTGATTAGGATTATTAACATAACGACTCAACATGTTCACTGCATATGAGATATCAGGCCTGGACACTGAGCATAGAAACAACAGTGAGCCAATAGCTTCCCTATAAGGGAAATTCACAGTAATTTCTTCAAGATTTTTACATATAACAACATTAGGATCAGCAGGAGTTGATGCAGGATTGCATTCACTCATATTAAAAGTTTTGACAATTTGCTCTATGTACTCTCTCTGATGTAAACAAATACAGTTATCAGACTTTAATACTTCTATGCCCACAAAATATGACAAATTCAATTCCTTAATTCTAAATGCCTGTTTCAAAAAACTAATTATGTCTTTAATTATCTTTTTACTTGATGATATTATGAGAGCATCGTCAACATATATGATTAGTATAACTCTGATGTTTTCAACATTTCTAACATACACACAGTAGTCAGCTTGTGACTGAACAAAACCATATGATTTTAAAAATTCAGTAAACTTTTTGTTCCAACACCTTGATGCCTGTTTCAGACCATAGAGTGACCTATTTAATTTTAATACATTACTTTTGTCAACTAGCACACCATCAGGAATTTCTAAATAAATTTCTTCTTCAAGGTCCCCATTCAAAAAGGCTGTTTTGACATCAAATTGTTGGATTTCTAAATTGTATTTTGCTGCAATACTAAAGATAATTCTAATCGAATCATACCGTGTGGTAGGAGAAAATATTTGCTGGTAATCAATACCAGGGACTTGATTGAACCCACGCGCACATAATCGAGCCTTGTAACGGTTTATTTTTCCATCAACATCTCTCTTAATGGAAAATACCCACTTCTTTGTGAGTGTTCTCTGTCCAGCTCGCTTCATTGGGGTCCATGTCTGATTCTCGTCATGAGCATTCAGTTCTTCTTTAATGGCTTGCAACCATTCATTCTTCTGTGAACTATTCATTGCCTCATCAAATGATGATGGTAATACAAATTCTACTAAATTAGCCTCAATATTCAAATTTCTCCTTGGTCTCAAAATTATTGGTTCACGTAGAGAATCATCAAGGATCTGTGATGGTTCATAATCAGGATCATCATTGTTGCAACTGTGCATACTTCCGTCATTCTCATTCAATGAGTTATCATTTGAAGAATTTTCATTCACAGATTCATCTTCGAGTATGACTCCAGAGTTATCCTGTTGTACATCTTCATCACTTTCTTCTACAAATATTTTTGCTATATTCTGTCTTTTTTTAGGAAATTTATCCTCATCAAAAACAACATTTCTTGATACTTTAATTTGTTTTGTTTTCATGTTGTACATTCTGTAATTGGTATTATCATACCCAACCAATATCATCTTTTCACTTTTTTTATCTAATTTGGTTCTCAACTGATCAGGTATATGCACATACCCTTCACTACCAAATACTCTAACATGCTCCAAAATTGGTTTGACTCCATTCCACAACTCTGATGGCGTTTTATCTAATGTTTGGCTAGATGAGGTTCTATTGAGCAAATACACTGCACAATTTATGGCTTCTGCCCACAAATCCAGGGAAATGTCACGTCCATACAGCATGGATCTAGCACTTTCTACAATTGTTCTTATTTCTCTTTCTGCCCGTCCATTTTGTTCTGGGGTATAAGGGGCAGTGTATTCATGAACAATACCTTCTTTATTTAAATAGTCTTTGAATGCATTGTTAATGTATTCTCCTCCATTATCTGTATGTAGAGTTTTTACACTGTGCAAGTATTTGTTTTTAACAATAGCATTATACCTCTTAAAATATTCAAGGGTATCGCTTTTATTTCTCAGGAAGTACACATGTCTATAGCTAGTTGCCGCATCTTTGAATAATAAAAAATATCTCATACCTTGAACCGATGTATGACTCATTGGACCACAGACGTCACTATATACCAAGTCTCCAGGTTTTAGTTCTGCACGACTTGATTTATGATATGGGAACCGAGACTGCTTCCCATAAGCACATGCTTCACACACTAAGTCAGTCTCATCACTTTTTTCAATATTTAAACCTTCAACTATATTGTTTACACTCATTTTTTGAATTTCTTTAAAGTTTAAATGTCCTAACCTCTCGTGCCACTTTTTTATATCACTTTTATTCTTCTGCACTAAATTGCATGTGTCAGACACAACTGTTTCAATGTCTAGTTCATATAAATTGTTCATTTTCATTTTTGCACACATCACAACATCATCGTCTTTGTAAATTAAAGCACTACTGTCCTTCTTAATGATGGAATAACCTTTTCTTGTAATCATGCCTTCAGAAATCAAGTTTCTTCTTAAGCTTGGCACATGTAGTACTCCATGCAACATGCTTATCTCCCACTGTCCATTAACACATCTTTTTATTAAAACCTTTCCAATTCCACACACTTCTATGGATTCTTTATTTCCCAGTGTCAATGATTTCTGAGTACAAGCTGTATATTCTTCAAAGAATTCTTTTCTATGTGTCATGTGTGCCGAAGCACCACTATTCAAGATCCAGGAGTTTTCTTCTGAACCACTGCAAATGTTTGACTCATCTGCTACATTAAAAGCCAACATGGTATTCTTATCTCGATCTGGTTTCTTATGTACTTTCTTTGGTGCACGACATTCTCTTGCGAAATGACCCCGTTTTCCACATTGATAGCATTCAAAACGATGCTTTGCAGGTTTCTCTTTGCTCACATTACTTGTACCTGGTTCATTTTTGACTAATTCTTTATTCAATTTAGTATTAGCAACCAACAAAGCCATTTCTTGTCCTTCTTCACAAGTAATATTCGCTTCTTCATCCAAAAGTCTCGCTGTCAAATTATTCAAGTTTTGTTTTTCAGGATCCAGAGACATCCATGCTTGTCGAAGGGATCTATATTTAGGAGGTAAAGTTACCAGTATTTTCGTAATTATGGCAGTGTCACTGATATTTTCACCACTTTCCTTGAGTTGTTTGGCGAGATTCTCAACCTTCGCAATATGCTGTGCCACACTGTCACTTAGTGACATTTTGTACTGATAAAACCTTTCATGTATTAACATTTTGTTTAATTCACTTTTTTGTTCATATATGGATTCTAATTTGGACATAATTTCCAAAGCGGTTTCACAGTTTTCTATTAAGGTTATTTGATTTAAATCCATCGACGACGTGATAATGTACATAGCCATTCCGTCAGTTTTTAACCAACTACTCTCATTTGCTTCTGTTCTCGGTATCGAAATATCAATTCCTTTTGCTTTCAGGGCACACTTTATCTGGAATTTCCATTGCCTGAAGTTTTTTCCGTCGAATTTATCCACACTCAATGTTCGTTCCATTTTGAGGTTATACGGCGTGATAATTTTCAATTTGCAAAATATGATTTCTTCTTTACTGTTTTCTTTATTCTTCAGTTTTCAGAGCTTCCTGGGCCCATAACCAATTAGGATTAGGGCTTATTTATAAATAAAAACTGAGATTTACTACTAATTTTGTTTTATTTAAACAAACAACATCTGCACAGTAAGAACACAAAAAAAACATAGACCGCGAGTGCTGCCATCTAGGCTAAAATATGCAAACAACTAAATGGGCAATGACACTTTGCCTTTACAGCCAATATCAAAATTTTAACTCAACAATTTTAGCAGTTTTATGACTTGTTTTTAATATTTTTCTTAGATGCGAGTCAATTATTTTTAAATTTTATTGAATATTAGAAAATAAGATGCGATTGATTGTAAATAAAAATATAAACTTTATCAGAAAATTTTAACTATTTTTAGATACTGTTTTGGCCCTTCTCCCTGGAAATATATAATGGGCTATAAAGGTTCGTGGACCGAAGTAGGAGAAGCAAATAGCCAAGAACAAAATTAAGGGACCCAAAGTAAAATATATTTCTCAAATAAAGTACATATATACACATGCAAATAATAGATTCATAAATCAAATAATTATGTCTGATACAACAAATAATTATGTCTGATACAACAAATAATTATGTCTGATACAAGCCTGGAGAGAGAGAGATCAGTAGGGCACCTGTCTAGCTGGGATCTGAGATGAGAGTGGTTGGATTAAAAACTCTGTAATAAGCCCAAATTTACACTCTCCCCTCTCCTAGACATCGTCCGACCAATTACAAGTCGTTATTTAATACACATACGTAGATCCAACATTAAAAACATCGCAGGTCAATGTTTAAATCTATAATAATTCTTAGAAGTTAAAAGTTTAACAATAAATCTCTAATAATTTAATAATAATTCATACAGATCACCACATTACCCCCCCTCTTGGGAAAAAAAAATTGATGACTTCAATTTTTGATAGAACATGTATGCGATGAAAACAAAGATAACATGGGCAGTTATCAAAACTCGATGTGCAAATTGCCTTGTCTATATGCTAAAAGTGCTATATCTATGGTAGACACACACACCAAAAATATGTATATATATATATCATCTCAACATAAAATTTTTTATCAAGTCGTCCATGTGTGTCAATGTCGAGGGTGGAAAAGGGTGGAGTCGTGCCGCACGCCTACCCCAGGAAGGGTATGGAAAATGGCCACCCGATGCCCAGACCAGGACCATCTTCCGAGAGGATCAGGCCAACAGGATTAACCTCATGAATGGGTCTGCCATTCATGCAGTTAGCCCGTGCCATTTATAGGAAGGACACAAATACTCCACATATCCTTTCCACGCCACAGAAGGGACCCAAGGTCATATTAATCATCAAATTACAGGAAAAAGCACATCGGAGTAAAATGTGGGACCCTTAATTATGGAAACTAACCATCAAAATTTCTGCCCATCAAATAGAAGTGTGGGGTGTAATATGTGGTGATTAATAATTATTATTGGATTTATATATACATATCACCCAATACAAACACAAATTATTCTAAATTAATAATACTAAAATTATCTTAACTCTAGAGACCACTTGCACATTTTAACACGAAGACGCATATGAATCAATTACTGAATTAAAATCCATCATCAAAATTTTTCTTTACAATTCAAGATCTCTCTGTAATATATACTAAATATACCAATACTCAAATCATTTCAAATTCAAAATATTCATAATATTCAATTCAATGTTCCAAAAAAAAAAAATTTCAAAATTTTTCAACTCTCACCAACAATACAGTATCCAATTACTAAAATTTAACAATATTCTTAGACAATTCAATTCATTCTAAATTCCAAATATCCATAAATTCATTTCAATTATACACAATTCAACTTCAATTTATTATATAATTCAGTCCCTTTTATTCTTTATTAATTAATGTTTTATTTTATTATATTTTTTTTTCTTCTGAAACAAAAAAACATCTATATAAGTTGATCTTGCTTTTGGCAAAGCCGAAAATCAACTTAAATACATGTGAAAAAAACTTCAGTTTTATTTATTTTCACTTTCTTTTTTTTGTTTTTAATTAATCTCATATTAATTTTCACACAATATCTTAAAAATTTTTTTTACAATTTTCTACATTTATCAAATAGTAAAACTAAAACTTATTTAACTTTCCCCATATTAATCATTGAATTTATACAAAAACTAAATAATTTACAAATACTTGTGTCTTCTTGATGTGAAGTGTTGGTCCCTGAAGTCCAGTCTCGACGTTGTCTGGCTCGTAGTTTTCTTTCCTAGAGACGTTCCTGCAAGATCTCTGGATTCTCTCTGGATCGATGATAGAAGATCGAGAATCAAAATTTAGTTTACCGTGGTCGCGCACGATCAACAATCTGGTCTATCTGTAAATTAAACTTGGATAACTTCTATCATTTGACCACATAAGATGCCTGCCAACATCTTTAATTACATTGTACATAATCATCATAATTATAATATTAATCCATTAATCCTATAATGGATCTTATAGTGACAAATTCCTTTCATACAACATATACATACAAGATAACATATTATATCTTTCAATCAATTATATATATAGATAATCCATAAAATAAATCAAGGTTACAAAAATAAAAATCTATAAAATACTTCTCTGAAATCAAACCAAAATAAAGTATCTCTCATCTTGTATCATTATCTTCTTACAATATGATATATATCAATATATATATATATTAAAAAAAATCTGAAACTTAAAAAAAGAATCAATTTCACATTACAAGATATTTAAACTCTATTACAATGTTTACTTCAACATGATACTACAAAACAAACAAGCAGCAGTGGGCCAAGTTCAAGATTATCTCTTATCTCTCTCTAGAGATATAATCACTTTCACTAGTAACAACATCCTTTATTTTACAACAATATATTTGCTCTCTCAGTGCTACATTAGGATACACAAAGACAACAGGCTTGTATGAGACTCTTTTAATTATTTTAAATTTACTTATTTAATTTCTCTCAAAAGTTTTTTTTTTTTTAATTTTTTTTTTTTCTCAAATCCAAAAAAAATCGTATGTATATATATATATTTCCATCAATCATTAATCTTCTATAATTGGGACACCATGGGCAAATTCAAAATAACACTCAAATTGGGACCTACGTTTTGGGACACACGGGCAAATTTAACATTACTCTCAAATTGGGACCTACGGGCAATATCAATATAACTCAAAAATTGGGACCTCTAAATTGGGACTCAAATCGGGACACATCTACTTTAATATCAATTCAATTAGACTCAATGGTCAGTAATCAATTAGAAAACGTCGTCGGTGATCAATCTTGGGACTGAAATGGGGACCGAATATTTATAATTCAATTCACAACACAATACTATTATTATTAATTCGTAGTAATACTTTCAAAATCACTCAATTGTTAACGACGACAAATTATTATTATTCTTAATACAACAATTTTTTATAATATTTCTCGATATTTAACGACGACACAATTTTTATATTTTTTTTTTATTATTAATATCAATATAGTCCCATTTAAATATCAATTAATTTTCAAAATCTTTCATCAATAACTAACGACGAACAAAATTTTTTATATTTCTATTATTAATATAGTCCCATATAAAACTTAATTATTATTCATAATTCACGACGACAAAAAAAATTTTTATTTACTAATATAGTCCCTTATAAATCTTAATTATATTATTCATAATAAATCATAATTCACGACGACAAATAATTTTTTTATTTATTAATTTAGCCCCTTATAAATATTAATTAATTTTCAAAATCTCTATCAATAATTACACGACGATATTTTATTTTTTATTATTATTATAGTCCCTTTTAAATATAATTATTTTTCAAAATTTTTTTTTTATCAATACTTAACGAAGACAAATTATTTCTTTATTATTATAGTCCCTTATAAATATAATTATTTTTCAAATTTTTTATCAATAATTACACGACGATATTTTATTTTTCATTATTATTATAGTCCCTTTTAAATCTTAATTATTTTTCAAAATCTTTATCAATAATTACACGACGATAATTTATTTTTTATTATCAATAGTCCCCTATAAATCTTAATGATTTTTTTAATAGTTAACGACGACAATTTATTTTTAATTATTATTATTAATAATTTTATAGTCCCTTTTAACATTAATTATATTTTTCATAAACGACGATAAATTTTATTATTATTATTATATTTATAGTCCCTTTAAATCTTTAATTAAATTCTTTTATAATCGACGACAAAAAATGTTCTTCTTATTAATAATTTTATAGTCCCTTTTAAACAGTAATTATATTTTTCTAACTTAAACATTAATTAGGCCCGGTTCGAGTTTTTTTTTTTTAAAATACCAAGACGTAGATTAATTATTTAAAGCCGTTGGGATCGCCGTGATTAGTTTATTGGGCAATTTTAATTTTAGTTGAGAGGGGGCGCCGCTTTAGACTTTACGTCTGCCAAAAATTTATATATTTTCTCCTTAAAAGGGTTCCTATGATTATTACAATTATTTTTAAGACGTCCCTTCTTAAAATAATGATTATTTTTATGTCCCATATTATAATTACGATTATTTTTTATATTACGCCCGTAGTTATAGTTTCTATTATTACGCCCCTTGTTATATTTTTTATAATTATGCCCTTTATTATAATTTTTATTATTACGCCCATTAATATAATTTTGACTATTAATCGTAGTTAGCCCGAATTGATGATTATACTTATTATTATAATTTCTTTTAATTTTATAATTTTTATAATTATTAATATTTTTTTCATAAATGCCGCTTCTTTTATTTTTATTAAAATGATTCTTATTTCGCCGATGTGGTGATTTACATTTCTTAGGTTTGTTATGCTTTAACGCATTTAACTGATTCCTAGTATTGACTCTTATAGGATTACTTTTAGGATTAAGCGGGCTAAGTTTATCTTTATCATTTAACCTAATATTTGTCGGGCAATTCTCTCCGTTAAATTTAACTTTATTTAAATTATTGGGCGATTTTATAGTGGTGTCTATTAGGCCTGTATCGTTTTCTTTTAATTCATTATTCTTATTATTATTCTCCTCTCTCTCAGTTATATTAATATTATTTAAGCCCGAGTCACAAGATTCATTACCGTCGATTTGGGGTTCAACTAATTTATTAAATTTTCCTTCCATATTTTCAAATTTCGTTGTGAACGAATGAATGAATTCTTTCAAAGCAGCTAGCTCATTTTTTAATTCGACATTTTGACCTATCAATTTTTGATTATCCTCACGCAACCCCTGAGTATCCTTACGCAACCCCTGATTATGGCGCTGGATCGCGTCTAATTTTTTTGAAAGTTCCTCCATTATATTAATATTTAAAAATTTTTACCCACAAAAATTATTTTCACAAATTTTAATCACCACATGAATTAATTTCTCCATAACCACGCTCTGCTACCAATTGTTTTGGCCCTTCTCCCTGGAAATATATAATGGGCTATAAAGGTTCGTGGACCGAAGTAGGAGAAGCAAATAGCCAAGAACAAAATTAAGGGACCCAAAGTAAAATATATTTCTCAAATAAAGTACATATATACACATGCAAATAATAGATTCATAAATCAAATAATTATGTCTGATACAACAAATAATTATGTCTGATACAACAAATAATTATGTCTGATACAAGCCTGGAGAGAGAGAGATCAGTAGGGCACCTGTCTAGCTGGGATCTGAGATGAGAGTGGTTGGATTAAAAACTCTGTAATAAGCCCAAATTTACACTCTCCCCTCTCCTAGACATCGTCCGACCAATTACAAGTCGTTATTTAATACACATACGTAGATCCAACATTAAAAACATCGCAGGTCAATGTTTAAATCTATAATAATTCTTAGAAGTTAAAAGTTTAACAATAAATCTCTAATAATTTAATAATAATTCATACAGATCACCACAATACTATAAAAAAAAAAAGTTCTTATGGCCATTTACTACAAATATCAGAGCATGAAATTACAAAATAAATATTTGACAATATATTAATGGTTCATAGAAGTTATACTCGATTTTTTTTAAATACAACAAGAAATGGCAGGAATGTTACATATTGGGATGAATGAAGACGAGTAGAGAAACTACCCAGTGGTAGTACTCAAATAACAAGTTCAACTTAGAAGATCACGAGGTAATCTTTTCAGAAGCCTCGAAGGATTAACAGGAAATGAAGGGGTTGCTAGATTTGAAACTAGTGGGTTTAGTGGTAATGAAGTTTTTCATGAAAATACTGGTATCGGGTCTGGTCAAATCGGCAACAAATGTGATAGTAAGGTCATTATGGATTACTTTGTGCTTTAAAAAGTAAGGAGCATTGAGGATTTTACGATGGATTTCGGATTGTAAGGATTGGATACGAGAGGAATTCGATGGCTTGAGCCCCAAAGCTGTAATCCGTAAATCCAGATGGGTATGATTGTCATGTATATGAGTCTTTTGTAATTAATTTGGAGCCTAGAGCGTATGTCTAGTAAGTGTTGCAGTAGCCTGACACGGCGAGCAGTTTCTTGTCTTTTTAGTCTTGTATGAGGATTCTAAGTTAAACGTTTGTCGAGACGTACTCCTAAGTATCGGATTTGTTTTATAGCAGTCAGTGGGATATTATAAAAAGATAATGGATGTCATTAGTTTCCTATGAAGGGTTAATGATATTTGACTGGATTTGTGGGAATTTATTTTTATCGTTCAGTATTGACACCATTCTTCAAGATCAGTGATATGGGATTGAAGGGTATGAGATGCAATAACTGGATTATTGTTAACTGATAATACTCATGTATCATTAGTATATGTAGTAATGATAATATTAGATTGGGTTGGGATGTCAGCTGTATAAAGGATTGAGCCAAGAAGAACATTGAGAACCTCCAACAGATGAAGAATGAGCATAAAAGGTTCCAAAAGATGCCTAAATCTAGAAGATGGGTAGAAACTTTATAGAAGCTGGGTGAACCCCAGATCTCTTCAGGTAGCCGGATTCCTTAGTGTCCATCCCGGGCTGTTAATAGATTTAATAAATTATTCGCCACAGCCGGATTTGAACCCAGGACCTTTTGCACGGAAACTCAGCCCGTTACTGACCCATCCTTCTCTTTTGACTAAGCATAATAGGATCTAAAAAAAAGTTTTTATATTCCACTATTTTATATTCAGAATTAATCTACACCGTGAAAATACTTCATCTATCCGTAGAGTTCCCCTCTGCTTAAGAGATCTTCCTCCTTGGTGTGTAATAATATAATTTGGTGGGGAATCAGGTCGTGACCCAATAATACCTTTATTAAGTTTGTAACCAATATCTATCATCACTAGTTTATTCCGCCCTCAATGTCACCACTTTATAAGACCTCAATCTCCATCGTATTTTTAGCTGGCAACTTTTGGGCTTCATGGAGATTACCATAATCCATACTTCCAATCTGGGTTCGATCTTTTTTATAGCTTACTACACCTATTTAGAATTATTTTTCTATATGGAGAATGGAGATAGTTGGGGGGTGCAGTAAAAAAAACTACACCAAATAAGTACAAGACTCATATTTAATGTGTGCCAACGTTTCGACCTACAATTGTAGGCCATCTTCAGGGCTATGAGAGAGAAACAAACATAACAAAAAATATATAAAAAACGTTGCAGTAACAAGAATACAGTAGTAGCATGTAATGTAGAAAATTAAAATAGTGACAGATATAATAATTAAAGATAACGAATATAAAATACAAAATAAATGTACAGAAAGGATAATAATGTAAACATAACATAAAGGAAAAGAAAAATGAGAAGGTAAACAGAAATATATTAAAAGATTAAAATATAAAAAGGTGAGATATAAAGGATTTAGAAAAAACTAGTTTAATTACAGATATAAAATGTATGATAACAGACTCCTAGAGGTTACATAAGCAAAATGTATGAAAAAAATACATAATATGATTTCATTCATACATAATATGATTGATTTTATTTCTCTATATGTTTATCATTTTTATAACATACTTCGATTTCGGTGTTTATTTCTACTTGCAAGTTTCTTAATATCCTGACAGCGAAACATCAGATGTTTCGTTATCAGGATTTTAAGAAACTTTAGGGATTCTCTAAAGATATTTATTTGTTAAGGAAGTTTTTTCTTTGTGGTAACTTTTTTGTCGTTTCAGGTAAAATATTTGATATATCAAATTAATATTCGTTCTATAAACCAATGAATTGCTATTTAGATGTTTGTGTGTAATTCTGTATTCTATAGCTTATTCTAGTAAATAAGAAGTAATCTTTGTTTAAACATGGAAACGTCTGAAAATTGATTATACAAAAAAGTAAATAAAAAATCAATACAAAAATAACTTAATACAAAAATACCATAAGAAAAAAAACACCTTTATACAAAAATTAAATGATTCTTCTTTATACTCTTCTTTCTTTATACTATCCTTCTTTATAAGATGAAACATAAAACTATAAAACTTATCATGCAGTTAACTTGTACTTCACTAGTAGGTTTAGGTTTCGTTATTACTCCTACATAGTCTATCTATTTATAAACAAATATATATATATATATATATATATATATATATATATATATATATATATATATATATATATATATATATATTTGTACTGCGTGTGTTTATGAATTTTCAAAACAATCAAAAAGCATACACGAAAAAAGTATATAGTGCTATATTTCAGAGAGTTAAATTTGTTTTAAGAATTCTGTTCATTTCGGGATGTCATAAGTAATTATTTACCATAATTAATCAAATTATTATTTAATTTAAAGTCCTAACTTTACTAAAAATGGGATTCTACTCCGGAGGTTGGTTGTGTGCTTACCAATTTACTAATCAGTCAACTTAATACCTTAATTAAACCATCAATTTAGTATTAATACATATTTTAACATTTTCACCTATTTAACATAATAGCTTTCGTAAATAAATATCTTCATGGTGGAATAGAAAAAGAAAAAGAAAAGCGCCGTATATCTGTAAAGTTTAATAGACTACTAGTAAATTATTATAAAGAGTAATAGTTAATTGCTAAAAAAAAAACTGCTATTCCTTTTTTAAGGATAATAAAATCATAATTATATAAAAAATTAATTATATTGCTTTAAAACGCAAAATATTCATTAAAGAACGTCTCTTCTTACAAATATTTTTTTCTCCATTAATACCGGTTTTAAAGTGATAATAAATGAACTAGAAGACTAAATTTCCAATGTAGATATTATTATGTAAAACAAAATAATTTTAATGTTAATTAATGAATAAGGAAATGGTTCCCCAAAAAATACTGTCTTTATCAGAAGAGAAGCTTAAACAAAATTAAGCTTATCTCTATAAAAACAATAAAAAAAAAAGGGAACATTAAATTAGAGTTAAAACGAAGTTTTAACTTTATTAAGACAATATAATAACATTCAGCATGCTCAGTAAATCTGTGTGTAGGGCGATGAGTTGCTAAACTGAAGTTCCTTGGTTCGAATCCAACTGTCGCAGATTTATTTAATCTGTAAACAGCCTTGGATAGACACTGTGGGATATTCAGACACTCCTTGGTCTCATCCAGCATCTATAAAATATGTATCCTTAATTGGGGGGAAAAGATGGTGGTTGAGCCTCATCTCGGACAAATAATCCGGCACAACGTTGTCTTAGAAACAGAAAAAGGTTCACTAGAACCCTTCATGATTTGTTGTAGTACAGGTTTATTTTATTTTTGTTTATCACTGCATTTATGTATTAAGCCAAATAACCTTACGTTTTATAAATGATTATACGATCTTAACACTTCTCACCGGTATTTTTTTTTTAATTAATTGAAATCATAGATTATTTGAAACACGAAACCAGAAAATTATTTTAAAAATATTTTTATGCATTCAGATTTATTCTAAGGTTAAGAATACACTTGGGTTCGGACTCATCTCACTGTCCTGATGATGGCCTAAATCATACGATGAAACGTAGGCACGTTAAAATAAGTAATTTATACTTTGTATAATCAGTGATATCACCTCCTGACCATAATCGGCCACTTTTAGAATGATCCAGTAAACTATTGTCCATTTAAGTATTCTTTTTTTCTTAAAAACATGTACCACTACAACCCGTGAACTGGTCTGAGGTTCAGTACATGTTAGAGACTGTGCTGTTTCATGGAAAACGGTTCTGCAAGGAGGTGACTTGTCCTGGGTCACGGTCAAGCGCCAGATTTCCCTCCCTTAATTTGGGTACTCAATTTTTATAATCTTACTTATATTATAAATGTGAAAGTTTGTATGTTTGTCTCTCATTCACGCAAAAACTACTGAATGGATTTGGATGAAACTTTACAATAATATAGGTTATACATCAGAATAACACATGGGCTATAGCAAGCGCGGATTTAGGGGGGCGCACGGGGCAGGCGCCCCCCCTCCCCCCCGACAGTTTTATAGGAACTGTGGAGAATCCATTATAGTACATAATTAAAGGAAAATAACATGATCATAGTTGTTAAAATATCAGAAAGAACAAGAGTGAAACTATTTGTTTTGATATACTACTAATCTTACTAATATTATAAATGTGAAAGTTTGTATGTTTGTCTCTCTTTCACGCAAAAACTGCTGAACGGATTTGGATGAAACTTTACAGTAATATAGGTTATACATCAGAATAAGTTATATAAAACACATGGGCTATAGCAAGCGCGGATTTAGGGAGGCGCACGGGGGCACGTGTCTCTCCCCACCCCAGACAGTTTTAGAGGTACTGTGGAGAATCCATTATAGTACATAATTAAAGGCAAATCAGGAATTTAGCATCTTGAAATTTGCAGATAGGTTCTTTGTATGATTTATTTAATACTTAATATAATAAGGGTTCAAAGGTTGTGTGGAATCCGTCAGCTTTGAAGTTAGACATCTGAAATTTTGTACGAGTAACTTATAGTGAAAAAAATTAAATTATTTATTATTTTAAATTATTGTTAAAAAGCACTGTCAAGAAACTTTATGCGGTAGTCCAAATTCTATGTGAGCGAAGCCGCGGGCAAAAGCTAGTATTTTATATAGGCTGGATGAGCCCCAGGAGGGTCCTAGATCCCATATGATCCATCTCCACACTAACAGACTAAAAGTGTTTGCCCGCAAATGGATTTGAACCAGGATTTCCGGCATGGCAATTCAGTGTGCTCTACCACTGAGCCACTCCGCTCCCACTAAGTATTCTTAGACATATATCCATAATAATAAATTCGTAAAAAAAAACTGGAATAAGTCTTCTCCTAACTGTGTCTTCGATAAAACAAAACAAATGAAAATTTATCGACATAACAAATCTGTTTTGTTTCAATTACTATTAAAATTGTTACTAACAGTATATATTGTTTATAAAGGTTCAGTTTAAATATTAAGTGTGTATTGAGTGTAAATGATATATTTGCAGCAATTTATCCTGTTTATATATCCTTTTTGGTCCCTGTATGTGTTTGTTGTGACGACTACCCTAGAAATTTTAAACTTTTCGTTCCAACGTTTATCGCTTATTGTGCACGGAGGGAGAAACAGATTTCCAGATTGCCAACAATGAAAAGGATATTCATGTCAGAATGACTATCTTATGAAGACCATTGAAGACAACATCCTATTCATTGGTTGTTTAGATAAAGTGATGCTTCTCTTCTGGATGATTCTATAATAGCAATCTTTAGATCTGAGTCTGGCTGAAGGAGCAATAGAAAAAGCTTTGTTGAACTTCTCAGCTTATCTATAATATTTCATCTACTTTCATGGAAGCAAAATGCAATATGGAATATATCTTTTTTTTACATCTGTATTTACTTTAGCAAGGAGAATGGTACTTATAAGATAATTATAAATATATAATAAACATTAATTCTTTTCACCCAATAAAGAAACGAATAACGAAATTTACAACACGTCAATTTAAAAGATTTTTAGTAATATCTTTTAAATTGACGCCAAATTATAAGTCTCAAAAAATTAATATTTACTATGTACTAAATAATACTAATTGTACCTGTCATATTTATTTTTAACTTACAGGTGGGAAAAGCAGGAATCGCATTACCATTTACAAAATGGGAGGTTATGTGGTATAATACGTAAACGATAAAAAAATAAAAAAATAATCACTGCAAACCATGAAACGTTCTGGGTTCAGTATCTAAACCTTTTTCCCCGTGTTATCGCAAATTGCGATGCATACAAGGGGAAGAATGTTCATTGAACATTACTTTTAATTAGGATCTTGTTGACTTAAGTCATTATATATCATTATAATTAATTTTATTTCATTTTTTATTAATTGTTATAATTTAAATATTTTTATTTTTATTTTGAAGAGAAACGACCGAGGTACGAACCAAGATAGCTCAGTTGGTAGAGCACCACAACGGAAATATTTGTCTCCCGGGTTCGGATTCCGGCGGTGGGCATATCTTTGCTATTCAAAATAAAAATATTTAAAATTATAACAGTTATTAAAAAAAAATAAAATAAAATAAACCTTTTTATGTTTCTAAGATAATGCTTAATAATTAATGTGGGAATATTTCTCCGAGATTACGCTTAAGCGTAACACAACCAAAACACAAAGTGTGTTTTCTCCTTATTAAGGATACACACTTTATTGATGCTGTATGAGAGCAAGGAAGGTCTGTGAATCTCACAGTGTCCTGTTAGCAGATTAAATAATTTATAAGCGACAACTGGATTCGAACCAAGGACATTGAGCATAGCAGCTCTACACCCTGCAAACTGTGCTTACTCAGCACGCTAAATGTTATTATATTGTTATAATAAAGTTGCTAAGTTCGTTTTAACGATGATATAATGTTTCATTTTTTATTTATAATTTTTTACAGTTTTTATTTTCAAAGTTATAGATTTGAATTAAACCAGAGGATGTGTTCAAATGTTAACTACATTTTTTAACTATTTCCATGAATTTACTCTGAAACTAATACTAATTGTTATTGTAATTTTATTATCAGCATTTCAGTTCGTACATTATTTTTCAAGTAAGGAGAAAATTCAGCTTTATATCTTACAAGATAATTATCAAACTTTTAAAATATTTTCATCCAATAAATACATTTATAATGACATTTGTAACGCTTAACATAAAATGTATTACTAAAACCCCCAATTTCTCTCTCTCTTAAAATCTCAAAATATTTTTATTTACAATGTATAACATAAAATTTATTACTAAAATCCCCAATTTCTCTCTCTCTTAAAATCTCAATATATTTTTATTTGCAATATGTATTAGATAATTCTAATCATATCTGTCTAAGTTCTATACTTAAACTAAACCCTGTAATGTATTGAAATTTTTTATTGCTAAGTTTTGTTTTTACTATTCCCTCAAATTTACTCTTGAACTAATATTATATATTTTGTAACTGTAATTTTATTATCAGCATTTCAGTTCGTATATTATTTTTCAAGTAAAAGGATACAGCATTATATCTTATAAGATAATTATAACACTTCAAATATATTCATCCAATAAATACATTTATAAAAACATTTCTATCACTTCGCTTAAAAGATATATTATTCCTTAAAGATCCCAAATTAAAAATCTCAAAAAATTATTATTTACAATGTACTACATTATTCCAATCACACGCTATCAAAAATCTGTATCGCTGTATTTGAACTATACCCTCTGATGTATCCAACTTGGCTCAAACTTCCTGTTGATATATTATATGTTAATATTATATATTTTCTAATTGTAATTTTAATATCAGTATTTCAGCTCGTACATGTCTAGGCAATTATATGTCGTTGGATAATTTAATATAAAAAAATCTCTGGTACTAAATAATCAAGATTCGTTCAAATTTTCTAATTAAAAAATGTGTTTAATTTCACATCATATAAAACTTACAGTTTTCATTTGCATTTTTCAGACCTTGCGCTAATGTTTAAGAGTGAGTTGTATTATTTTATTGCATTTACTATATTGAAATAAACTAAAAACTACTTAGACAAATAAAAACTAGTTGTTAATTTCCTCATTTACAATCCCATAAAATACAAAAGGACTGGAGTTCAATTAAAATATACAGTTTCTGTATTCATTAAAATACTTTGTTATATTCCAACTATGAACTTAATGAAAGATGGAATCAGTTGGAGGTGCATTCATAAATTAACACCAAATAAGTGAATCTTATTTTTTATTAGTGCCGACGTTTCACTTTCAAAAATAAGTTTCACATATTTGGTGTTAATTTATGACTGCACCCCCCAATTATTTCCATCCTCCATTAGATCTTTCAGTCAATTATTTTCCTCTCTAATATGAACTTTAATATTCTTACATCCGTAGTTTATGTTATTTTATATATAATAATAAAGTGCTGAAATATTGATGCCATTAATTAATATTCAAGTATAATTAATTAATTTATTAATTAATATTTTGGTTTTGAAGAGGCATTTTTTTCTCTGGCAGAAATTCGAACCCGGGGTCTGCACTCCGGTGCTATGTATCTTCATAACTTGAACATCATAAAGTTAATCAGGTGGAACTGTAACAAGAAATAATTTTATTATTAATCGTAATTTACTTAATAAAATTAAACTAATCATGTTTAATAATAAAATTAAACATATTACAATGGATACATTTTTATTCGTTAATACAGTAGTTTATTAGAATAAATATAATGATAATTGTTTAATAATTAAATTTTAGAATAAAGAACTAAAAATTAATTATTTTTATTAATTGTTATTTTGATAGTGATAATTTTTAAATATTTTTGTTTTGAAGAGAAAGATTTGTCCTGGCTGGGATTCGAACCCGGGTCGTCTGCATCTCTAGCGCAGTGCTCTAAACCACTGAGCTACCAGAGGTCGGATCCAAGTCAGAAAAGTGCGGGATACGGATCGGTTAAGAAAACGGATTTTATTAAGTAAATTTAAATTAATAATAAAACAATATCTTGTTACACTTCCACCTCATTATCGTTTGATGTATAAGTTACGTTCCTTTTATTACACTAATTGTGAATGTATAAACAAGATCTGTTAAGCCTATTGATTAGCACTAATTGTTTCTAAGTTCAGATTCCTCTATTTATCATTTTTATTAAATAAAAGTTAAAGAATACATAAGAAAAAAATTATCGTTACATATTTAATAGTTTTTGTATAATTAAAAGTATTGTAGTTGAGCAAAGCATTTGTGATGGCTAAATAAAAATATAAAGAAAATGAATGAATGAAATATAAATCCGATTTTGTGAAGTAGCATAAATCATAAAATTTTAAAAAATAAACTATTGTAAAATATTACAATATAATTTTTACCTTACTTATTCACTTTGATTTTCTTAACGGTGTATGTATGGCTTAAGTGTAACTTCCACTTTAATAGTACTAATATTTCATTCCTAATAGTCATTGGCTCTTCGTGTATTTATAAATTAATAAGGATAATAAGATTACAAATTCTATGATTCTAAACATAAAAACTATTAATCGAACATTATTTTCGAAAATTTTCAATTTCTGTTTTAGTTTGTGGAGACATAAGGGCTTTTCGTTGGAATTTTTCCACGGTCTTAACATTTATGTAAGGTCTCTTTTTACCTTCCCCTTTTCATTATTAATATATTTTGTGGAATTACATATATAATTTTGTGCCATAAGTCCACTGGTTTCTTGATAATCTCCTTTTTTTTTATTGCATTTTTACTTTCGTTTTTTCATATGGTCTTTTGTCTTATGTTTTGGTGCTCTTTACTATTATTTATTTTTTCATTTTGTGCTTTTTGAAGTTTGATGAGTGTGTGTTGAATTTTCAAATTCTGGAGTATTTATCAGCTGCTTTTATCTAACCTTATCCAGCCAGGGTAGAGTAATCTTCCTGCATTAGATGCAAAACTAATCGTATGGGACGAGTGCAGAATACCACACAAACGGGCCATAGAAGTCTTGATCGCAGTCTACACGACTTACACGGCAATCAAACGAAACAAAAGGTGGTGTGGTTGTTTTATTGGCTTGGAACTTTAGGCAAACTTTTCCTGTCATCGAGTAAGGCTCTGCAGCAGACGAAATTAACGCCTGTCTGAAATCATCATATTTATGGGCCAATGTTGAAAAGCTGCACCTCACCACTAATATGCGTGTCCTGTTATTCAGTCGGGCGCGCACGCTGAGAAACTGCTCGGTTTAGGTGAAGGTCGAATAGAAACCGACGAAGATTTTATGGTTCTATTCACTAACCAATTTCGTCATATGGATTCGGAAGACGTACTTATTGCTCAAGTTTTTCCAAATTTGCAATAAAACATCCAGGATGAAAATTGTTTATGTGAAAGACCCATATTAGCAATTGTGTGAACTAGGGAAGCATACTGGCCACAATTTTAACTGGAGAAGCTAAGGGTGACAATGTGCTTATACCACGCATCCCCATAATACCCAATAGCTTTCCTTTTAATTTCAAACGTTTGCAGCTCCCACTAAAAGGTGCATTTTTAATGGCCATAAATAAATCGCAAGGGGAAACTTTAAAGGTAGCAGAGATACATTTAGGCACGCTCTGTTTTTTCCACGGTCAGCTCCACGTAGCTTGCTCACGTGTTTCTTACTCGCAAAATCTACATATGTTCGCTGACCGAAACAAATCAAGTAACATGGTTTACAGGAGTATATTGCAGGAGGTAAGTAGGACCGTCACGTATTAGAATTGTTTTTTTTTTGTTTAGCCATAGGATTGTAGTTTTAGTTATTTAAATCTAGTTTTTGTTAGTATCAAGTAAATAGATTCTATTTTGTTTTCATTAGATTATTATAATTTTGTTGGTTAAGAATAACGGTTATTTTTAAGTATGAATAATTCGTCAATGAATTGATCCATAAGATCGGAAGGAACAGGTATCTCATCATTAATGGACTCGGTGATTACGGCATTATGGGTTTTTCTCATTTCGTCTATTAATTGCTTTAATTTGTCAATTCGCGTTTTAACTACTGCCTCGTCATTGGCGATCATTGCCTCTTTACACTCATCGGTGAAAATTCGAAATTGGGTAAACAATCCTAATAATATTGTTTGGGAAATATTTTTAACTCTAGCTTGGCGACGATTAGCCATTTTGATTTTATACAATTTATTAGAAAGCTGAAAGAAAATTAATGATTTACAAGAGATAATATTATTTCAGTACTTAATTATCTATAATAGTCATGCGTTAGAATATATGATATTGCAAATTAGCAATTAGATTATGGAAAATAAATGAATTTACAAGAGATGATATGATTTAAATGCTTAATTATCACTAATAATTATACGTTGGAATATAATATTATAATTAATAATTAAAGTCTGCATGCATACATTAATATTTTGCATTAGCGTGGTGTGATGTAATTCTATGATTCACCAGTTAGGCGGATGCGACTTATCCCCACTACAAGGAAACAAACCTACCTATTGTTGCGCAATGTCTTTGAGCTATGTCAATATCTGAGATCGTAATTATTCCCGGGTTTTACGGCACCAAAATGTTAAGGCGTGATTAGACTGAATAATTTTAATAGGAAGCAAATGGAAGTACCACGGGAATTGAATGAAGTCTCAGATATTAACAAAGCGTTTGATTTATTAATTTAAATAACATGCGAGATTTCTTAAATACTATTAAATATGCATGTAAAAGAAAATACAAATTAGTAATAGCGTCTACAAAATTAACTTAAAACTAAACATGTAACTTAGCGATCTAATGAACAAATTAATTTTAAACAAAAAAAAAGAACAAATGATTAATATGAATGGGAGCGATAATTAACAATAACAGAAATGCTCCATGCATTTCTGTATATTCTAAAGCATAATGGCCAAAGAGATAATTACAACAAAATAAACTTGAACGTAATGATGAAGTTTTCAATAAGGCGCGAAGATGTGCGAATAATTATTATCTTCGCCAGTGATCACGGCATGACGGAACAATGAGTATAATATCATTAATTAACTTGAACTGTCCGATTGATACCATGTGATACGATGATCATCCGGAGAAAAATTAGTTGACAATTGAAGCCTTATGGTAAGGAAATGTGACTTACAGTTTGTGTGATGTATGCTCAATTATCATCTCAGCATAGCTTCTGGCGAGTGACAATCTTGAAACCTCTGGACGTCCTCACAGAAGTAGCGGCTTGAAAGCGGATTACTTGGCGGCAGTGTGCGATGATCTTAGCTGCGAAGGGCTGATAGAACTGCTCCGCTCGGCGATCTGATGATAAGTGAAGGGCGCTCTGAGCGTCAATCCCCCCTCTCCTTGATTTTGGCGGTACAGTAAATTTCCGATTTTAGAGGCAATGATCGGTCCGTTCCATCTGGCGGGTAGTCCAGGTCCGCGACTAAACATTCCCCCGCCCATGGCACGAAAGTGGCATTATTGAGATGGTAAAGGGCATATGCGGGTGATTGGGCGCTTTATGATGCCGGAAGTGGTTCGGAGGCTAGCGACTCGGGCGATACCGTCCGCTCCAGGATGCAATTCGGTAACCCGTGCTAATGGCCAACGAAGAGGAGGCGAGTTATCGGTTTGGATCAGCACGAGAGCGCCGATAGTTAGTTCGGGGGCGGATTCCGTCCAGCGGGATCGCTGCTGGAGTGTGTGCAGATATTCGATGGTCTATCGCTTCCAAAAGGACTGATGGATCTTGTCAGGGAGTTTCCATCGTGCGACATGATTGATAGGCACCTCAGCTAGGTCCTGAGTGGGGGGAGCGGTTATCGGTCGACAGATAAGAAAGTGTCCGGGAGTTAAGGCTTCGAGATCATGAGGGTCGGATGAAAGCGCACATAAAGGTCTGCTATTGAGTACGGCTTCAATCTGAGTAAGTAGGGTTGAGAATTCCTCGAATGATAAAACCTGAATACCCATTCCATCTGGCGGGTAGTCCAGGTCCGCGACTAAACAGCAATGTTGCAGCAATTCCAGAGGAAGCAACAGTAAATGCAACGTTATGGCCCCTGCGAATTTTTGCTAGAAGCAAATTAAGCAAAAAAGATTTTCCTGTACCACCCGGGGCATCAAGGAAAAAATGCCCGCTTTCACCATTCTCAACTCGTAATATTTTTTGATAAATCTCTCTTTAATCGAGTAGCAGACTTGGCTCAGTTTCTCACACGTGAGTGTCAGATTTGTTGGTATCATAGCTAAGCTTTTTTATCAAATCGTTTGACAGCTCTCTTCTACGCCGCGGTGTGGGTAGACCGAAATCGGACAATATCTTTTCAGAAATTGTTATTATTTTGTTCTCGATAAGCTCCAACGCCTCATTGAAACAAAGGTCATCGTTGACCTGATCCATTCTTTCAAATCTGCCTTGATATCCCCTGATAACGCAGTTTTGTACTTGTGCCATAGTTTTAGAGGATTAGATTAACCGCAAGTGCATATCAATATGGCAAACAGTTCTCTTATTTGCGCCGGTGAGTTATACTCTTCTATGTTGGCCTCGCAGTGGTTATCATCTTCCAACGACCCCACCTTTTCACAAACCTGCCGAAAATTTGCAAGTTCTTGGCCGTCTAATGTTTTTAAATTCAAGAAATTGGTTGGATTCCTTATTACAATCAGCAGCATTTCAAAGCAATTACATTTAAAGTTGCTAACGTGCGCAATGTAAGTCCTAAAGTGTCTCCTACCTTTACACCTAGCGAGCCTTTTTTTTCCCGTGCCGCATTCCAAGTATAGTAGCGAGGCACGTCAATGTAAAGTAATGATTTGCAAACGTATCACTGTGGCACAACAGGAACAATGCTAATCTCTCTCTAAAATTGTTTCCAGTAAAGTAAACCCTCTCACGATTGGGTGAATGAATCACGAGATGAGTGACGGTTGGTCTCTCGTGCAAAGGTAGATCTAAGATCCACCATTCTGTTTCGTTAGTACTAACATATCGGCCGGCTCTAAATGTTTGCATCTCATCTCTCGGGTCAATGTTTACATTCCCTTGCTGGCGGTTCTTAAAAATGTCCTGGTCGCTACCCTTATTAATATATTTGCAAATATATTTTATTGCCTGTACCGTATTACAAAACTCTACATTTATATGAGAATAAAAATTTGAAAGGAGGGGAGAATATGGGACCACCCAGCTATTGTCCACCAATATTTCCTGTGTTCCTCCGCTGGTTTTATAACCGTCGTGCTCTTTTTCTGTGCTCTGCGCCTTTACAAAGGATAACCTTTGTCATTGGTTTGAGTATCTTTTAAAAGCTTCCACGGATATTTTTTGGTAAATTTAACGGCAAGGTAATGGCGCGCGTGTGTGTGTGTGTGTGTGTGTGTGTGTATGTAGAATGAATCATGACTGAGGGTAGGATAATAAGCATACCCATACTGTGACTGTAATCATAAACAATACGAAATGTAAATAAGCAGGATTAAAGAGAGGAATAAAGCTCTTTTTTTTCTATTATTTTGTTGCTACATCACTTAAGTTACTCTCACATACACACACAAACACACATTTACACATACGAGTATATATATATATATATATATATATATATATATATATATATATATATATTTATATGTATATATAGTTATCAACTATGCTCTTGTATCTAGTAATTCAACTAACTATGTATTCAAGTACTCAAGAGTACCTCCAATTTAGTTGGTTAAATGGAACGGTTAATATAATGGGTCGATCTGTAATTTGATTGGGTTTTCAAGCACATGTTGAACGCTCGCAAGCCACACAGTTTCCTGAAGATTCTAATTAAAAGTTTACTATAAAAAAAATTAACAAAACGTAAAATTAACAAATTACATTTCTTATGCTACTCCATCCGTTCACTTTTAAGTAAAGACAATAAATCAACAAATAAAAGGAAATAATGAGACAAAGAGGATAATGTTCGTTAGCTGGAAATTGAAGTTTGATAATAATGATTGTGCCTACTATTGATGATCTAACTAAAACTCTAAACAGAAAATGATTTTTCATTCTGTAGAACGAAGAAAATATATATTCAACTCTCTGAGGGTGACTACAATATACCCCATAGTTTTCTTTTTAATTAGCGTTCAGGACGCACCTACTTCTTAATACCGTCACACGCTGGCTAAGCAATACTTCTGAACTTATTGCCAGCCAAAAAAAAAAAAAAAAGATTTCAAGAGACCATCATCGTATAAATCGTGATATTGTTCCACCATACTCAACTCGAATGCTGAAAAAACAAAACAAATATAATAGGCTCGAATCATCTAATGAATATTGTTCCTACTTATTCAATACTGATCCTAAAGCGTATCCTTAAGAAAACTATTTAACTATCAACAACTTTGGAACCCTTTTGCTTGCACTCATTTCTGGAAAGCCATTATTTTCCCTCTTAAAGCTACTAAATTACACAGTGAGATGCTATCGAATCCCTCCTACCATGTTAATATTCAGTTACTTTAAATAATGTTTTACGGTATGCTTGGGTGTCTCTGAGGACTAAGAGGCCAAAATATAACCATTATTTTATTCATCTTCGGGTTTTCAAGGAACACCTCTGCCTTCCTATTTTAAAAGGAATAGAATTGGTTAACACTTGCTATGGTCATAGGTAATTCCTCACACCTTCCTCTACCAATATATCCAACTCCACCTTCCATCATACATCTTCGACCTCCATCAATTCAAATCCTCTGCCTGCTTCCTTATTGTTACGGGCGCCGGCAGGAAGGCGGAAGCGGGGGATTAGCGGCTTAACTCCGTCAGTGGGAGACGTTTAAATAGGATTAGGACGGTTCTAGATCGTCTTCTTTTGTCGGCAAAGGATTAAGAATATTCCAGAATTATCTGGCCCCTTCGAGTTCTAGAATGTTCGGCTTTGCCTATAAAAAGACTTCCGTCACCTCGAGTCAGTCAGTCTTAGCCTGAGAGTAGACCAGTGAAGATCTGTGATAAGTGAGTGTCAGTGTGATAAACTAGTCAGTGTTGAACCGGCCAGTGTAATAAGTGTATTAGTGAACTGTAACAGTCTCGCGAGTGTAATAAACTGTTTCTGTTTGTTACTGTGTGTCAGTTTGTGATACTTGAAGAATCTTACGGTCGGTGGACTAGTGAACTGTAAGTGTTAATTATTAGTTATAAATTGTAGTGTAATATATTCATAGAAACTATTGTAACTAGTTAAGCTATCTAGAATTAGTAACATCTTATATTATTGTAATAATTAAATAGGAGTTAGGCCTAGATAATAAATATTTAGAATACTGTTATTATAAATTTATATTAGTTCAATAATTTAATTGTTAATAGTTTAATTGTATCTTTTTAATCACTTTTGTTAATAAACATTAGTATCTTTAATTAAGGAATTGTTTAATTCATTTTAATACCCAGTAGCCCGTAACAAATTGGTGTCAGGTGTGGGGTCATTGTGTAATTGCTATTATTTTGTATTTTGTCTTGCATTTTGTAATTATTGGGCTACTGTGTGCAGAATGGCTTCTAAAAGTGTTAAATTAATTGATTTAAAAGTTGCGGATTTGAAACGGGAGTTGGAGGAGCGTGATCTGGATTCATCCGGAACTAAAAGTGTATTGCAACAGCGCTTGCGTCAATTTTTTGTAGATTTAGGGGAAAATCCAGATAACGTTCTGTTTGAAACTGATTTAAGCAAGTTGTCTGCAACTTTTAAAAATGAGTTAAGCAATGTTAAAAATGCGTTAGGTAATGAGTTAAGTAGTGTCAAAAATGAGTTAGGTAATGAGTTAAGCAGTGTTAAAAATGAGTTAGGTAATGAATTAGGTACTGTAAAAAGTGATTTATTGGATACATTAGAGTCTAAGTTAGGCACATTAGAGACTAAGTTAATGGAAAATGTAGATAATAAGTTAGCCGATGTAAACAATAAAGTAGCTAATGTAGAATCTAGGTTAGGAGAAGAACTGAATTCAATTAAAAACGAACTTAGGCTAAGAGTAGAAGCACTCGAGGGACGTATGAGCAACCCACCGAAGAACGACACTGACCTTTCCTCCGAGGGCAGCCTTCATAAAACCATTATGCCCGCCAATTCAGGGACGCCACCAACTCACAACACCATTCCAGTGTTCGACGGAAAGACGCCGTGGGAGGACTACATGACTCTCTTCGAGACTGCGGCTTCGATCCACCGGTGGTCGAAAGAGACCCAAGCTTCAGCTTTGTGCCTGGCCTTGCGGGGAGACGCCTTGGGAGTACTGCAGGGGATGCCACTGTCGGAGCGGTCTAACTACGGGGAGCTGGTTAGAAGACTGGAGATGCGTTTCGGCCACCGCCACATGGACCAGCTATATCGCTCACAGCTGAGAAGCAGGATCCAGAAGACCAACGAAACGCTACAGGAATTTGAAGCAGACATTGCACGGCTGGTGAGGAATGCTTACCCATCGGTCACCGATGATGTCTACGAGAGCCTGGCTGTCGACAAATTCCTGGATGGACTTCGGGACCCCGAGACGCAACAAGCAGTGAAGCTCGCCCGGCCAAAAACATTGGGAGACGCATTATCTCAGGCCATGGAGTTCGAGGCTGTCAGACAGTCAGTACGGGGCCATGCACGAGTTCGAGCAGCAGAAGCGGAGCCTAATAAGGTCCCTAGCGTCGAAGATATTCTGACAAAGGTCTTGGAGGCTCTAAGGACCCGTAAGAAGGAGATACGCTGTTGGAGCTGCGGCCAACTTGGACACCCTAGAAGCAAGTGTCCATCCAAGAAGCAAGAAAAGCCACAGGAACGAAGTAGGGTTGATGGGGAGGAACAACTATCAGCCCGCTACGTCAGAGGCCCGAGGAAGACCAGTAGAGTTGCGTCTTCAGGGAGCAGAACGAACAGCTTCTACGTTGATGGGAAGGTGAACGGGCAGCTGCGAAGTCTGCTACTGGATACCGGCGCAACCATGACTATCTTGAACTTGAAGACAGTTCCGGCTGATAAGATCTTACCAACGACTTGGACATTACGGACTGCCACAGGAGAGCCAGCCAAGGTCTACGGGGAGACAGTTGCCACCTTCATCATCGGGGGTCAACATCTGAAGCACCGCGCTCTCGTGGCAGATATTGATGAAGATGTCATATTGGGCACGGACTTGATGATCGCATACGGGATCAAGCTGGATATGGCGAGAGGGGTGGTGACGATGGGAGACGAAGAAGTCATCCTTCGGCAGGGAAAGGACATCCACGCACGAGTGCGCCTACTAGAAGACACCACTTTACCTGCACGGAGCCAAATCATAACGCATGGGACGATCGAAGGACACCTACCTGAGGGTCAATGTTTGCTAATTGAACCTGGAAGGCAAGAAGAACAGGAGATCGGACGCGGCGTAATGGTTGCAAGGTCTCTCATCAAGGTCGGACGTACCACTCCGATTCGGCTAATGAACCTGAACAGCTTCCCAGTAACGCTGAACAAAGGAACACCGGTAGGGGAATGTACAACCGCTACCTCAGTGGTTCGTCAGCTGCAACGTCATCCCACCGAGCTGCGAGGACTGCCGGAAGAACTAACAGGATTTGTGGACGAATCATGCCGGGAACTCACGCCTGAACAGAGCGAGGAAGTGAAAAAGATGATTATCCGATGGCAGGACGTTTTCGAGATCAGCCCAGGATCACGGGGTAGAACGGATATCGTTCAGCATAGGATTGACACCGGGGATGCTAAGCCCATCCGACAGGTCCCGCGGAGGCTGCCGTTAGCCAAACGGGAGGACGCCGAGAAGATCATCAAGGAGATGGCGACTGATGGTGTCATTGAGCCTTCGAGCAGCCCCTGGATGTCTCCTGTTGTACTGGTGAAAAAGAAGGACGGCACAACGAGATTCTGCGTGGACTACCGCCTTCTGAACAACGTCACCAAGAAAGACAGCTATCCGCTCCCCAGGATTGATGATAAGCTGGACACCCTAGAGGGGTGTGAACTTTTCTCTACCTTGGATCTCCGCAGTGGATATTGGCAGGTTGGATTGAAACCTGAAGATAAAGAGAAGACAGCGTTCTCGATTGGGACTGGACTCTGGCAATTTACAGTAATGCCATTCGGACTTTGCAATGCTCCTGCAACATTTGAGAGGCTGATGGAAAGCGTGTTAAGAGGTCTCTCTTGGGAAATTTGCCTGGTATACCTAGATGACATCATTGTGCTGGGAAAGTCCTTCGCTCACCATCTGAACAATCTGGAGAAGGTCTTCGAACGACTGCGTGCAGCGAACCTAAAATTGAACCCGAAGAAGTGTCATCTCTTCCGAAGGCAAGTCAACTACCTGGGGCATGTTGTGTCAGACAACGGAGTTGCCGTTGACCCAGAGAAGATTGCAGCGATCACCGACTGGCCAGTACCTCGAGATAAGCACCAAGTAAGAAGTTTCCTCGGCCTCTGCACCTACTACAGGAGGTACGTGAAAGGATTTGCTAACATTGCAAAACCTCTTACCAGGCTTACCGAGGAAAAACGGACGTTCCTTTGGGATCACGAGTGTCAGGCATCCTTTGAGGAGTTGAAGAAGAAATTGAGTAGTGCTCCTATTCTGAGCTATCCCCGTCCCGAGGGCAAGTTCATACTTGATACAGACGCCAGCAACACCGCTATTGGGAGCGTCCTCTCTCAGCTCCAAGATGGAGAAGAAAGGGTCATTGGATATTTCAGTAAAGCGCTCTCAGCTCCGGAACGCAACTACTGTGTCACAAGGAAGGAGCTTCTGGCAGTGGTGAAATCTATAGAGCATTTTCACAAATATCTATACGGCAGAAGATTCCTCCTGAGAACGGACCACGCGGCTCTAATGTGGCTGCTACGATTCAAGTCACCAGAAGGACAAGTGGCGAGGTGGATAGAGCGCCTTCAAGAATATGACTTTGAATCTGCTCATCGTGCTGGAACGATTCACAGAAATGCGGATGCGCTCTCTAGGAGACCTTGTGACGAAAAATGCGGGCATTGTTCTCGACAAGAAGAGAAGCAGGCAGCAGTGTTGAGGACAACGGTGGTCATGGACGGTTGGCAGGATGCAGAGGTGTCAAAGGAGCAGGACAGGGACCCGGACTTGAAACAAATGAAGCAGTGGAAACTATCAGGGCAAGGAAGACCAACCTGGCAGGATGTTGCTCCAATGTCGAAGACTGTAAAGACTTACTGGGCCCAATGGGACTCCATTCTAGTGGACAACGGGATGCTGAAACGGGCATTGGAGAACACGGAAGGAGATCAGCGCAGACTTCAGCTCATCGTTCCAAAGAGTAAAGTGCCCGAAGTACTCAGGGAACTTCATGACGGAGTATCTGGCGGCCACCTTGGAGTTCACCGTACATTGGAAAAAGTACGTGAACGCTTTTACTGGGCAAACCTTAAGGACGATGTGTTGGACTGGTGCAGGCGTTGTGCGACTTGTGCGGCTTCTAACGGACCCATAAGAAGAAAGAAGGCCCCAATGAGGAAGTACAACGTGGGAGCACCGTTTGAGAGAATAGCAATTGACATCGCTGGCCCTTTCCCTGTGACGGATGAAGGTAACCGGTATATTCTCGTGGCCATGGACTACTTTTCCAAGTGGGTGGAAGCTTACGCCCTTCCGAATCAGGAGGCAGTCACGGTTGCGGACGTACTGGTGAAGCAGCTCGTCAGTAGGTTTGGAGTACCCATGGAACTTCACTCTGACCAGGGACGAAACTTCGAGTCAGCAGTCTTCTCCGGGATGTGCGAAGCACTGGGAATACGGAAGACCAGGACGACACCTCTTCACCCTCAATCCGATGGCATGGTGGAGCGCATGAACAGGACTATGGGTCGATATTTGTCCAAAGTGGTCTCCGACCATCAGCGAGACTGGGACCAGTATCTTCACCTGTTCCTGCTGGCCTACCGCAGTTCAGTCAGTGAGGCAACGGGGCAGACTCCCGCAAATGTGGTATTCGGCAGAGAACTACGGTTGCCTTGTGATCTGAAATTCGGTTTCAAGCCTGATGAGGAAATTGCCGGAGAGGAGTACGTCTCGGATCTAAGGAAGCGACTGGATAATATCCACGAGAAGGTTCGCACAAACATCCAGGGAGCCAGTGACAGAATGAAGGAGCGTTACGACATCAGGGCTGAGAAGGGTGGCTACCAACCTGGAGACTTGGTCTGGCTACATGATCCTCGAAGAAGGCGAGGCTACTCACCTAAACTGCAGAACTCCTGGGACGGCCCGTTTGAGATCGTCAAGAGGATCAACGACGTCGTATATAGGATCAGGAAGCAGCCTAAAGGAAAACCCAAGGTAGTCCATTTCAATAGACTGGCGCCGTACAAAGGAGACCATGGCCCGGCAGAAGACCAGCAGGTTAGGTACCTAAACAATGTGGAGACAAATAACTCAGTTGCTCATACTAAAGTACCAGGGACCCGTGGAGTAACTCAGGTAATCTACAGGGATATCTTCTCGTTACCAGTGGAGTATTCTCTGGCCCATTGCGTTGCCGAAGATCTGAGGACTTCTCGAGGGATTGCAACGGTCTTCAGGAAGAAGTTCGGCGGAACTGAGGAGCTGGAACGCCAAGGACCAAGTGTCGGGAAGGCACTCCACCAGCCGCACGAAGGACGACACCTGTTTTACTTGGTTACCAAGCGTGCCTCTGATCAGAAGCCGACATATGACGCACTGCGGCGAAGCCTCGATGACCTTCGGAGTAAGCTTCTGAGACTGCGTGTCACTAAGCTCGCTATTCCGAAGTTGGGCTGTGGATACGACGGCTTGGAGTGGAAGATTGTCAGGGACATGATCGAACAGACATTCGCCAACTCTGGAATTGCCATATTGGTGTGCACGTTCAACCCCTGGAAAGAAGGTGCGTCTCCATCAGTAGAAGCTCATAAATGCCCGATTTCTCCGGACTTGCTCTGGGGCAGAGCACTTTTAAGGAGGGGGCAGTGTTACGGGCGCCGGCAGGAAGGCGGAAGCGGGGGATTAGCGGCTTAACTCCGTCAGTGGGAGACGTTTAAATAGGATTAGGACGGTTCTAGATCGTCTTCTTTTGTCGGCAAAGGATTAAGAATATTCCAGAATTATCTGGCCCCTTCGAGTTCTAGAATGTTCGGCTTTGCCTATAAAAAGACTTCCGTCACCTCGAGTCAGTCAGTCTTAGCCTGAGAGTAGACCAGTGAAGATCTGTGATAAGTGAGTGTCAGTGTGATAAACTAGTCAGTGTTGAACCGGCCAGTGTAATAAGTGTATTAGTGAACTGTAACAGTCTCGCGAGTGTAATAAACTGTTTCTGTTTGTTACTGTGTGTCAGTTTGTGATACTTGAAGAATCTTACGGTCGGTGGACTAGTGAACTGTAAGTGTTAATTATTAGTTATAAATTGTAGTGTAATATATTCATAGAAACTATTGTAACTAGTTAAGCTATCTAGAATTAGTAACATCTTATATTATTGTAATAATTAAATAGGAGTTAGGCCTAGATAATAAATATTTAGAATACTGTTATTATAAATTTATATTAGTTCAATAATTTAATTGTTAATAGTTTAATTGTATCTTTTTAATCACTTTTGTTAATAAACATTAGTATCTTTAATTAAGGAATTGTTTAATTCATTTTAATACCCAGTAGCCCGTAACATTATTATCTTGTTCACCTCGCCTTTCTTATCCGATCCTCATCCATATGGAATTCCATTCCTCATTCTATCCAAAGCTATGGTACACTCTCCGACTTCAATTCCTGCTTAGGCAGTTAACTTCTGTTGATCCAGTTCTAAAGGAATTGTAAGTAACAATTCATTCATTTAAAATGGATATAAATAACATGTATAGTTAGATTGGGCAAGCCTTATCAATTCATTTCTTAGTTATTGCTTTATTCAAGTAGAAATCACTTGTTTTATTTCAACAACGCCTGATTCTAAAGTTAGAGCTTACTTTTGTACGTGCTGTTATAATTGTATTCATTTTTTTTAAATTTTATTATTTACATTTTTATTGTAATTTCGTTAGGTCATTTTACCCTTCAATTCACGCTGAATCCAATAATTTACTGTTTTTATTTATTTATCTCGACGGGGATAAATACAAAAATACAACATTATTATATCACCACTTTCAACATAAATTTTTTCAATCTATTATTATGCAAATATGCATATCCGATATTATTTAAGTAAACAGCCAAGGACAGGATCCCACTGTTTAAACCACCACAGAATTGTAGAAATTGAAAAAAAGAATAGCAGATTTTGTTAGGCCTAAAAAAAGTTTTGAAAAAAAAACATACGAGTAAACTCGGAAAAATCCAAAAACTACCTTTTTTTATTAGTTTAGCAAATTAAGTAACGACACAGTTTTCAAAAACAAATTAGCTTATCTAAATAAAGCTCGCAGATTTTAGCAATCGATGTATATTGCCCTAAGGTATAGATTTTTCAAATGCTCAAAGTAATTTTTTTATCAACGATATTCCTACTTTGTCACTTTTATTGTGTGCTTTAAACACATTACTAAATTATTTGTTGGAAAAATAACTACTTTATCTCAATTTAAAATATATATTCTTTTATTTATTTTATTATTTTATTTTTTATTTGCACCTGCGCAATTGCGCATCTAGCAAATTTGAATGAAGTTTCTTTCTCTTCGATTTTCTCCATGATCATTCAGTTATTTTATATATATATATTATTTTATATCATCAAAAGTATTGCAACACCCATAATTCTCGAGATTTTCTTGGTTTCGACCTGAATCCATACTTTGTTCATATTTACAGTAATATTATTTACTAAATGAGACACATTAGTGAGTAGACACTTCATTCTCATTCACTGTTTAGCAATAAAAGATGAGATTTTGGATTATTCATTTCAAATTTCCTTTCAGTCCAAGTTTATCTTCCGTGTGTCTTAAGTCTGTTTTCTCTTTTCTCTTTA
This sequence comes from Arma custos, assembly GCA_037127475.1. Classification (NCBI taxonomy): domain Eukaryota; kingdom Metazoa; phylum Arthropoda; class Insecta; order Hemiptera; family Pentatomidae; genus Arma; species Arma custos. The sequence goes on along the minus strand of CM073764.1, from coordinate 87,692,690 downwards.
GTCTAGTTGAAACAATTAATTTTATCAACAATGAATCGTTTAAGCCGCGATGATTCGGTCAGAATCGTCACTCTGTCTGAAGAACGCAAATCATTGCGGTACATCGCTAATCACCTTGGGATTCACTATTCTTCCGTTTCAGGGACCATAAGAAGGTACAGGGAGACTGGTAGTCAATCGAGGCGACCAACGTCAGGCCGTCTCAAGATTTCTAATCCCATAGATGGCCGCTTCATTAAAATGGAAGGCTCTTCGGAAGCGTAATTCTACAGCTTCTGCCATTAAAAACTTGATCGCTGGTGTTCGAGGGATATCAATGTCGGATTCAACGGTCAATAGAAGACTTAGGGAGTCAAACCTTAGCCCAAGAAGGCCAGTGAAAGGTCCTCTTCTCACCGCAGAACACCGCGTAGAGAGATTGAGATTTGCAAGACAACACCAATCTTGGACTGTGGAGGAGTGGAAAAAAGTTGTATTCACTGATGAGATAGTGGCCCTTAACAGACAAGGTGGACGTGAAAAAGTTTGGAGAAGGCCTGGAGAACGGTTTAGTCAATGCTGCACGTTAGAAACTGAGCCATTCGGAGGAGAGTCTATCGTGTTCTGGGGCGGCATATTTTAGGAGGCACGTACCGAGTTAGTGCCAATCCAAGGAGGGGCCTTGAATGCTTTGAGGTATGTAGAAATGATTCTTCAAGATCATGTAGTGCCTTTTATGTCGTACATAGGCTCTGAATCGTTGCTCATGCATGATAATGCCCGCCCACACAAGGCAAGATGTGTTTCTGAGTACCTGAACACCACAAATTTCCACACCATTGATTGGCCAGCAAGAAGTCCTGACCTTAGCCCAATCGAGCACGTTTGGGATTATCTCAAAAGAAAGGTTCGGTCAAGAGATTCGCCTCCTACTACCCTTGAAATGCTAAAGTATTGGAGGTGTGGGACAATATACCCCAAGGTTTTCTTCAAAACCTTTTTACAAGTTTGCCAAGACGAGTGGAAGCAGTCATTCAAGTCAGAGGGGGCAATACGTCTTATTAAATGTGAATTAAAAATTTAAATTGTGATTTAAAAGTTAAAATTGTCAGAAATTAAAAGTTTAGAAAGCAAGTTTTCTAACTTTTTTGTTTATTAGAAAAGATATTGTAATTTATTTTAATAAAACTTGTTTATGTCCAGTTTAAAAATGCTTAATACAGACTTCAGAACCTTTCTTTATTATTAAAAGACAGACGTTTTTGTAAAATTCAAATATTTCAAAGTGTTGCGATACTTTTGACGGGGAGTGTATATATATATATATATATATATATATATATATATATATATATATATATATATATATATATATATAGGCAGAGAGACGGACTCTCGCCTTTACTGTTCAACATAGCCCTTGAAAAGATAATAAGAACAACATCAAGAGTGAAGGGCGGGGTGCACGTCGGGGTGGAGCATAAAATTCTTGCTTACGCCGATGATATAGCAATCCTCGGAAAAAATGAAAAGGATATTGAGAGACTCGCCAAGACGCTGATGAGAGAAGCAGTCCAAATCGGCTTACAGGTAAATGAGGAAAAAACAAATACATAACAGTGAGCCGTAAAGTCCATCCCAGAAAAAACATATGCGTGGATCACAAATCGTTCCCGCAAGTGGATAACTTTAATTATCTTGGCTCCACAATAGCCTCAACCAATGAACAATTAACTGAGATTCTTTCTTCTTGAGCATTCTTCGCTCTTTCAAGAGTATTGAAATCCCGAAGCATCTCTAGAAACTTAAAACTAAGGGTTTATAATGCGGTAATAAAGCCGATTCTGATATACGGCTGTGAGACGTGGGCTCTCACTGGCATCCTGGAAAGCAGAATAGAGAGATGCGAAAGGAAAATCCTTCGCATGATAACCGGAGCGGTATGGGATGAGAGTCTGCACTCTTGGAGGAGAAGGACCAATAAGGAATTGCTCACAGAAACTGGTCAGGCGATATCTCAGGATATGAAATCAAGAAGGTTACGATGGACGGGGCATGTAGCTCGAAGCAATCCGCCAGGACGCCTCTTCGCAACAATGAATGCCACAATAGTTGGCAAGAGACCACGTGGGAGGCCAAAAACCAAATGGATAGACAGGGTCAACAAAGATGCTGAGGAGCTACATGTGGCAGACTGGAAATCAGCGGCCCAGGATAGACAGAGGTGGAGAAGGCTGGTAAAGGCGGTCAAAGATCTACAAGGTCTGTAGAGCCAACAGGAAAATATACATATATATCAATTTTTCAGTAGGTGTCTTGGCCAATGTCTTTTTAATCTTTTTTTTATTAAGTCCAGGTAACAGGGAGTAGGAAAGCGGAAGAACGAGTGGGTTTGGGTGATATTGTGTCGATGAGTGGAATGTATGTATTTGTTATGAATATATGATTTTATAGTACGAATGTTCATGTCGTTGTGTATAGTGTGATTCGAAACATACCACGGTGCAATAATAATTTTTCTGAGAATTTTGGATTGTGTTAAATTCTAGTTATATTAATATACTAGTTATTGAACACCTAAAAAAAACCTGTACCAATACAACCCGTGAAGGGTCTGGGGTTCAGTACAAGGTAGAGACTGTACTGTTTCATGGATAACGGTTCTGCAAGGAGGTGACTTGTCCTAGGTCACGCTCAACCGCCAGATTTTCCCCCCTTATTTTGGGTACCCTAATTTTATAATATTTTATAGAGGCTGGGTGAGCCCCAGGAGGATCCTAGATCCTATATGATCCATCTCCGGCCGCAAACAGACTAAATAAAAGTACTGCCCTGCAGTGGGATTTGAACCAGGATTTCCGGCATGACAACTCAGTGCTCTACCACTGACCCACTCCGCTCCCTTTCGATAAGTAAATTAATTTCTTTATATACAAGTGTTTAAAGAAAATCGGATCTGTGTTTAGATAGATTACATTTTACAATAATTTTGGAGCTAAACTACAAAATCTATGAAGTTGTGGACATTTTTTCAGATAGACCATTGTGCGCCGTCTCTATTTTATATAGGCAATTCTACATGACTTTATTGTCCTGCGGGTTCCATCCGGGCACTGATTGAGGGAATTGAAGCTCAGTTTTCTATTTTGTACCATCCTCCATTGTTTTTTATTTATTTTATTGTTTTTTTCTTTAACTTCATATTTTTAATCATACATGTCAGACATTATCTCCAATAAGCGAATTTGTTGTGAGAATCTCTTCCAGGTCTAGAATCATAGCCTTAAGATAAGAGATAAATTAGCCTTAATCTCTTTTTTCAGCTTTTTTTTTAATCTTCCCGTCTCGGATGCTCATGTCAGCCGTTTTGCCAGTTAGTGTATTGTAACGCACATGATGATTATTGGTGTAACAGGAATAAACAGATCTTAATTGTTGGTCTAAAGTTGTTTGATGTTTAATCGGTATGTTGGTTGGAGTCAAAGAACTCTTATCAGTCATAGAGTAAAATAAAATGTAGGAATAAAACAAAGTAATGCTTTTAATTTTTAACCTCAGATATTTGAGTCTTTAATATTTTAAGTAAGTATTGCTATTTACTTAGTTTAGGTCTAGTTTCCTACTTTTTTAAGAGTTGGAAAAAAATGAGTACATTAGTTTCTGTTGATTTTTTTTTTATGTCATGGTTCTCTCAGATCTGAAGCGGCACAAACCATATTCAATTCTTCCAACAAATATTAGTTCCAGGCAATACTATCTAGCAGAAATTTAAGAGTTATGTGTTGTGAATAAAATTTAAAAAATACCAAAGGGTGTAGTTACGTAGCATTCAGAATTGAATTATACATCTGCAGAATATGTATATAAGTCGATTTTTTCCCACAGACAATAGTTGCATTGATGAGAGATCGGGTATCTCTTGAATTGGAGTTACATTGTAAGCGATAACTCGATTTCAAGCCAATGCCTGACTTTTCCAGTTATTCAATACGATAACAAAACGATTCCGCTTCCTAACAACAAACTCATTTCGGAGAAAATTTTAAGTAACCACTAATTTAACAGGGGTGTAGATATAACAATAATACGGTTTGGTAAACTCGACGGTATCACCATCCATGAACTACTACCCAAAACCAAATCCACGAGTTCTAACTCATCACGTAATCCTCCTATCGACGCCTCGGTTTTCCTGCTCGATGTTTACCAGCCATCTCAACGATTATAAACATTTTAGGAATTCGTTTCTCAAACCCAAGAACTTTGAAAGCTCACCTCAACCTCAAAAGGCCGTCCATAAGGCCTTGCTCATCCTCCAACGTTAAGGGCACGTTTCACATTCATAAAAAAGTTAGAAGAATTATAGTTGTATAAATTCTAATTCGTAAACTTTGAGATTAAATTCTATCTGTTTGCAGTAGGCATCTTTCTTGTGTTATCATATTTTGTTAGATTTTTTTTATTAGTTATTATGATTATCTTAATTATTGAACAATGGTCTAGTAATAATTATAGTAAAGTGCACCTTTCTTTTCCTCAATTTATATATTTTATTTTATCTATTTTAGTTCTTGACAATTTGTATGTATCATTTCAATTTATATTTGTATCTAGGTGTATTTACCCCTGAAGTTTCAAAACTTTATTCATAGTTCATAGTTCAACCCAATTTAAGAAACTATTTCTCTGATCTCCACCCGGACCATTTGCTCCTCCATTACTCATTTTTGTTAAATTTTTCTTGTGTAATAGTAATTAAGATTGTAAATCTTCCTCTAGCGAAGGAAATTCTCATTTCCTCCGGGATGAGAAAGGGAATTGACGGCTATTATTACAGATGAACGGTCCTGTCAAATTAGGTTTCATTATCTCTCAATATTTACACCCTGGTGACTTGGTTAATAGAGTAAACCTCAAAATTTCCCGACGGGATTGTATCAGGCGCTTGAAAGCTTCCAATATTCCTTCTCTTGTTTTTCCCCTCTATCAATTTTTACACTTCTGTTCAATTATCCAGTTATACCGCTAAAGGGATTTATTTTTAAACAACGTTAGAAGATTACTGAGAAATCTGAGAGAGATTATGAAAAAAAACACTGTAAATAACGTATACCATCTTTCAAGATCTTGTGAGAATGCATAATGAGTGTTAACATATGATATGACTACTCCATTAAAGGTACACACTTTATAGAGGCTGGATGAGCCCCAATGGTGCCCCCAGATCCCACAGGATCCAACCATGTCTATTAACAAATTATTTAATTATCTGCTACAGCTGGATTTGAGCCCGAAATCTTCGGCATACAATCTCTGCGCTCAACCCACACAGCTGTACAACCATAGTTGTAGTTTGTTTTAAAAAGTAGGTAAAAATTTTTCTCTGATATTCTCCCCAATTAAGAATCAGTTGACAGATATATATTTCCATAAACTGTATCTTACATTACGTTAAGGCGTACTTGATTTCACTATGTCCATTATACTTCCCGTCTCAAAAAGCTTCTTACTCAATTATGAACCTTTATTTTCTTATTATAAACTCTTTTTTCCCTGGGGATTCCACTTTATTTGTTCATCAAATACTTCCTCTTCTAAGTTTGGCTCTTCTTTAGTTTGTTGATTTCATTCATCGTTCTACATAATTCTTCCTGCAGATGCCCATTATAAACTGACTCCAGTTAGAACCAGTTCTATGCTATACTTGTGAAGTCTTCCGAATTCGTCGTAACACGCATTGTAAACTCAACTATAAAAGGAAGATATAAAGTCGCACCGTATGGTTTGTTATTAAAAATTCACCCCAGTAGAGAATGAAGGATTCTTTTTGATGATGAATATCTGTTCTTATAGTATTGCTCCGTTTCACCGAATAGGTTAAAATTTCCCGCCAAGGCCTGGTTATAAATTTCCACCACATTATTACTCTGTAATATCCAGCACACAAAATCCATCTTGTAAAATGCTTATTAGATCCAAGAGCCACTGAACATAGACTACATCCATAAGGAACTTACATCTTCTTGGGGAGACTACTCGGCTTCTTCCTTTTCACATGTCCATGCCATTTCAGCCTTCCCTGTTTTATTTTATTGTCAATGGAGGGTTCCTGATAGATGTGTTAGAGTCATATATTTTTCCATATCTACCACTGTCTATTCTCTTGTATTGGGCCAAATATAGTCTACCATACGACCTTTGTGGATCATGGTATGGCATGATGTTAATCGCAACTACATAATCTTCTCTTTCAGAGAATAGCCCTCTTGCTTTTAATCATTCAAATGATTTTCCTTTATATACAGAAGAATCACTAAAGTGGCTGTGGAATCATCCATGAATAAGTTTGCCCTTCCATTATTATTGTTGTAATATTACTATTCAGCACTAACCATCAGTTATAATTATTGAATTGTGTTTGTACTATTTTGGTAAATTTATATAAGAGTCACTATCTTGATTTATTATTCGTATGAAACGCCTTACAAATTGTAAGCAGATGTGGGCTTTAACGGACACCTTTACATCCGATAAAAACAAATATTTGTAAAGTAAAGCAGCATAGAACAGTATAAGACTCAACAGATTTAATTTTACTTGTTGAATTAATTTTTCATTTTGAACTGTCTCGAAAAGGTCAGGTTTTCATTTAGCTCAACCAAACCAATGTAGAAGTCACGTCTTTAATTTAGCAATCTCAATCCTTCCTGATTTCGTCGAGCAGCAAAGCACCTGGAGTTTTCTTCAGCAAAAAAGAACTTTCATGCTCAACATTATAAATTCAAAGTTGGTGAAGAAAAGAAGTAGGGAAAGAGATTGGGTGATTATTTGTACTTATCTTTTATCATTTGATTACTTATTTTAATTTAGCATATTATATTTTTTTTAAAGAACACAAAGTCATATAATCAATACCTAGCATAGCGTTAGATTGATGATTTTTTCTTTATTATCTTGCATAGTCTAAACTTCTTGTTGTTGTGCTCTTAGTTATATTTTGTTTGTCTTATAATGTTTCTTTTATAAATAATGCCTCTGCCTATATGAGAACATTTATTCTTTTCTAGACATTCCCAGTATGCATTGTCAAGTTTGTTCCCTGAAACGAGAGGAAGTCATTAAGCAACTCTGGATTCTTGCTGAATTTAGTTACTCCTAATTTACCTTTGTCATTCTACCTTCCATCATTTTACACGCTACACTTAATCTTCATCTATTATTAGGCTGTACAGAAGAAGGTCTCGTTTCTTAAGAGGCAAAAGACCAGCATATAATACATAAAAGGTTGTGTACCTCTCGATTCAATATTTATATATATATATATATATATATATATATATATATATATACGTAGGTGTGTGTGTGTTTGTGTGTGGTAGAGAGAGAGAGAGAGAGAGAGAGAGAGAGAGAGAGAGAGAGAGAGCGAGAGAGGGAGGGATAGAGAGAGAGATAAGTGAGCGCAGTAGCTTAAGTAAAATTCCGAATTGCTATGCTGAAAGTCCTGGATTCAAATCCGGATGCTGCAATACATTTATTAAAGCTCCTAATAGCCACATATGTACCATGTGGGATCTCAATAATCTCCTGGGGATGACTCAGCCCCTATAAATCAGGTACCTGCAAATAATGATTATTTATTGTTTGATGTAAAAGGTTGATTTTAAAAATGACACCACTTTACAAGTTGTATTATGTTTAAATTAAGAGAAATAAATAAAATGTTTATGAATTTCCTACGAAATATGTTATTTCCTAATTTAGACATATGCAATTCTTCATATTTTTTGTTATTTCAGTTTTTAGTTCATAAAAATTATGAATATTATAGTCAATCCATGTCATTTAGAAAAATCATTATATTCAGTGGATTCTTTTTGTACCTTTTACGACATTTTACGATATTTTCATTAGAATTTTTCTAATTGTTCCTCTTTAATATGCATTTTATCAGCTCAAAATTTAACTTCTTAAATATTTTCTTTGAAAAATACAGAAGCATTATAGGTCATAAATAGGAATATATTTTTTTTTAATGAACCTTGATTCAAATAATTTTTATATCCTTTAAATAACCACTTAATAGATTATGAAATACATTTTCCTGTTTTTACTTTTAAGTTGTAACTTTTTAGAGTTACAGTGAATATAGCCACTATTTTTATGTAAAAAATATGGAATTATTGCTAAGAATTAGGGCGTAACAAAGAAAATTCGGTTTAAAGAAAATTTTTTATAGCTATACAACTCGGCACCTTTTTTTTATAAATGAGCAATTAAATTTATTAAGAGTAATTTTCAGAAGATAGCTTCTAAGAAAAATATTTAATTGGATTCCTTTTTTACACTGGTATTCAACAAGACGTATTTTATTATATTTTAGTGCATATATACAAAGCCATGTCATTATCTGCATATAGAAGTTACTATCATAATAAATTAATAACATGAATAAAAACCTTTAGGAAATAACTTGTTTATATATTTAGTAATAATATGCAAATAATCCAGTTTAGATCATTCGTCTTTTTACTATGATTAAAACTGATTAGTTAATTTATTTTTAAAACTATGACGTAACGTATTTCATTATTTCAAATTTGAATACTGCTCATATCCTTCATCATAGTTTCATATAGTACTATCTTTATTCAGGTATACACAAAATAATAATTTCAATAGAACCAAAAAGAGAACAAAATTAATTTAAAAAACGATTGAACTTATATTTATTTTATATGATTATAATCAAATAAAAAAGAAAAATTGCTTGTTTTTAAACCGGTTTCTGTTTATTTATTTAAACTACAGTGTTACTTCTTTTGTATGTTTGGCCAATTTAGTTTATACATCACGAGTCAATCTTATAAAAAAAAATGTTCCTCCTACATTACATTTTTGTACGGAGTATCAAGTAATTTCATTTCAGTTTTTGTTACCCATTACTGTCAATTCTCGTTCCCATTGATTGATAGATAAAATTAAATAAAGATATGTACTTTCATTAAATTTTCAATATATAAGTAAAACAACGAGATTCTTATTAGACATCTTAACATGATACATTTAAACAGTCATCGTGTTAGGGAAGTACAGTAGTTGTATCAAAATGTGCCATTTTCGACTGTCTGTATGTTCCAAGATTAACATTTGAACAAGTCGCACTAGTGTTTATAAAGTTACAAAACTCAAAAACCTACATTTTTAGAAAAAACGGGAAAAACCTTTTAGTGATTTTGCAATAGCATTAGGAAACTAAGAATGACACACATGTCTTCTGGTAGACAAGCTCTGAAAAACTAAGTTAATACAGTTTTGATGATAAATAGATATTTACCCATTTTTTTCTACTGTGTGTTTTTTCCTAATTATTTTATTTTTTAAACCTTAATAAAATCGTATGTTATACATACAATTAAATTAGTTATTGATAGGAAAGTAAAGGTGGGAAGATTGTATTAAGAGTGATCTGGCAGATTTGAGTTTGGGTAGTAGTCCATCGATGGAAGTGTGTAAACAGAGATTGGCGGTATCAGCATTGAGCCTTGGATTCGTTAAGCCTTATTATTATTTGATTTTGTCATATTTGATAATAAAGAATATCAAGATATGGGGATAATAACTTACAAATAGGAAATAAATATAAGGTTCGTTCTAAACTTAGTAATCGTAAAATACCTAATATACTTGATTACTAATAAAACAATATTTGCTTTCCCTTCAAATACGAGTACATACAATTTTGTAAACTCGATGTTGGAAAGTGTCTTTACCTCCTGATGCTGCGTATCTATGTAAAGTGGTTTTCCATTTCCATGCTTTGTAGGTCTAATGTACATGGAGAATAAGCTGACTAGGGAATACTTTCAGATCTGGAAAGGGCTCGATTAAGTAGGATCGGTAGGCCCTTTGATCTGGAAGCCTTCACTGGAGCGAAGGGCCCTGTCATCTGCCATTGGGATAGGGAAAGGCACATGTCTTAAACCTATGTACATATACCTTAAGAGTCCTAATGATTTATTTGGAAACTCTGAGCTATATCAGACCATCAAGATAGTCGCAGAGGAAAAGCACGTCTTGATTATGTAAACATATAAATCCATATTTATATTTAACTAGCACCAGTGATAATTGATATTTATATATAAATATATTTAAAATTGTTGGTCAATTGTTTTGATTTTTAAATATTTTTATTTTAAAGAGAAATATAATATTATATGTTATGTTACATGTTAATATATAATGGTTAATAAAATTGTAATACAAAATATCGTTCGAGAAACTCAATAAACACTCATAATGATATCATTTTTTTATTATTATTACTGCTATCATGTATTCACTTATTTTTCCATAAGCCTATTTCCTTTTACAGTAAATTTGTCTGCTTTTTATTTTAATTTTGTATTACATTTTCTCAATCTCTACCATAACATAGCTGTTTAGTAATTTACTTTCAAGATATTATGTAAATATTGTGTTATTCTGATATGACGTCTTTGCCCAGATAAATATTTATTTAAATATTAAATTTGTTCATATCTGTTATCCTTCAGGGACCTGGTCCCAGAATAAAATTATTTTTCTATTCTATTCTATTTATTAAAATACTCTTTTGGGAATCACTTAATGCATGAAGGGGCTAGGAAAAATAATACTGAAGGCATTTCGTGCTGTAAAAGTATAATACAGTCAATTTGTTTGTACTAGCATAAGCGTTAAAAAAATATTTTTGTCTGCTTTATTATATTATCGATACAAATGCCAATATAGAAAGTGTAAAACACATCTTTACAGGAATGTGAAAAAACTGTTTCAGAGTTCATTTCATCAAAGCACAAGGAACCAATCAATTCTCACTTATTTCATATATAAAACTCCCCATTCGCAGTGGTAAAAATAAAAATAATAATATGTGGAAGAAAGTGGTCCGGGTAGAGGTCACAATGAATTTCTCGTAGAATTGGAGAAAAACTTTATTGATTAGCCAACGTTTCGACGTTCGTTTGTAGGTCTTCTTCAGGGCTGTGGGACACATGAATTCATGTGTTTCAAGCTAGTGAGGACCAAACCCCCCAGCCTTCCCCACAGCCCTGAAGAAGACCTACAAAGTAGGTCGAAATGTTTGCTAATCATAAAGTATCTCTCCAATTCTACGAGAAATTCATTGTAACATCTACCCGGACCACTTTCTTCCACATATATTATCAAGGTCAACAATTATCATTCAATAAAAATAGTATATTTTTTGTGTTTTATTAATGCAAATATGTAATTATTACACTATTAATTGTTATTGTTATCATGTTTAATTGGAATATGATAACAGTCGTAATATAATTAAAATTAAACAGTAATACTGTAACGAAACTTCTACAATGATAATCACAAAATAATCATAATTTTAATGGGAGGGATTTACTTGTTAGATTGACAGCAAATTATCAACATTTGCCTTCAGTTTTGTTAGGAATAACAGCAAATCTCCCCGTTCCGTGATATTCAACCTGCTCCTAGTTTTTGTTAAAGGTTTTTCTAAAACTTTTTTCGACAAGATATGACCAGGTAAACGCTATAGAAAGATTTCTCGCAATTTCCCACAGTCCAGGATATTTGTCAGGTATTTCTGCCTGCAGCCAAAATATTAGATACCCTCTTTTAAATTTCACCTTCAGCTCCTCATTATGTGACGAATATTTTTTTTAAATTTTTGTATCCATTAACGTTGTTAATTTTTTTTATTTAGGAGAAAAATGATGGTCAAATGTATTTAGATATATGATAATTTAATTTAGAAGTTAGCTCCCTCCTTTGTGAAGTGTAGGGTTAGGAAGAAAATCGGTGGACTGGTCTACGAACTCGAAGACTTAGATGGAGTAGGTCTGGGAACATGGCACATTAAAGACCTCAAGCCTAGCCCGAATTAAAAGCGTTTCTCCACTTTGGTCCTCCGGGCCGGATACGGATTTTTACGTACTGCGAGTACGTAAAAACAAAAAAAAGTGTAAACACTTTTTTTTTCTGGGAAGGTGCAGGAATTGTGACGAATATTTTTTTAAAATTTTTGTATCCATTAACGTTATTAATTTTTTTTATTTAGAAGAAAAATGATGGTCAAATGTATTTAGATATATGATAATTTAATTTAGATTTAAGGCAAATGTTAAAATAAGACATAGTATTAGGTATTATTTTTGTTTTCTATTTGTTGTTGTGAAACGGTGTGTAAGCCTTTGTTTTGAACGAGAGAGAGAGAGAGTTGGGATTAAGCCCACACTTCGAGATAAGGGAGTCTATTCTTGGACGTCAGGGAAGCGAGAGCTGGGCCCAGTGTTTGACGTGAAACGTGATTTCTTACAGACTGTTTTTTTTTGTGTCCCTATCGACGTGCGAGAATCGAGGTATTCTCCCGTCTTGCGAGAATCTGAAGGAGAGGAAGAAGGAAGAAGTTCACCAGGGCCATGATGGCAACACCACCAATTGGCCGTATGTAACAAAAGGCTGCTAGTTATTGTATTCTATTCAAATTCCGAGCTGGAATTCATATCTTTTTGTAAATTTGTAATTTATCAATAATTAAATAATGATTAATTTGTGATGGAAGATATTTGTGATTTTCCTCTTTCTTATGTTTTTTTTTTTTTTTAGAAGTGCCTTGTTATTTTATTTGAGTATAATTTTTTTTTTGTACATATTTTTATCTATTAATTTTTTTTTATGTATATTAGTTTAGAGTTTATCTTTGTTTCTCTCTTTTTTTTTTATCAAACTTCAATTTAATAAGGAAGAAAATGTTTAAATTAATAAATAGTATTTTATTTCTATTGTAAACAGTCTGAGGTTGCGCTATTTTTCTCAAGCGCTTTCTTTAGAAATTTTCTAATTTTTTTTTTTTTATTATTAGGTATTCATTTATTTTTATTAACTTTTCTTTAAATAGCGTGGCGTCCAGGTAATGCTAATGAGTAGCTATGTTTGTTACACATTATCATTTTATTTAGGTGTAGCTACCTACGGAATTATTGTAGTTAATATTTTTAACCTACTGGGGTTTCCATTTGTTTTATCGATGTCCCCGCACATAGGATTGAATCCCACCCTTCTCCACTGAGCTTGGGGCAAATTTTGTTACGGCGATTTTCGCGGGAGTTTTCAACGTAACAATTAGTGCTAAGCTCGAGTAGCTCCTCTTGCAATATCACATTCTCCACTTCCGGTTCATCAAATGGTCTTAGAATAGAAATAGAATAGAAAACAAACTTTATTCTAGGACCAAGTCTCTTTAGAATAACAATTATGAATAAAAAAAATAAAACATAGTATACCTACATCTGAGCAGAAGACTACATAATAATACGAATCATGAAGTAATTAAAAGTGACAAAAACATAATTAATAAAATAGTTAATAACAAAGTTACGAAATAAAATAAATGAATGGGATAGCATGCAATAAAGTAACAATTTATTTTATAATTTTTGAGTCAATATGATCCTCATGAACGTATTTCTTCACTTCTTTCGAAAAATGTAACTCACAGTTCATATAAAACAGTTTGTCACTTAAATTTCAGTACAGTGCCATATCCATTTCTAGAATTCGTTATTTTTTTGTTTCAATAGATGATCCAAACTAATTAATCCATAAATATTAATGTTTAATTCATTAATAAATTAAATGTATTTTACGAATAATTTATTTTTTTCATATCAGTACTGTGGATCAAATTTGATTATCGTTCTCGATATGTTGAAGTTATAGTAAAATCCTCAGAGGACTTTCCTTTTTACAATAAAATAGAGTAATAATATGTAATATCAAGAGTAATAATACAACACTAAGTTTAATTATAGAATTAAAAAAAATAATAAAGTAACACAGAACTATAGGAAAGAATCACCCAAGTATATAATTAACAATGTTTAACTGATGAGTTATGTTAAATTCAGGTTCCCGAATAGTTGAAATAACTCTTTAAAACGGATCACATTTCTTTTCTATTTCTCCACAAAAAGCAATAATCGTAATAGAGGTTAGATGTTACCAATGACATTTAGATAACAATTAATTTATTACTTTGTTGTATTTAATATAACCGTTTTGAACTTCCTTTCTCAAATGTTTCCATTCCTCTCTTCCTTCCCAGGGGTCGACATCTAAAGTTATAATTAGAGCTTAACATGGCTTCTCATCTACTAAGGACTTAATTGGAGGTGTAAAACAAGCTCTCCCTTTGGATGTTAGAAAGCATCCTGTCTCTGATAGCTACAAGGGATTCCTTTTGGTTATTCTTTTGAGGTGTGGTGAAGCTCAGTGTGTAGAACGCTATATTGCTGTGCTGAATGTTCCAGGGTGAGCCCGACTGTAGCATGATCATGTTTTTTTCTTAAGGCGATCAACATCTAGGTTATTACGCCCTTTGCACTTTTATTTATATTGCGGTATTTTAATTGTTATTTTGCTGTTTTAATTGTCTTTATTTGCGTCTTATATTTTATTGTAAAGATCTATTTCTTTAAATATAGTTATTATTTTATCTATTGTATTTTTTTAATCTTCTAGTGCAAGCTCTATGGACCGGGGTATTTTATTATTTTCAAAGGCTTATTAAAGTAATGTACAGTCTTCTATTATGCCTATTATAGTCATTGATGATTGACATGATTCGCAATGTGGATGGGGCTCTTTGGTAATTAAATATGCATGAGTTAGGTTGAAATAACCAATGCTCAGCCTTTTCGTAACCACTTTTTCTCTTCTATTCCCTCTTCTAGCACTTGTCCACTGCTTTATATTTCTAAGTTTGTTAGTCAGTGAAATTTCGGCCCATCTGGATTCCCAATTTTTCCTGAACCTGTTCTTTAAAAATGCCTTTACATCTTTCGGCTAATATATTTCAAGAGGTGGGCTATTCATCATTGCAGCTTCTTTGGCACCTTTATCTGCAGCCTAATTTCAAGGTATTCCGGAGGGTCCAGGAATCCAGAGAAAAATTACGTGTTTTTTTAGATATTCTAACCTTTCTAAATAATTGCGGATTTTTTTTATGGTATGATCGGTTTTGTGGCAGTTTGATATGCTTTGAAGTGCCGACGAAAAACTCTTTTAACTCTTTTTAAGTTCGGAGAACAAATATCAGGTGGTTTATTCAGTTTTATCAATTTTTTATTCCTTTAATCAGTTCAATCAATTTAATATTAGTTTAATTTAGATAGTCATACAAGACTGAAAAGACAAGAAACTGCTCAAAGTTTTCGCCTACTTCAACATTTACTGGACAAACGTTCAAATCTCCCAATTAATTACAAAAGACTCATTTACATGAGTTATCAGACCTATTTGGACATACGGAGTTGAGCTTTGGGGTTCTACTAAACCATCCAATTTCTCTCGTATCCAATCCTTACAATCCGAAATCCTTCGTAATATCCTCAATGCTCCTTATTATGTCAAAAACAAACTCATCCATCATGATCTTAATATTCCATATGTTGCTGATTTGGCCCAAACTAGATATCTATCCTTCCATGAAAAGCTCCACACACACTTGAATCCGCTAGTCTCTCAACTTGTTTCCCATAATATTCCTGATAACATTCCAAGGCATCTGATAAGAAGATGGCCTCGAGACCTTCTACTAGAACTTTATTGGAGTGCTATCAATGGATAGTTTCTAGTTCAAGTGTTTTGTTTTTTCATGTACTTTGTTCATACAGCAGATTTACTTAATTTAATATAATTACAATTGTAAATATCAATATATTATTCTAAAAAAAAAAAATTAAGATAGGGTAGTATTACGGATGAAATAAAATTAGCTAGACTTGGCTGTAGGAGCAAGTTGGTCTTTGCTCCGTTAATTCATAATTCCTCAATAGCTCGATATCAACTCCTCTCACTTTGTCATACAGAAATGAATTTTTAAATTAAATGATGTTTTTTTAAGCAAAAATAATTTAACCTTTTAGCACATAATTCACCAACCCTGACTGTAGCAGATAAATCATCTAAACAGCCACAGCTGGACCTGTGGGATCTAAAAACAATCCTGGGCTTCAAACCATCCTCACTCAGTCTTTACAAAGTAGTTTACTTGAATTGAGGGAAACTAGACGGTTGAGCATGATCTTAGCCATATCTCATTCCTGCACAATCGTAGATATAAAACTATAAATAAACAGGTTGGTGTGATACAGTATGGATTTTCTAAACGGTTCCATGGAAAAGTGCATTTCCAAGAATTTGAGTGAATATCTTCTTATGAAATGTGGATTGAACTCTGAAAACGGAATGGTAATACACGTAAAATATGGTTGTTCTCTTTTAACTAGATGTCGTCCGTTTATTAATTTTACGTCACTGTTTGCTGCTGTGGCTAATTGGACTATGCTCCATTGAGAGTTCTAAATTTTTACCTATCCAGGCGTAACTAGGATTTCATTTTTCATTTTTTTTAACTAGAATTTCAAGGGACTTTCATTTTACATATCTTTAGAAGGGTGACATAACCGAGGATTTTTAGACCCTTTTAAAGAAGAGAAGTAAACCGTTTTAAAGCTCTGGAAGAGAAGTAGATAGCAAGATTGAAACTAATGAAGAGGTGAACTACATTTTTTTTCACTTAGGTCAGTGGGCATGATATAATTTAGAGTTTTGGCAGAGTGAAATTCTTTAAATCAGGCGAAGACCTTTCTACTTAGATTACGAAGAGGAGTTAAGAAACATCGATTTTTGAACTCATTTGTGCACCAATGCAAGATCCCTGATAGGTGGAAAATAATTAATAATAAAGCTTATACATAAGTAACCGAGGCCCAAGAAACCTTCAGAACGGCGTTCATAGGCTCTATTCTCTATTTTGCCAAGCATCTTATAGAGAATTGTTGAGATGGAATCAAGTTTTCTGGAAGTTAATATTGTATTATATCTATAGCAATCAAGATTTAGGTGGAACATGCACAGCACTCCTCACTGTGCTAGCATCAATATTATTACAAGAATCTGGTTATATATGATACTTAGAATGATTATTTCAGTATTGGTAAAACTGTACTGTAGAAAATTAACTGCAATTTATGACCGTGGCAGTTTGTTACAGCTCCACACGGATCTTGATTTCCAAATAATTATGTCCATGGTGACCAGTAACCATTCTTTGTAATGTTCTCTGACTGTGCTTATACATATTTTGTGTGGATTTTTGAAATCATCAACACAACAAAGCGAGACAAAGCGAAACAATCAAAAAATCCAATCGTTATCATCTGCATTGATTGACATGATTCCATATTTAGGCTTAATTTCATGTATATAGTGTTGTATATGTTAAATAATAACTCTTTGTAATCGATATCGATGTTGACTGGAGGACCGCATGGCTCCATCGGCGTCGTTGTTCGATGAATAAAGTCCTATTTGTCATTTGTCTATTATTTATCCTTTATCAAAACAAATAGCAACAACAAAATTAAGATTCATGCTTGGCTAAGGGACGCTTGCACGAGAATTACAACCTTGTTGACTTTTAGGTTAATGAAACTTCGGCCCTTTCTGGTTTGATGACAATACACAGACTTTAGACTTTAGAAAGCGTTTAAAGTTTTGGTGTTACCTGAACAAACAAACCCTTTCCAACATATCTTTGGAATCATAAAGGGAGTAAACAATGGCATGAATTTTAGTTCAATGTCGGACATAATTTACGAAATGGGAGGTTGGAGTTTCTGCGGGGAAAACTGAGAAAGTTGGATTTGAATGGAAAACATTTTGGGATGTTGCAGCAAAACTGGAGTTTGTTTTGAAAAATTAACAGATCTTTTGGAGTTGGTTAACTAATCGTATATATATATATATATATATATATATATATATATATATATATATATATATATATATATATATATAGCTTTTAATTTTCTTTTTTCTTATTTCAACAAATTTTCTTGTTTCTTATTTACCGAACAATATGATTAAATGATGATTTGTTAATGAACTGATAAATTTTAACTTATAGGTATTACTTATAATTTTAATGTTATTCATAAAACTTATTCAATGGTATCTGTGCATATATATTTATCCCTCAAGTACCGATACAGATTGTACTTACCCTATCACTGTCCCCTGGTCCCACGGATCACCATATTTAAAAACGTATTAATATAAACAAAATATTATATATAACCATTTTATTTTTATTATCTCTTACATGAGCCTTCTTGTATTGTCCACAATTAATGAATATATGATATCTTATCAAATCTCAAAACTGTTGGAGCCAAATACTAAAAGGCCACTGTAGCAGCGTATGCCAACGACATAGCGATCGGCGCAGAGAGCTCTACGGCAGGCGAGGAGATCTTTGAGAAAATCACACAAAAATTGGAAGGAATAATATTCCACATTCCATTCCAACATTAACATTTCACATTCCATTCCAAAAAGTTTGGCTGCATAATTTTCTCCTTTCAGGGGAAATATTGCCGCCCTCTCCCTAAGGTCTAGTGTAGCGGGACGTGAAAACAGACCAGCGGGCATAATAGTATACTTACGTGTCACCCTAGACTGGTTCATCACTGCAGAAAGAAACTGCTTGCATCTCCTAACCTATCCCTCCTCCTCGAACTTACAATATACAATTCAAAAGCATCCTAAGGCCGGCCCTCCTTTACGGAGCACCACTGTTAGGAAACATCACGTCTGCAACAACGAAGAAGCTTCACACGATCCAGAATGGCATGCTGCAACGAATAGTAAAACCCACGACATTACACAAACCTGGCAATATTATGTACAAAATCTCAGCCTAGACTGAGGAGAAAAATAAATAAACAAAGACAAATAAAAGGACACGGTTAGTCCCATCACCGGAAAAATATAGACTTATAAATATAAATAAAATAAATTAGAACCTCTTCTGTTCATACCGCTGCTAAAATGTACAACGTACAGTAAAAGAGATCCTTTCTATCCTTTCCTAATTTTAATTAGTAGCCTTCAGACCCAAAAGGGGCTTAGAAAAAAAAAATTCAAAATACTGAGTTTCATATTCAAAAGTACACAAAATCTTTACAAAAAGAAAAAATATACAACTTATCATTCATATGAACTTTTTCGATTAATATATTTTCTATTTGTATTATAGTACAGTCCCTGTTATAAGTATTAGTGCATTATTGATATAGTTACTGTATAGTAATTGTTATTTTCAATAACTTTCTATCCTAATTTATTCCACAATAATTTTTTATTTTTTTATTATACATTGCAAATTAGTAAATTTTGTTATTTTTCTTTGGCACGGCGAATCTGGCCTGTAGTAGACATTGAGAAAGTCTAGCAGTTCAGGAAAATTTGTGAGCTGAGTATTTCAGCATAATCGCCACCCAACCCTGGACCTAAACGACTCTGGTGTCATTTATTCACTTATTTTTTCCGCATTTCTGTATTTTTATGAAAGTGCTTTTACATTTTATTTATGGTGCTTAAAGACTATTTAAGTGCTCATATACCTTAAACAACAAATTATTATATATTGATACTATATATCATTTTTGTGCCGTTTTTTTTTGGCTGGATTTCAAATGATTTATAAATAGATTTTGAAAAGTTGACTACTAATTGAGGTAGAGTTTTTCTTAAACATTTAGATATTATTTGTAAGCTAAAATTTTCCTATAAAAGAAAAAAATAGCACTATCATTGTCATTGATTTTTGTATGGAAATCAATGAAGTCAATCATCAGGAAAACCTCGCATTTTCAACTATTGTAAGGCTGTATCAAGAAACATACCCTTTGCATTTTTTTTTATAATTTAGTGATGGATTAATAGTTAATTATAATATTTTCCATTTATTATTGATCAATACAGGTATTGGGTTGCCTGGAAAATAATACAGGATTTTATATTTTCTTTAATTTACCCCTCCAAATAGTAAACTGTTTACTTTTGACTTTTATAAATGTGAATCTAATTAATCCCCTTTCATAGAAACATGTTTGTTTACCTATGTAGCATTTAACTACTTGGAAATAATTCATTCTTTTTAATTCTTATTCAGTATACTGGACTGTAATCTTCACTGTAATTTCTATCATTTGAAACAAAATCAGCATTTTGCATTTTGGCATTCAAATGCCATTTTCAATTTTAATTATACATCAACATTACTAAAATATAACTTTTAAAAAAGTTATAAGTCAAATCTCATAAAAATGCATACTAATATATTTTAAAAAATTGTTATATCTTTCATTTTCTTAGGGATACTTTATCCTCCCATGGTCAATTGTCTACTGTCAATTGTCTATTGAATTGAAATAACAATGTCAAATAACATATTTGATATAACAATTCTTTAAAATATATTAATATACATTTTTATGATATTTGACTTATAACTTTTTTAAAAGTTATATTTTAGTAATGTTGATGTATAATTAAAATTGAAAATGGCATCTGAATGCCGAAACGTCTTATGTTAAAAGAACGAAAGATTTTATGACTGGAACCTGGTTTTGTTTGAAATGATAGAAATTACAGTAATAATTCATTCTTTGCTAGGATGTCAAAGTAAGATTTTCGCATAATTTTGTTTTACAAGTTCAAACTCGGCCCGAACGGCCTGAGATATCAATAAAGTCTTGGCCGAAGGCAGTATAAGTGAGTGCATTGTCCAACAATGGTTCCAGAGATTAAGAATTGATTCCTGGATCAGTCTGAATAGAAATAAATGTTGACTCAAAACCAAGGTGAAGTAAATTTAGTTAAATGACTAACCAAGGCCTATAAAATTAACAAATGTGAGTTGTTTTTTTTAATTTTAAGGTTTAGCTTTATATTCCTTGGCATCGCCAAAAGTACTAGTTAAGCATGTTGTGTCGTCGGTTAGGTATCCATAATTTAGTGTCGTTTTAGGCTGTATCCCCCTGAGCCTTGTTCTTGGGGGATTTATACTATCTAGTCGGCATCTTATGTTTCTCTGTAAATACAACTCCGCCGGTGTTTACTCGATCTGTAGTGATGTAGTCTGATTCCTAATTTATATTTCTCCTAATTTATGTCGCATTAGCCCCGATTCGTTCATGCGTTGTAACTTTGATTTTAATGTCTGGGCGTATCTCTCCACCAGTCCATTTGTCGCTGGATGTCTGGGAGCTATGTATTTCTGGATTATGCCACTGTTTTTGCAGAATTCCTTGAACTGCTCTCTGCAGAATATTGTCGCGTTATCCCCATAACTTCTATTATGGGGATAACGCGTTCTACTATAACCATTACTTCTGGGAGCCCATGCGTACTAAAAATACCCATTAGTTGCGCGCATCTCGTGGGGATATAAAACATCACTAATTAGGATTGAAGCTACGACAAAAACTACAGAAGAAGTTTGCTAAATCTATTGCTGACGTTTATGCTAAATTCATTATCTATTGCTAACGTCAGCAGATAATGAATTACGTGAATTCATATATTTACTAAATGTGTTAGTTGTTTACATTAATTACATAGCGGTAAACGGATTATACCATCATAATATAAGGATTATTGAAGTATTATCCAAAAGAAATTTTCACAAGTTTAGCTTCGTGTAGATTAAGATGGACTTGTAATGTTGTTTGGCTGAGTAACGAACGAATCTCTAAAAAGTTAATAAGGGGTGTTGCCGACTGATAAACACTTGAGGGTAGATTGCGTTGAGAGTGGTCTAACGAATTTTGGTTTGGGTAGTGTTTAGTGGACGGGAGTTTATAAGCAGTGATTGGTGGTATCAGCATCAAGCCTTGAGGTACCCTAAGCTACACTATTACTATTATGATTATTATTATTATAAATTTAAAAATTAAATAAAGAGAAATAAAATAGCTTTAAAGAAAAAATAATTATATTTGAAGAACTTCTTGAACGAAGCAGTTGCAATTTATTTGATGATATTTACTTAAAATAGCTAAAATTAAATTCATTAAAAAGAGACCATTGTATTCATTCCCTACTTCAGACACCCTCAGGATTAAAACTTATTATTGAAATTTCACTTCCTATATAAAACTATTTAAATAATTAATTTTCCCTCTGGTTTATTGGTAATTTATTTTCAAATTTTAGTAAAAAAATATTTTGCTTGTTTGCTTTGAGCCTTTATGTATTATCGCAGTACATTTTTTAACTACTTATGGTTACTTATGCTTTTTATCGCATTTACTGTTGTTAAGCCAGGAGGCTTGAATTTATTAATAATACAGCTACAATATTTCAACAATAAACACTGCTTTCAATTGCAATCCCAATGCTACGAACCTATCTTAAGATTTAGAGATCTACTGTCTGTTTTTAATTAACAAATATGGTTGATTAGAGATTTTAAGAATCCACAACTAGACAATTTATAAAATTGCTTTTTGCTTTCTTACATTTCATTATCTTTCGAAATTTCATAATGTCACATTCTGCTATTTGATTAATGTTTTTCTTATTTAAATTTGATTTTTTTTTTATTTATTTATGGTCCTGCTGAATCCCACATTCAATAAAATATCCATGTAATGCAGATAGTTGCTTTCAGTGCGCATGCGTCTTCTATATCTTTGTTACATAAGTAAAAATCGATTAACAGAAAAGATCGAAAAATTAAAAAAGTGAAGAAAGACTATTAACAATATCTATATTAAGAAGAAACTGGGACAATATATTTGATAAATTAGCTGTCTAAAGTTATATTGAGGGAACACATTCTTGATCAAAACATCCTTGCTGCCTAAGCTTCACCGGCTTTTATAATATAAATGTATATATACTCATTATGGTACAGATTTACTGTTTCTAAAACAACGGTTGAGTATTGAGGTTATTCATTCGCTAACACGCAACCGCATGCTTTAATTTGAGCAGCAGTGAAATTTTAAAGTTGATAATCCGATCCTTCTACGTTCATAAATGTATTACTACAACCATTAACTAATGTTTTATATACGTTATTGTCATGAAAAAGATTTACTATTTTGATAACATTATAAAATCAGTTTCATTTATCGAAGTCGCAGTATAAGCAATCAGAAAAATCAAATAAAAATACTCTAGTAAATTCCGAATTTTCATTATTTATATTTAGAAAATGATTTGTGGAAAAAGGTGAATTGATTTTGTCTAAGAAAACCAGCATTTAACAGTTTATATTAAATTAGCCATGGATAAGGAAATTACATTTTGTCTTTTATAATTTCTGAACCCTTCTTAAGATATAAAAAGGAGACTTCAGTCAATCTCCTGTCCCAGCATACAACATTAACATTTAATTGATTTTTAAGTAATCACTTTTTGTTAATCTTAAAAAATTTACATTTTACATTTTAGGGTATAAGTACCTTTAATTTTTTTAAAGAAGGATTTACCTTCAAATATTGTTTATTCTACACTATCCAAAATATTTATAAATAAATAAATAAGAATTTATTAACAGTGGAGTCTATTTATTATTTTAATTCTATTGTATAAATTAATTAATTGTGATAATAGTATAAGATACTTTACAATTACATCAACTAGCTTCATCAATTAACTTCTTAACTAAATCCTTTAGAACAATATTATATATTATTGATATCATCGTTATATATCACATATTATCATTATAATAAAGTTCAAAAATAAATAACATCATATTTATATATAATGTGCATATTAAGATCAAGCGGTAAACTTATAGAATAACAACGAATATAATGCATATTATGCAATCTAAGCAGTTAAAATAATAACTGTTATAATAAATAATTTAATAATAAAATGTGCTTATAAATTATAAAATTAATTACTTTCCCTGCCTATTCCTGGTTACCTTATCTAGAGCAATATTTACTTGGAGTATTGTAACTTTAACAATTTGACATATTTAGGTTGTTTTTCCTCGAATATAATTAAGAAGAAGGAAATCCTCTAAATAAAACTAGTAATAAAACTAATAATACAGAAATATATACTACATTTACCATGTGGTGTTAAGAATTCTGCTCAGTTTATAGCATTTTAGTGAACTGTCTATGTGTGTCCAAGAGGATCGATTTATCAATAATAATAATGTCTTTATTTATTCTGGGACGAGTCCCTATAGAATAACAATACAGGCATTGTAAGCTATTATATCTTAGAGTGTTAAATAATTACTTTTAATTAATTATTACAATTAATTTAAGAAGTGAGAACGAATAAAAAATGAACAAATAAAAAATGTGAATTACCTACAATAACAGTATTTCAAAAACATATTAGAAGAAAAGAAAGAAAAAAATTAAAATAAGTTTACAATAATTATATAAGAGAAACAAATTTATGGTCACATATATCAAATTTATGCCAAGAAAAAACAAAAAAGAAAAATTAAACAATATTATCCGTGATTTACATTTCATCCCTTTTTGTCCTTTTTAATATCTATCTATATGACATTAATAATACATATGTACGTGGTTTAAATTCCATACACTCATATATAGAAATACAAAATAACACACACAAATGTACATCAAAAAACATCATTCATTCATCGAATAAAGATAACATTAAGTCAAAACTGATCCCCTACTATTTTCAATTTTTTGGGAATTGTAGGGATAATAGGTGCTGGAATATACGGGATTTGAAGGTTGGAAGGTTATTGGAACGACGAATGGAAGAAGGTATAGAGTTCCAAAGGGAGGAGGATCGGATAAGGAAAGCTCTGTCAAAAGCTTCAGTTCGGTGGGATGCTGTATATAGATCAGAGAGCCGAGAACGGGTGTTGCGGGAGAGGACTGTGGTTTTTTAATTGAAGGAGATCGAAAATGTATGATGGTCGGCGGGATTGGATAACTTGGTAAAGGAAAGATGCTAGGACGTACTTACGGCGGTAGGAAGGGTAGAGCCATTTCAATTCTTCGTAATATCGGGTCACCGAAGCATCTCTAGGGATCCCAAAGATGAATCGAACGAAGCAATTAAGCAACCGCTTTAATTTTGCTTCGAGATCTCCAGAGATACCCCCATACACTGAACAACAATAGTCAAAATGGGGGAAAATTAAGGAAGAAACTAGGAGTTTACGGATTTCAAAAGGGAACAGGTGACGAAGGTAATTGAGACGCTTTAAGGTGGAGAAGGTACGACGAGAAATTTCAGAGATATGGTTTTTCCACGAAAGGGTCTGGTCAAAAGTAATTCCAAGGTTTTTGACAGTTGGGTAGAATTTGATAGGATTATTGTTTAGAAAGAGGATTGCATTATGTTTTAAGGAAGTAGTTTGACCCTATTACTATTGCCTTGGTTTTGTCCACGTTCAACTTTAGCTTGTAATCCATTGCCCATCGATTTATTCGATTCAGGTCATCTTGGAGTTTTTCCGTGGCTATTAATAGATCGGAAGGGGAAAAGGATAGGTACACTTGAAAGTCATCGGCATAGACATGATACTGGGAATGTCGGATAAGAAGTGGAAGGTCGTTTATGTAAATGGCAAATAGGGTGGGAGATAGTGATAAACCCTGTGGGACACCACAGGATAGCGGAAGGGTTATGGAAGGAGGTTGACCGGGGCCCAAAACATATTGGGAGCGATCTGAGAGGAAAGACTTGAACCATCCTAGAGCACTGTTGGATATAGGTAAGTTTCGTAGCTTGGTGAGAAGGATATTGTGGTCTACTGTGTCGAAGGCTTTGGAAAAATCTAAAAGGATCAGAATTGTTAATTTTTGCTGTTCAATTGCAGTATGGAGGTCATGGGTAATTTTGAAGAGAGCGGATTGAGTTGAATAGCCTGGTCGAAAGCCGGATTGGAGAGGGTTAATGAGGGAACGTTCTTCTAGAAAATTTGAAATTTGGTTTTGGGCTAGGCGTTCTAATGGTTTTGAGAGGTTAGAGCGAAGGGAGATAGGGCGGAAGTCATTTGGAGAGGAGGGATTTTCAACTTTATTTAGCGGGCGCACTAACGCGGTTTTCCAAGGCGTGGGAAATATGGAGTTTTGTAACGAGAAATTATAAATATGATGTAATACGGCCATTATGACTGGAAGGCAGGATTTTAGTAGCTTTAAAGGAATATTGTCGGGGCCATAGTCACTGGTGCGCGATTTCAGAATGGCGTTTAATAGTTCGTCATATGATACATGGGAGAAAAAGAAGTTATCAGGGTTAAAGTTTATATGATCAATGTCGGTAGCGCATGAGGATTTAGGAGATGTGTTGGGTACGAAGTGGTTATTGAGATTGTCTGGAGTGATTGAAGAGGAACAGAGTTTACCGGATACTGTTGGCGATAATTGTCGGAGTATTTTCCATTTGGATTTGGGATCGGTTGCATTGGAGAGGATGAATTGGATGTGGTTTGATTTTGCACGACGTATTGCAGATTGTGTTTCATTGCGAAGTAGTTTGAAACCTGCATAGTCTACTGATAGACGTGTGCAACGAAATTTTCTCCTTGCTGCTTCTCTTTTCTTCATCATTTCTTTTATTTCCGGGGTTAGCCAAGGTGCCGTTGGACGGCGTAAGGTAAGGGTTTTTAAAGGAGCATGGATGTCTAATATGGATTGCAGATTGGAAGTCAAGGTGGAAACCATCTGATCGATGGAACTATAGGAGTAAATGACGTCCCAGTTGATGGGACTTAAATCGGATTGAAGTGATTCGAAGGAAAGGAGATCCAAATTGCGATAGGACACCGTTCTGGGAGTAAAGGATTTGACTGGTAGGTCATATGAAATTTGAATGAGATCGTGTGATGAAAGAAACGGAACAGGATGTTGGGACGAGGAGAGAATTTTAAGAGGTGAATCAGAGATAAACAGGTCCAACCAGGTATCCGAAAATAGGGTGTGATGGGTTGGAGAGTAAGGAACGAGGTAAAGATTGAGAGAGAATATTAGATTTGAGAAAAAGGATTGATTGCTGGAATTCGAAAGCATATTAATATTGAAGTCACCACATATAATTATATTGGTGTAGGTAGAGACTAGTTGAAGAAAAGAGGATTCGAAGTGGTTGTCGAATGGAACATGAGGAGGTCGGTATACTACGGCATATAGAAGAGGAGAGGAGAAAGTTGAGATTTCAACAAATATGTATTCTAGGTGAGGAAAGCTAGAAGCGGGAGATTGAAGAAGGATTTTAGCTTTAAGGCTTTCATGAATATATATACCAACTCCACCTCCCCTGCGGTCAGATCTGTCATGACGTATGAGAGAATAGTTAGGAAGGGACAATTGAGAGGAAAGAATGATAGGTTTGAGCCACGTTTCGGAGACCGCTATGACATGGTAAAAGTTATCTTGAAAATATTTCTGAAACTCATCAATATGTGCAATAAGGGATTGTGCGTTAATGTGACAACAGTTCAGTAAATTAGTCATTACTAAAGGCGAGAGAAAGAAATGACAGGTAAACGGAATACGGATTGAGGGATAGAAAATGAAAACTTTTCGGGTAAAGAATAAATTAAATAATGATCATAATGAGTGAATGATGTGAAGATAGTTTTGAGTGATATGAAAATAGTCTGTTCGGAGAAAAATGAAATTAAAGGAATTCGTAAAAATGAATAACTGTTGTAAAAAAAAAAAAAGGAAACTGCTTAAATAAAAAATAAATTTCAAATATAGAAGCACTTCTTCTCTACCTGAATGAAAAAGGAAATGGAAAAATACTATAAATGAATACAAATCTATATAAAAAAATAAAAGTGAAAAATTAAGGTGACTATTGGACGACATTCAGCTGAAACCGTCCAGATCACTAGGCTTGCTAATTGTCACTGCTGGGTAACCGTCCAACTGTCTACATCTGACTCGGCCTCCACTGAACCAAACATACTTAATTTTTGCAGATAGCTGCTTCTGCCTGGCTTGCCAGTAAAGATGCTTGTTGGTAGGAGTCATTGCTTCACTGACGTAGACGCGGTGCGCCTCATTATCACCCCAGCCTAGGTGTCGAGTGGAAAAGTCCCTTTTTATTTTCCTCAGACGAACCAATTCCTCCCTTAGGGCTTGTCGCACGAATCTGGCGATGATGTGGCCAGGAGTTCCTTCTTGTCTTGCCCTGAGCCGTACGGCGTGGTCCAGATCTTCGGGGCACAGTTTAACGCCCAGGGCTGCCCCGACGCTTAGTATTAGACCTTCAGTGGTCTCTCCTTGCTTTTCAGGGATGCCCCTAATTTCAATAGTGTTTTTTAATTGGTACTGCTCGGCGTGGTTAAGGCGACCCTCTAGTACTGACACTTTTTCTTTTAAAAATTGGTTCTCTAGTATTACTCTTTCCAGTTGTTTGTTTTGCTCTTCAAGTAGGTTTTCAATTTTATGTAGTCTGTCATTATTTTCAAAAGATAGCTCAGATTGTTTTTGAATTGTTTCTTTTATTTCTTTCAACTCTTCTAAGGATTTCATTTTAGCTTTCATCTCTTTGAACTCCTCTGTGAGTGATCTTAGCATATTCAACAATAAATTAGGTTCGGATAACGGCATTGTATTAGTCGCTAATAAACACTCAGGGCACTTCCATATTTTAGTAATTTCTGAGTCCATAGAATCAATTTTCGCACACTTGATATGATGAGACTGAAGGCACGTAACGCAAGCTACTCTTGCCTTCTCATCACGGCCTGCTGATTTATTACAAATTTTGCAAGTAACCATCTTAAAAAATGAAGAGATGAAAAAAAAATATATATAATCAAGTAAATTTAAAAGGAAATGGCTGGGAATAATAATGGTAAAAGATCATATAAAATTGGAAAAATATGAATCTTAAAAAAATGAAATTTAGTTACTTGTATTCCTACTTTTGAATCACTGAATTTGTGATGTTTTGATACTAAACAAATTACTTCTTAAATATTAACAACTATTACTTAGAACGAATTATCTAAACCGCTTTTTATGAGGAAAAATGTACTTCTTCTGAAATTTCACATTACACTCCTGTTTATACATATTTTCAAGTGCGTTAAATATTCCGTTTAGATTTCGAAAAAATGGTTACACCACACAACAGATTTGGTTTGTTTTCGATTCACTTCATGTTATTCAGGATAACATGATGCACTAGTATTACTAATGTGACACTACTCCTAAAAAAGGATTTGTGTCCTAATGCTATTCCCCTCCTTAGGAAGTAGTGATACATTGTTGAGTATTGAATAATGTGGTTAACAAAAGTGAAACAAAGTTTAAAAATACATTATTTGAGTTGCGACATTGCTATTGTTTCTGAATCCGAGAATACAGTCCCTGGTCATATTAATGTGACCACCAAGAAAGATTATTTTCTTTTTGTTTTTTCCTAATTTTTTTATATACTTTCGCGTGTCTTAATAAATTGCTGTTTTAAGTAATGGCAACACTGTTATAAGTTTTTTAAGGTATTTTTTTTTTAGTAATGGCAGCATTGGTTTTAGTACAGCCATTTTGTTTTATGAGTGTCGGCGTGCATAATTTCTGTTTGAAATTTTTGTGGATTTATTGTTTCTTTTTCATTAAATACAAGTCGGATTCGGTAAGTTTATTATTGATTTATTATTTGTATCATATATATTTAACTATTGTGATAGTTTTTTTTCATCAATATGTAAAATAGGGTGTAACCACAAAATATAAAAAAAAAATAAAGATTTATTTTCGAAACTATTTTTTTCAATTTCATATTATTATCAGATAACTAACTTACCCATAAAACTAATATTTAAACTCGATTTACATCATTACGCATACAAAAAGATAATGCAAACATGTAACAAGAACGAATCTATCCAGTGGTCACATTAATATGGCCAGGAACTGTACGTTTTATTTCTAATAGTTTACACTATACCAAGTACGAATTATAGTGGCTAATGTTTATCACATTTGTATAGCCTACGGACGTCAGTACAAATGTAATTGTTTTTTCTTCTGGTTTCATTATAATGATTTTCGGTGTTGAACGCCTCCGTTTCCGCGAGAAGAATCGTTCCCCTCGCCCTCACGCAATTTTCTTCTTCAAGCCTCTGATTTCAGACTTAACTTCTGGACTATATCCTCGAGCTGAGAAAGTTGAGAAAGTCTGGTCGGGGAGGAATGTGTGCGAACTTCGTTGACACTTCGGCGATGCGGTTGGCAATCTTCGCCACGCGAAGTTTCATTGTTAACCATCAGCTTGGATTGCATTCGATCTAGTAGCGTCCTCGGCCACGTATTACGTAACAGGTATGAAGGTACAAAGGTACCGGTCAATCGTTTAAATCGGAAATGCCTCCCTCATAAACTCTCTGATAGGAGTCACCGAGCAGGTAAGTGTTCTCTAGGTAAGATTCTACGTAGTTGTGAAGGAGTTTGATTTTAAGGAATTGATAGTAAGGTTCAGCTGTATGGCTCTTAACTACGCCTGCTATTTCCTTCAGTATTTATAATTCAAAGTATTGCAATTTAATACGGAAACTTGTTGACTAGCAACTGAAGTAAACCGCTTCAGCACGCTCCAGGTCTGCCCAAAGGTTTGGAATCTATGTCCCCCTTCATGAAAATTGATGTTGATTTTAATTGTATTTTATTGCTATAATTTCTTTTATAAAATAAATTTTGTGAATGAATATATTCTGGATGATAACACCATAACATTTAATTCATTTGGCGAGGCTAGAATTTCTTCTCCGAAGGGGCTAGCAGAAGTAAGAGGTAAATCGCTCAAAAGGTTAAGAAACTTTATAGATTTAATAAAAATGCCATATTCCCTACTCACGGACTTTCTATTATAGATTCTACTATAATAGAATATAATGATGGAAATAATTATTGTATAATTATTGAATAATTAAAATGAAGAAACATTTATTTGCATACGAATAAACAATAATTACCTATAACGCTCATTAAAACCTGTGATTAAGAGGTAAACTCAATTGTAAGCCAGTACATTACATCTGTATGAATAATGTAATAGGCAGTTTCATATGAAATGTTCATTTTTAAAAGGAAAGATTTTTTAGTAAAACTAATTTATGAAATCAAAACATTTTTATTCAAAATATTTACCCTAATTTTTCCATATTTTTCTTAAGGTCTTGAATCCTTGAAAAATCAGGGTTTTGTAATGAAATAATGTCTGAATGAAATAATGGCTTGAACCCGGGTATTTCACCTCTCTGTGGTGACGCCTCAACCATCTCGGCCACCCTGGCATTTTTCTCGGCCAGCTTTGCAAATCTTTTCACTGATTCTATATCTCCGTGTTCTAATAATTTATGATATATACACGGGGAGAATGTTAATTGAACATTACTTTATTATTAACTTTACAAGATCCAAAAATAAGGCTGGCCGAGAAACGCGCCAAGGTGACTGAGATGGTTGAGGCGTCACCACGGAGAGGTGAAAATATCCGGGTTCGAGTCCCGGCCCTGGCCATATCTTTTCTTTTCAAATAAAATATTTAAAAAAAAAATTTTATGTTGGAAATTTCTCAAACCAACGACGAATGGTTATGTTTCTGGTCTCTTAGAGTACAGAGGGTCCAAGTTAATAATGACAAAAATTACACGAAAACTGTTTCCTTATTCATATTAGATTGCCTACTAAACAATCGTTCAATCATAGTGATTTCAATATAATGTTACGGCCACAGAGAGAAGGACGGAAACAAGGGATTAGCGGCTTAAGCCCGTCGGCGGGAGAAGTTAAGATTAGATTAGAAACTTCTCGAACACCTCTTTTTGTCGGAAGTTATTAAGAAGGTTCTAGACACTCCCAGAACTTCCCCCTACTTCCGTGTTCTAGAATGTTCGGTCTAGCCTATTTAAATACCGCTCTCGCCTCGAACGAGGCAGTCTGAGAGTAGACCAGGCACTGTCATGAGCTCGTAATAAGTGAGTGTCAGTGTGATAAGTGTATCAGTGAATTGTGACAGTCTCGCGAGTGAAATAAACCGTTTCTATTTAATACTGTGTGTCAGTTTGTTATATTCGGAGATTCTTATGGTCTTATGGTCGGTGGACTTTAATTAGTGAACTGTAAGTGTTAATTATTAATAGTTAATTGGTTAAGTATTAGTTGTAATTTTATGGTATTTGTACCAACTTATATAAATAGTTAAGTCATTTAGAATTAGTAATATCTTATATTATTGTAATAATTAAATTGGCCTAGGTTATAATAAATATTTAGAATATTGTTATTGTAAATTTATATTAGTCTAATAATTTAATTGTTTGTAACTTAATTGTATTATTTTTATAATTTCATTAATAAATTTTAGTATATTTAATTTAGGAGTAGTTCAATTAATTTTAATACCCAGTAGCCCGTAACAATATCAAAAAATAGTAAAAAAATAAAAATAGTAAACAAAAGAAGTCTACTTATGCCGCTTTTAATTTTTTTAAATAAAAAAAACGGGCATTTTATGTGATACGGTCCAACGATAATATAGATCAGCTCATACAAAGAATACCATTCCAAACATGCAGGACGTTATGGTATTAGCCCTAGGGTATTCCTCCAGGCCCCATTAATGATCGGCCAAACCACAAATCAGGAAGGACAAAGGACGGCTACAACATTGGGCTCTTAT
Organism: Arma custos; assembly: GCA_037127475.1. Classification (NCBI taxonomy): domain Eukaryota; kingdom Metazoa; phylum Arthropoda; class Insecta; order Hemiptera; family Pentatomidae; genus Arma; species Arma custos. The sequence continues at coordinate 87,660,149 of CM073764.1, read as the reverse complement.
CTGTCCCTAATTCACCGCTCCTTCTCCGCCCTCCATCCTCTTATCTTGGGCCGGCTTCACTGGAATTTTCAATGAGAGTTCAGGTCAGAGATAAATAGACAATACTGATGAGAAGTATATGATAGAAAAGTATGACATGTTATATAAACTTTCTAGAATATATATGTGTCGTCTCTGACGATTCGGTGAATAAAATAAAGCTTATATTTGGAGTTTAATATTTAAATATTGGGTCGGTTTATAATGCATTTCCATTTTTCTTATTTCTAAAATTCCAAGAGTGTTTTGAATTAGTGGACTTCTGTTGTTTACTATTTTGGTGTTTATGGTTTTAATGAGTTGATATTAATCCACCGTTTTTCGATAATATTTACTATCCCTATAACCGCACGAACATTGTTTAATGTGACATCCAATATAACCATGCAATGACGCAGTACTTAATTATTTTTTTTATGAGTTTGAATTTTCAAGGGTGTAGATCATTCTAAAATCCAGTAATAATAACACCAAGGAGAGTAAGCTGCATCACGAATAAATAAAATCAAATCTGAGAATGATATTGAAAAATGAAGGTTTTATATGTTCAATGGAAATAGGCGATTCGTTTAATTATTTATTATGTCTAACTTATTTGGGATTCTGTGTTTTTTTTACAAAATAAGTTATTATGAAAGTACATCATCGATTTTGTTTTAAAGCTTTTAAGCTTTTAATACCCCAGATTTGATTCCAGATATCATGTTTATTATTACATATATATATATATATATATATATATATATATACATTGCGTTCCACGATTATTACAGAGCAACGAATGGCGGCACCCCATACCCTGTGTGTTAACATTCATCCAATGATTAAATTTCTAATGAGTTTCGGCAAGTAGTGCAAATGTCTTCAGAGATTTTTTGGCATGAAATAAAGGCCTGAAATTAGAAATGAATTTAATAATCATCAGGACATTTGACACGGGAATGATCTTGATCAAAAATTATCCATCTTGATTTGTGTCGAAAGAAAGTTATATATATACATAGATGGCTCTAAATCCCACGTGGGGACAAGGCCTTCCGCAAACTCAACCGCCAGTCATCTCTGCTAATTCTGCTGATCTCCAGATACCGATGTATAGGAAGGTCCGAGCCACGCCATCCGTCCAACGGAGTCTTTGTATTCCAATTCATCTTGCCCCATGCACTTTTTCTTCTAGGAGTTTTTTAGGGATTTAATTTGCTCCCATACGTGTAAGGCCTCCTACTCAAAGTTTGCTTTTATAACCCTAATAATGTCGGCATGTTAATATATGTTCATAATTTCTATGTTCGACAGTTACCTCCACGAGTCATTGTAAAATACTTTTTCAAAAATTTCCAATAATATATTTCGATCAAACCTTATCAGAGTGAGCTCTAGTGATTTTATGAGGTTCTATTATTCTAAAGCATACTCTAGAATAGGGAAATACTTCTGGGGTGCTTTTGCAACCCGCAGAGGCATCTATTTGCATTATTCAGTCATTATTCTTCTTTGGATTTCTTGTTGCATTTCACAGTTGGTATTTCTTTGGCTATCAAGAAACACAAATCCGTTCACGATCTGGAAGATGTAGTTTTCTAGGTTAATAGATATTTTCTTGTGCTATTTCTCATTTCTTTATCTCGTTCGCATGTATTTTATTTTGGAAAGAAAACCATGATATTTTTATTATTTGGCACATCATGAATAGAATAGCATTCCTTCTTTTAATAGGTTCCTGAATTTTAACTTTAGGAGAACTGGTTAATGTTAAATACCCCAACATTGTTTGAGTCCAAAAAAGATCTACGTTAGGGCTAAACTATTTTATTAGTTCAATTATCTTCATTAAATATTTTACTTTACCTTTCCTATTTTTTCTGTTTCTGACTGTGTCAATTCACAAGAATTAACTATATTTGCATCTTCCTATTTATGAGTATCATATGGTATCATTACGTAACCAACCTTCTTGATCCAACTCCTATCATCATAATTAAAGGCAACTGTTCCACCACTTCTTAGCATTCTTTAACTCCCAAGAGGCAGCCAGCTCAGACCAGCCTCATCAGGAATTAGTAACTCCATTAAACTTTTGTTTCGTTACTAACTTCTCAGCGTAGAGGAGAAAACGAATTATCCTTTAAACCACTGACTCATTTGTCTTATATAACGAATCACCGATTGTCTTCGAGACCATTACAACGGATTTAGTTCGACTCCAAGGTAACAAAGTTGTTACGTAAATGTCAAGTTTCTAGAATCCTTGAAAAGTAGAAACATTGTAATTGTCATTGTTGGTACCTTTTGTCTATAACAAGTGATTCAGTTTCCCTGATTCTCCACTTATTTTTTAAATTAAACACAATCCGTTGAATAAATAACATTTCGTTACGAAAAACAAAGTTGGGAGATGGTTTATTACTTCATCACCCAGGTACTCTGGTTTTACAAAGAATATTATTACTATCAATAAGGACGTTAAAAAAAAAAAAAAACAACATGAAGAAACATATAATTACTTACACTAGTAAATTGGTGGTGTATATATAAATTATATGTACAAAGAAAATCTACTGAAGATCATTTAATTAAATAATATTTTTTTTATGAGAGGAAAATAGTTGACTGAATGATCAAATGTAGAAAGGAGATATTTGGGGGGTGCAGTAAAAAAAAACACTGAATAAGTACTAGAATTATAGTTATGTGCCGACGTTTCGATCTACATAGGTAACGTATTTTTCATTGTTAGTCAGCCGGTGCACCCAACGGCTTCTCCCTCCAAATCGCCCTGAAGATGACCTACACTGTAGGTCGAAACGTCGGCACATAAATATAAGTCTAGAACTTATTCAGTGTTTTTTTTTTTTTTACTGCACCCCCCAACTATCTCCTTTCTACAATATTTTTTTTATTTCCTTTTGGTACAGGTATGCATCCAAACAATATTTAAAAAAAAACTATAAAATACTTTATAACCAGTTAATAATTGCATTATATATAAATTAAAATATCGTACCTGCAATGGATCAATACATTAACCTAAGAAAGTTAGAAAATCTGAAATTGAGATAAATGCTAATACACAAAAACCTAATTAAATAATTAAAAAATCCTTGGTTATGTAAACGGAAATCGTATCCTTCACGTGGTACATAAATGGATGTATCAGGCCTTCATTCGAAATGAAGTTGTTGCTTAAGTTTAAATATTGGGTCGTAACGGATGAAATAACAGTTTCGTTAGTTCAATTTATTTACAGTTTTCTTTACAAAAGGAGTTAGATTATTTGTACACAAACAATTACGTTATGAAAATACCGTTTGAAAGATCATTTAATCCTTTTTCATAATCAGTCTTACTTTTCCTTTTGAAAGTGAAGCGACGTTTTAAAAATAATTAAGAATAAAATTATGTTTTCCGCGGAAATTCGTATAATTTTCTCTATAAATTTAAACTTGGCCATAGCGTCACGGAGGCATTCCGAAACTTTAATATTGTTTACGGTGAAGATACAGTGAGCGAAAGAACAATCTTCCGTTGGTTTGAAATATTTTGGTACAACAAAGAATGTGGTAGGCCGAAGAGTAAGCTCGACAACGAAAAGTTGAAAGAGTTCGTCGAAGCGGGCCCTTCCCAAACCACTCGTGAATTAGGTTCACATCTTGCAGCAAGTGCCATAACTGTTTCCAGGCACCTTAAGGAGCTTGCTAAGACAAAAAACTGGAATTATGGGTACCACATTAATTAACCGAGGCCCAGCACCTCACCCGATTTTCTTTTTCAGGAGCTGAATATAGAGGTCCTTCCTTACCCACCATATTCTCTGGACCTTTCTCTAACTGATTTTTACTTTTTTCGTTGTTTGGATAATTTTTTAGGAAAAAAAAATTTGACAACGAAAATGTCATGAAATCGGCCTTTTAAGACTTCGTTTCTTCCTTGACACTTAATTTCTATCGAACATAGAAATGCTTGTTTCATATTGGGAGAAGTGTATTGAAAGTGAAGGATAGGTACTATTTTGATTAATAAAAGTATTTTTTAATATTTTTTTCTAATAATTTAAATATACATCTTCACTGAAATTTCATATGTTACAACCCAATATATTTCAAGCCAAAGATTACAAGAATGATACTCCTTCTATACAATCAACATTTTCTGGAAAAAATTGAATTTCACTACTCATTCACCAGGACTGTAGGTATATAAAATATATAATACATATATTCATTTCTCTTCATTCAGTGTTTAATGTAATAATTTTAATTAACAAGGATTTTTTCTCAAATTAATTACGGGTAATTGGTGAGCCTTCGAGCGAGCTTAAGCTAAGACTAAAGAGACTAATGAATTGTATCATTAGATTCCTCCTCGAGGATCATTGCGTCACTACCTAAGGGCACTTTATTCAGTCTTTTTTCTGCCGGAAGGAAGTGACTTACTTTCCTCATCCTCTAGATAAAAAAGAGTTCCGTTTATTGTTAATTTGCTTACCCTAGTTTATTGTTGTAGGATCCTAGCCAATCATCTTGTATATCCCCTCCTGTAGAAGCAGTGACTTCTGTTGAAAATCATCATGCTAAATCTGTCTGTGATCCCTAATCCGTTTTAATAGAGGATACACGCGGCAGTTATGCACCAAACAAAGCATGTTGATGTTGCCTTGTAATGATTATCTTTTGCTAATTGATGCTTATAGCAAATAACACGTGGTATATCGTCGATACAATTGTAAAGTATCGAGAGTTAGAAAAAAAAAATGGGATGTGGCTATGTCATAGACACGGCCGTATGTTGTACGTGAATATGTTTACGTAACGGATAATATTTATTATATAAAATATTATTATTTATGTATTCAGGAAAAATTACGTAATAAAAAATAATTACTGTGTTTGTTGCAATATAACTTTATTAATTATAGGTCAGTATGAATCGGTCACATAATGTTTTATTGTTAAAATTCGATCGCTCTTGAGAAGCCCTTTCCAACCGTATACGTTCTCTATATTTGGATTTGGCTTTTCGACGCTTATAGACCGACTTTATATGTAAAGCCTTATTATGTTCACTGTCACTTTTTTATACTAATGTTTTATATGCAATCGATAGGATTTGGCGACAGCTGACGATTGAATCCTAAATGAACGCCGTAGCTTCTCCAAATCAAAAGTTATACTGAATGGAAATCTTGATACGCAGCAAAATTACCTCGAAATGGCGGCGCTCCCTCCCCACCGCACGCGAAGCGTCACAGTCCTCACTTATCGTAATAAATTCGTTGATACTTTAGCTATCCAGAGGTCTAATTGAACTGTGGATGGAGATGATAGATATGTAGCTACAACACCAAACTGTAAGCCCAGATTTTGTTATCATTGTTTCTTCTTAATAGTCTCACACTGTGTAGAATTTTTAAAGACGTATTCACGTCAAAAAAAAACTTTTCATGAGTGAGTTTTCATGAGAGTGAAAAAATGTTTAAAGTTTCAATAAAAATGACACGTATCGTCAAACTTATTCTACTTATATGTTAATACGCAGTTTATTTTAACGATTTTTTACAACTTAGTTGTTTATCGTTTCCAAAAGTTACATCAAAGATCTCGATCGAGCCAGTCTTCTTCCGTAAGACCACTCGCTGTCATGCTCTCCTCCACACCCTGCAACCATGTTTTTTGGGTCTCCCTCTTTTCTTCGTTTCTTCAGGGCAATAGTAAAAGATTGTTTTAGAGCATCTGTTTCTCGAATTATTTTTAAATGGCCATACTTATTTTATTAGAATTTTTTTTTCTACTTTGTAGGAGATTGTTTCTTGCTCTGCCAGTTGCTTTACTGTTAAGGACATATTGAATTCTGATTGAGTTCGATAGATACATAGATTGATATTTTACCGATATATAAGCAAGATACACTTCTTAATAATGTAATTAAATCGGTTTAAGTTCGCGTTGGCTAATATTGTAGTTGTAATAGTTAATATTGTCTTTATTTTTTATTACAAAAGTAACAATTACAGTAACCCCTCAGCTATGGTAGAACAAAATAATACTAATAACGCTTATGGATTTTTATTTATTTTTTCCTTGTACTTTGTTAAACGAGAAAGGTCAAGTAGTATTTGAAGTATAATCATTAGAGCGCAGCCAAGTTCATTAAGCCCCGCCAACCTCAAGTAGCCTGTTGGCTTTCTTTTAATCAAGGCTTAATTTAATTTAAAGCTTTCTCATCATAAGGGGATTTCGCAGGAAATAATTTAATCTCCATAAAAATAATAGGATTTGTATTTTTTTCCTATCCGCCAGTTATTATTTTCACTCTCTAAGATATTTTTTTATTTACCTATGCTCATATTACGTAATTGTATATAAATAGTTTCTTAAATATACAAATATTTCGTTTTTACCCTAAACTATATACTTTTTTTTGCACCATTTGGTCTTAGACAGATATTACTCGCTGAAGTACCCAATCTCAGATACCTCAATTTCTCCGGACCAATGGTTTCAATGCTTTGTCTCGCATTTTCAAGAAGATAAGATAGGATAAGACGATTTTATGATTTTATATTGAATTAAATTAGGCGTAGGGAAGTAGCGACCCCATCGCCCGGCCCTAGGGTCGCAATCAGCTACTGGTCCTCCAGGTTGGGGGTTGAGCGGAGGGGCCAGCTACCCCACCCTCAGAAAACATGTATTGCTGTGAAACATCAAGGAATGAGCCTCGGATTTGGACTGTCTTCAAGGAATCGACCCGGCGCACTCAAGGATTTTAAACTAGCCACATGGAATGTAAGATCATTATATAGACCAGGATCTTTAAAGATGCTACTGGATGAGCTGTCTAAGTATAAGATAGATATAACGGCAATCCAAGAGATGAGATGGACAGGATCAGGCATTATGGAGATGAAGCATTATACCATATACTACAGTTGTCACAAAGATCAGCATATTTTTGGAACAGGCTTTGTTGTTGGCGGTGGGATGAGACAAATGGTTATTGATTTTAAACCCATTAACCACCGCATCTGTAAGTTACGACTTAAAGGAAGATTCCGGAACTATTCTATAATTTCGTGCCACGCACCAACAGAGGTGGCGGAAGAAGAAGCAAAGGAAACTTTCTATAGCAACCTCGAAAGTGCCTTCGATGAATGTCCTCGTCACGATATAAAAATAGTTTTGGGAGACCTCAATGCACAGATCGGTAGAGATTCAGTTCTTTGGCCCCTAGCTGGAAGACATAGCCTGCACAATTTGTCCAATGATAATGGAACTAAGTTGGTCAATTTTGCAGCATCACATAATATGGTTGTTGGGAGTACCATGTTTGATAGGAAAGATATCTACAAGGCAACATGGGTTTCTCCAGACAATAACTTCAGGAACAAGATTGACCATGTTCTTATCAGCAGAAGACAGCGTTCTATACTTATGGCGGTTAGAACATACAGAGGAGCAAATTTAGATAGCGATCATTACCTGGTAGTAGCACGTATCCATGCCAAAATTAGCAACGTACATAAGACTAGAGGTACCCGCTCAAGGAGAATAAATACTCGAAAGCTGCAGGAGCCAGAGTACAAACTCCAGTTTGCCCAAAGGTTGGATGTAGCTTTGGAACGTGGGTCTGAGGAGAATGGTGTTGATAAAATATGGTGCCAGTGTAGGGATGCTATTAAACAAATTGCTGAAGAAGTACTGGGCTTAGAGGGGCCGCCTCAGAGGTCTACATGGTTTGATCAAGAATGTCAAGAGGCTACAGACAGGAAAAACAAGGCCTATAGGAAGATGGTAAATGTGCATAGGACTCGTCAGGCTGTTTCTGATTACAGAGTGTTAAGATTGGAGGAGAAACACCTGCATAGGAGAAAAAAGAGGGAGAAAGAAGAAGAAAGAATAAGAGAGATTGAGGTCTTGAGTAGACAAGCTAATACTAGAGCTTTCTACAAGACAATCAATGCCCAGCGAAAAGGATTTAATCCAAGATCCAATACTTGTAGAGGTAAGGACGGTCAATTGATCACAGATAAAGAAGGGATCCTGGAAAGATGGTCCGACCATTTCGGTAGTCTGCTGGGGAGTGTTCGGAACCCTGCCCTAGAAGATAGTTATGGCTCTGACACTATCCAAAATTACAAAGAGTGTGAGCTTCTTGACCCACCAGATGATGAGGAAATTGAGGCTGCAATCCAGAAGCTTAGAAATAATCGAGCACTCGGATGTGATGGCATACCAGCTGAACTTCTGAAGGCTGGTGGAAATGAAATGATAAAGGTAATTCGAGATCTGCTACACAGTGTATGGATAAGCAAAACTCTCCCGCATGACTGGTGCATTGGCCTTATCCTCCCTCTTCACAAGAAAGGAGACCAGATGCTTTGTGATAACTACCGTGGTATAACACTCCTGAGCTCTGCCTACAAAGTACTTTCGAATGTGGCATTCCAAAGACTACTTCCCCATGCCCAGAGAGAGATTGGAATGTACCAGTGCGGATTTATTAATGGTAGATCTTGTATTGATCAAATATTCTCCCTGAGAACTCTTATGGAAAGGACTAGAGAGTACAACATAACGACCCGCCACCTTTTCGTGGATTTCAGCATTGCCTATGACTGAATCATCAGGGGAAAACTGTTTCAAAGTATGGAAGAAATGAATGTCCCCAGACAATTGATAAGCCTCGTGGAATTGCTGATGAGGGAGTCGAGAAGCCAGGTCAAGATCCAGAATGACTTGTCTGAAGAATTCAAGACAACTAGGGGTCTGAGACAAGGGGATGGACTCTCGTGCCTGTTATTTAATTTTGCTCTAGAAAAGGTCATGAGAGACGCAGGGTTGCAAGTCACTGGTACGATTCTGACTAAGTCCATCCAAATACTGGCCTATGCAGATGACATAGACATAGTGGGAAGAACACCGAGAGATCTACAACAGGCTTTTCTTGCATTGGAGAATGCTGGACGACGTATAGGTCAGGTAAACCAAGTAAAGACTAAGTATATGGTGGCTAACCCTTCAAGACAATCGGATCCCACCATCACGTTTGGTCCCTACACATTTGAAAGTGTCGACAGTTTTGTCTACCTCGGTTCTTTGGTCAAAGCAGATGGCTCAACCAGCCCAGAAGTTCAAAGAACAATATTGGCCGCTAACAGATGTTATTTTGGGATGGCGAAAATTTTACGAAGTCGTCTGATATCAAGAAGAGCCAAGGTCATGCTGTACAAAACAATCATCAGGTCTGTTTTGACTTATGGATCGGAAAACTGGCCTCTGTCCAGGGCAGATGCCAACAGTTTGCTGCTCTTCGAAAGAAAAATATTAAGAAGAATGTTTGGAGCTGTAAGAGTTGGCGATCAATTTAGACTCAGACAAAATGCAGAGCTGTATCTTTTGTATCAGGAGCCTGACGTGGTAAAGCACATAAGAATAGCTAGATTGAGATGGGCTGGACATGTGGCCAGAATGGAGGATAACGCTATCTTAAAAAGACTTCTGTTTGGATTCGTTGATGGAAAAAGAAAACGTGGGCGTCCACGACTTAGATGGCCAGATGAAGTCGAGAGTGATGCAGGCAGCATCATTGGATCCAGAGCTTGTAAGACCTTGGCGCAGGACAGAGAAGAGTGGAGGCGACGCCTTGATGCGGCCAGGGCCCGTGCTGGGTTGTAGAGTCAGTGATGATGATGATGATGATATTAAATTAGTAATTAAAACCGGGAAATCAACCAAGAATTTGTTTTCTCTCTTTATATTTTTATCCACACCTGTCAAATACAAATAATTGACAATCAGCGGATTGTCTGACAGGAAAATAATATACAATGACATGAAAGGCATGAAGAAAAACAGTATCCATCGGTACCTCTCCCTTGTTATGATTTAATTACCTACTGTAACAAATCCCTCACCCCACGTTCTTTTTAGTCTCCTCCTAGTGTTCTCAGGCATGAGAGTCGTGGCCATTTGTTCTATCAATTGTTTTGGGTGTCCTCGTAGTTTTTCTTGAAAGCGTTTGTTGTACGTTCGTATGTGTTCGTCTACTGTTTGTATTTTTATGTCCGTATGCAAAGTTCGGTTATTGACTTACTATAGTGGTTTGGTGATAAGTCTAACTACTTTTGTCTAAAACGTTTGTAGTCGTTTTCTTTGGATCTGTTTAGTGATACCGCAAATTTGTAATAACATGTCCAAACTGGTTTTAGTAAGTAAGTGTACGTGTTTACTTTCTGTCTTAAAATTAATTAGGAGTTTTTCCTGAATAGAGAATACATTAAATTGAGTTTATGGCTTACTGATTGGCGTTTCATCTTAACGTGAGGATGTCATATCATGTCATATCATTCTCCTATCAAAGTTAGCCCAAGGTATTGTACTTTATCTTTCTGCGGGATGGGTGAGTTATCAAGGTAAATGGGAAGGCATGTTTCACGTCTAAGATTAGAAGTAATGTGTTGTGACTTTTCGTGGTTCAGTCTTATTTTCCATAAAGAATATAATTTATTTCATTTATAACTTATCTGCTTCAATTTTCTTTAGTTTTCATGTATTAAAATTTTTTTTAAAACTTTTGAATTAAAAGTAGTATTTTCATGTTAATATTACTACAACTTCCTCTTTTTGTTTCAAATACTCTTTTTGTCAACAAATGATTAAAGTAACTACGGGCATCCGTTCCACAGGTTGTCGCTTCGAGTTGAGTTACAAGTTTCAACTGTTTATTCATTTCCCTTTTAATATTTTCCAAAAATACAAATTATCATGAGCTTAGTATGAACAAAAGAATGTAATTATGGAAATTTTATATACGTCGGTAATCATTTCATTCAGAAATGTACGTTTCAACAAACATACGAGGAGCTAGCGAACAAAACCTGTAATTCGAACACACTTTTTTTCGAAAATTTTTAATGAAAACCGTCTCTAAGTAGAAAAACCACATATCTATAATAACGAAATGTTGTCTCATTAATCTCCTCATTAATATATTAGTATTTTAGCCATCCTGTCAAATTTAATTTCTTGGAATAATCTGATTCTTTCCGCCAGCTCCTCATACAGGATCTGTACTTTGAATTATTGGTTGAAACATATACTTCTTGATGAAATGATTACCGAAAAATCTACTCATTACCCATAATTGCATTCTTCTTTACGTACTGAAGCTAACGATAGCTTTTTGAAAATTATTAACAATGAAATAACTTGTTCAAACAAAGTTCTTCATTTGATGTTAAATATGTTGTAATATGCATGTTAGGACTGTAATTTTAATGTTACTCCGTTATATTAATATCAGTTACAGGATCATTGTTAATAATGGTTATTTTTATCATTATAATATTATTATTACATTAGCTTTCCTAGATACTATTGTCTCCACGAATAGAAATTTTTGAAAAATAAATGTTTTATTTACTTACAATCTACTAATAAACAAGATTCATTTCGCTGAAACTATGTTTTGATAACACGGAAAGAAATAGGTAGACCAGCAATTAGTGGAGGGGTTACTATCACAAATAATAAGGCCTAGGCATTATCATAATTTCGCTATCGATTTGCGGTAAAAGTTGTAGCTCATTAGACATTATTACTTGCCATAACCTCATTAGATTCTGAAACACCTTATATACGGCCATTCTTAACTTCAGCTTCATTCATGTCCCGTTAACCGATATGAAAGGTAAGAGGTATATATATATATATATATATATATATATATATATATATATATATATATATATATATATATATATATATATATATATATACACACACATATTTTTTTTTTTTTTTTTACGAACCGAACTACAAAGGATCACACATATGTTCTTAGGTCCTTCTAAGATCGTATTAATAATTTTATTTTTAAATTTTAAAAATCACAAATTCAAAAATATTCTATGCAATAATGAACATTATTCTATATATATAGAATGATACATGTAATGAAACGTGAAATTTCAATTAGTTAGAGAGCAATTTAGGTTTTTCATTATTCAGATTGTCCTCAATGATAAGAATGATAATTTGAAAATAGTACCCATGGTATAAAATATTATTTTTATGGAAAAGTTTCAAATATGTTTGAACAAGGTTTTTCATATTCCATTTACAAAGCAACCCTTCTTATTTTTTTGGTGTGTCACTTTGGTATCGGAATATGTATATATATATATATATATATATATATATATATATATATATATATATATATATATATATACATAACATATATATATTATAGGATAAATATTTCGCGGACCAACTGAAGCTAAGACAAATAAAAACCTATATACTTATAGATATTTTTTATAACATATGTTATGCAATTAAATTTTTTAGTGCGATATCTGGTGCTGCTTCTTTGATGTAAGAGTTGAGGCTGCAGCTTTGTTTCTGGCAGACGAAGCGCTGCATTACATCTATTCGGTTTCTCCGCTTGGTTTTTGGTTTGACAGAGCTGAAAAAGTCGAATAAATAGGAAGTCGAAAAATTTACTAAGTTTGTTTGTTTGTTCATTTAACGTCACTTTATGCTAATACGGCTAATCGGACGACGCTACAAAATTTACTAATAATTTGATAGCTTTATAACTCAAAGTTGGATATTCTTTTTCTAGCGATATCCGAAATTGAGGCAATGAATGCATTTTATGTCTGGAGACCAGAGTGACATTATAAGACAACTAGATCAGCTTTTCTTTTTTCATGAAGATCAAGTGCACATGAGTTTATATCTTCCAAGAATAGATTGTTAATCCAGAAGTTACCTTTACGAGGATCTTCATTTTCTGGGAAATAGTTATTCAAATTTTCATCTAATGCTCTTATATGTTGCTTTATTATGTTAAATATGACTTTCGTGTTCACATCAGCATCAATCAAAAATTCATCCAAAAGAGAAAAAATTTCTACATCTTCCTCTTGTAAGCGACTATTCCAAAGAGCTAGAGCTAGGAGAGCTTCTAAAAAGCTTCTTTTTGAACGCGTCCATTTTATTTCTTAAGTAAAAATATTTTTACGCGTATATCGGTCCTGGTCATATCTTTTCTTTTCAAATCAAAGATTTTAATATGAACCTTGCAGAGAAATGTTAACTTCATTAAGCAGACTGAATATGTCCGTCATGTAAGCAAGAACTGCCAGCCATTCTTCATTCATCAAAGGCTCCCGTTCGGATTTTCGCTCTCGCAAAAGTGCTTTACTTCTTCTCTCAGTTCAAAAAGTCGCGATAGAACCCTTCCTCTCGATAACCACCTCACTTCTGCATGGAGAAGCAGATGTTTGTGGGGTGAGTTCATGCTCTCGCATAGTGTCGCAAAGAGCCTTGAGTCCTTATAATCTTCACCGCGTCATTCATCACAGTGTTTAGTACAGTAGAAAGCTTCTTTGCAACTAGTGACTCCCGGTGGATCATATATTGAGTAAACAAAACTTTAGGGTGCGCGACTTCTTTTAATTTAGCAACTGCTCCTGAGTGATGATCAGTCATATTCGCAGCACCGTCAGTGGACACTCCAATAGTAAACGGTATTTTCGATTTAGCTATTCGAAGTGCAACTAAATAAGGCTGCTTCAAGCTAATTGTCACTAGTAGTCATCATTTTCATTTGACTTTACTGCATTTGTATATGGTCACGTAATCTTTCAAAAAAGTCTAGTGGCTTATCAGAAAAATCTTTATGTTTCAAATGGAAATCACGAGCAAGTTTTCATAGCTTCATTTGACATAAATTCCGGACGTACTACTCACAAAGGCCGTGGCAATAGTTCATTGCCAGGGGCTACAATAAAACCAAGCTTTAAATATTCTTTATTATAATTCCTAACATAGTCTCCTTTCTTCTTTTTGGTTTGTATTTTACATTCCGAAGTATACAGTGTACGGAAAATTTCCGTCAAATCGTAAATCACTTTATTATTTATAAAACTACACAAATACAATGTACAATATCAAAAATTAATGTATTACTTACCAAATAGTTATAAAACTACGAATTAGAAAAATACTATTTAAAGAAGTTATTTTCTAACAAAACACAGCAGAAACAATGGATGTTATAGGCTACTCAAATGCCCACTAAGCAACGTCAGCTCGTCTACAAAAATAGGTTACTGCGAATTATGACGGCCTGTTCTACTCTAATGAAACCAAGTCTAGCTCCAAAAAATGCTGTCGACTGCGTACGGCTTATCACAATGCGTATAGCACCGATTGTCTACTGGTGAGGACAAATACGTTGGTTTTTATGTGTTTCCCCTAAACATGAAGCACTAGTGCTTGGCAAACTTTCAGCACTACCACCATCTTTCTCCTAAATATTGTCCTCTTCTCTACTAAAGAACTTTAAAAGATTTTGCAGTTTGACTTTTTTTGTCTCCATAATGTGGGTAGGTTATCAAATTTTACGAAAAAAGTCGCTTGTCTTTTTCAACACACAACAAAATATACGTTCTAGCCCAACAAATGAAGATTACTGTTACGTGCCACCAGTAGACAATCGGTGCTATACGCATTGTGATAAGCCGTACGCAGTCGACAGCATTTTTTGGAGCTAGACTTGGTTTCATTAGAGTAGAACAGGCCGTCATAATTCGCATTAACCTATTTTTGTAGACGAGCTAACGTTGCTTAGTGGGCATCTGAGTAGCCTATAACATCCATTGTTTCTGCTGTGTTTTGTTAGAAAATAACTTCTTTAAATAGTATTTTTCTAATTCGTAGTTTTATAACTATTTGGTAAGTAATACATTAATTTTTGATATTGTACATTGCATTTGTATAGTTTTATAAATAATAAAGTGATTTACGATTTGACGGAAATTTTCCGTACACTGATCTAAACTGCACAAAAATGAATAGGGATATCACTAATTTTGTTGTATTTACTTTGCCTAGCATTTCAATATTATTTTTAAACATAAAGCATTACATTTATTAGAAACTATACTAAATTAAATATTGCAAAATGTAAAAATTTCAATGATATTATAAATGCTAGGTTAAGTATATGCTACAAAATTAGCAATATCCCGGTTCATTTTGGCTTAGTATATTTACGGTCAGTAACAGATACATTGTACAGCTACAACTTTTTTTCGAGAATATTAAAAAGGAAATGAATGAAAAGTTAAAGCTTGTTGTTCAACGCTTGTGGAAGCAATAAACTGCGGAATTGATAGCCCGTGTTTTCATAGGGGCAAATAACTTAAAAGTTACCATAGTTGCCTATAATTGGACAGATTTCCTCAAATACATCTTCAAAATGTTAGACCTTGTAGTAATAAAAATATTTTATTCTAATCTTAGGATCTAAGAAATATATTGCAAATTATCTTATCGAAAAAATATATTTTCCACAAGGGTTCAGACTTACATGATAGTTTAGATTGCTAGGACCCCAAACGGTTTAGTGTGAAATAGGGGCCAACACCATGAGAATAACTTAGTAGCTATGTGAATACGTAAGTAGCGATCCAATCTAACTAGCTATAGCTTGCCCTTCAATGGTAACAACGGATTCTAAATATATATTAAAATCAATACATTCAATACATTTGGAAATATCCTTTCTTCTTAAAACTACAATTTAATTTTTTGTAACATGATAAAAAAGCAACATAACTTTATTGAATTTAGATTCACAGACAGTCGGCCAATATACAAATAAGAATATTTATATTTTCTCTATTAAAATCGATTACTGTATTTAGTTTAATGCCTTATCAGATTGTTTCGTTAGGTCAGCTTAACGTTAGAAAAAAACAAAATGGTTGATTAGCTAAAAGAATGGAGTTTTGAAATGTGAATTTGATATTAAATTTTGATCCAAAAATTAAAATAATTTTTACTAATAATGATGTATTTTATAAAAACCAAAACCTCTACTCAAACACTGGATCTGCCATGATGATATAAATGCTGACTTTATTTTCAGATTTATTATGTCATAGTTGCAATCATTACTCTTAAGATTGGTATTTAAATTACTAATTTCAAAACAATTAAAAAAAATAAATAAAAATAAAATTAATAAAAAATGATTTTTTTTTCATTCGCTTCCTTAACTTCCCAAATTTAGATGTTATTTTTCTAGCAGGCTAGTAAATATTAGGTAGAATCATAAAAATGAAAAAAATATTATTTATAAAAATTATAATGAGATAATTTTGAACTGGAATTCCCCATATTCATTTCATGAGTTTTAAATAAGAAAAAATTTATTTACGCAATTTAAGACATCCTGATTAACATGCCAAAGATTTATTTTACAGGAAACTGCGCGGTTATAACTTCGTTAATTTATAAACTACACGCTTGCATTTAATTGAAAATGAATTTGTAAATTGATGGAAACGTAAAATAAAAATAAATACAGTAAATAAAACAAATATATGTATATATATATATATATATATATATATATATATATATATATATATATATATATATATGTATGTATGTGTGTGTGTGTGTGTGTGTGTGTGTGTTCTTGATGACCTCTGCGGCCAGGCATTGGCCAGCTGTCCAGTACTCCTGTGAAAGCAGCAACAGGCTAACGATATTGTCGGCTGTCGCTCCTGAGCCACAGACTCCTTTAAAATCATTCCGTTCTTCTTGAAAACGGGGACAGCTGAAAAATACATGTTCCACCGTTTCCTCTATTGTTGGACAGCTTAGACATTCTGCTGTATTGTCCAGCTTAAACCGTAATTGGTATGCTCTGAAGCAGCTATGTCCTGTAAGCATCTGGGTTAGGCAGTAGTCTACTTCCCCGTGGCTCCTATCCACCCAGGGTTCGATGCGAGGAACCAGCCTATGGGCCACCTCCCGTTCGTGGTCATATCCCAGCGTTGTTGCCACTTCTCGATTGTCATCTTCCTTTCCTCAGTTCTGGGGATGCAAGCAACTCTTTTATACCAACGCTGTCTCTCTTCTGCGATCAGTTCTATTGGTGGCATCCTGACCACTACACATGCAGCTTCGTAAGAGACAGTGCGAAACGCGCTGATTACCCTTAGGGCACTTCGACGATAAATGGACACCATTGGTCTCCTGTAAGCCAATGTGTCCAAGGCACCATTCCATATCGGGGCTGCGTAGAGAAGGATGGATGAGGAGACACTCGATAATAATAGTCTTCGACTGTTTCTAGGCCCGCCTATGTTGGGCATCAGTCGAGCCAGTGCTGGGGTCACTCTTGCTGCTTTATCGCATACTCGCTGGATATGCTCCTTGAACCGCAGCCTTTCATCGATTATTACTCCGAGATATCTCTTGTCTGCCCACTCTCAGGGTTATTTCTTCCCTCCTTTTGCGGCTACTAATAAGAAGAGCCTCTGTTTTCTTGTCTGCAAGCTGGAGCCCCACCGAAACCAGCCAATCACGGATTAGTGAGATACTCTGGTTGGCCACTTCATCTTTGTATTTGGCCTCAATTACCATGATAATACAATTGCAATTGTAACTGCAAAGTCGTCAGCAAAACCCACTGTCTTGGCACCCTCTGGTAGGCCAAGCCTGAGGATCCTGTTGTACATGATGTTCCACAGGACAGGCCCAAGCACTGGACCCTGGGGTACTCCGCCAGACACCTTGAAGCTTTTGGGACCGTCCTCCGTTGAATATATTAGGATTCTGTCCGCAAAATAATCACTGATAATGTTCCGGATGTACATGGGGACACCCATTTTCTGCAAAGCGTTCAGAATGCAGCTCCATCTCGCCGAATTGAAAGCGTTTCTTACATCCAGTGTAATGACGGCGCAATAACATTTCGCACCTCTTCTCCATCTCTTTCCTGCAATAGCCTTCTGGGCAGTTTCTGTTACCATGGTAATAGCGTCCAGCGTAGATCTCGCTTTCTGGAATCCGAATTGAGTCCTTGAAAACCCTCCTGCTCCTTCGGTGGTCTCTTGGATCCTACTGGCTATTATTTTCTCCAAAGCCTTCCCAGCTGTGTCCAACAAACATATTGGTCGATATGTGGTAGGATCCGATATGTGTGTGTGTGTGTGTGTGTGTGTGTGTGTGTGTGTGTGTGTGTGTGTGTGTGTGTGTGTGCGTGTGTATGTCTAAGATTTTTTTGACGTCATTTTATTCTTTATTTATTAAGAATAGAATCACGGCAAAACAATCTTACAAATTAAATTACACGTCCTTTCATATACTATAGTATCTATTTTAACACTTTTCACAAAATGAATTTAACTCAACTTTAGCACATATCTTATCAAAAGTCTAACACATTGAAGGTTGCACAACAGTGATGTTATCACATGTAGCAAACTTACACCTTCACCCCTGAAGACGATTCACACGGAGAAAAGGGAAGCACCTTGCTGGAATGAAAGAAATTGGAAATCTTTTTCTTTCGACTTGCCACTTCATAAAATGTTGGTGAAATCATACTTTTCGGACGATTAGAATAGGTCCAACTCGTACGGGGTCAAGTCTTTTGAATGGTATTAGGTATGGGTTCTGATGTTATTGGAACACGTGGCAACGATTTCTCCTTTAATAACATTTCGGGTGATCTTTTTGATAACCAAACGTGTACCATTGCATTATTTAGGTGGATTCAAATTACGCAGCAGAAAAATCGGTGAGCATCAACCAAAGAAAAGTGGTGGCATTCCTATTACTATGTATCGCGAAAATTTTAAAATTCAGATGAATTTTAATGAAAATTCAGAATAATTTACGGCTTTATTTTTATCAACAATAGTATCGATTGATTTAAAGGACAATGGTAACAACTGTTGTATTTGAAAGTTAATTTCAAATTAATTTCATTTAAGCATTTAGCATTTTTCATTGCTAAAATAGCACGATTACAGAGCCAATTATGGTCTAAGTAATTATTTGTATATCTGGGAAGACACTCCTAATTAATTTTTTTTTTCAAAAACAACAGAACAGCAGGAATTTCTGGCATTTTATGGATTGTGTATTTGGATTCAGTTCTATTTCCCGCCCGTTCAATAAAGTTATACTGGCACCGAGATGTCACACGTTCTTCACAACTGTCCATAAAGTAAATTTAGAGAAACTTCGGATCATCATTAGGCATCGGCATCAACGAACCTATCTTAAGGGACACTTAGAAATCGTTTCAAAATTATATCTGTAGGATGTTTAATTTTTGTTGCCCCTAATGACGTCATTAGAAAGCAAGAATTGAATTTGCGTAACTTCCTTAAAAATAATTTTGAATCATATGATTGGCCAGCAAGAAGTGAATGTAAAGGATCCGGTGGAATGGGAAGAGGTGGTTGTACTACCTTTCCTGATGCGCAATAGAGGCAAGTGCTACGTTGCGGAATTTGCAGGCTTTTTTTATCCATTGTACGACAATTTTAGAATGCACCGAATAATTGATGGCTGATGCATATTCAAAAGACGAACGAATGATGCACGTGCTAATTTGCAGCTGGTTTGCTGTCTCTCTAGGTCTTGTGCTCTATATGTGGCTACATGTTCACGTGCTGCTCTTGTTCGAAGTATATTTTGTCGCAGAAGTTCGTGACGCTCCTCTTGAGATTCTCTCGCACGGTTCTCTGCTGTCCTAATTTGTTGATCTTCGTTTCTTTCCATAGGTTTGGTCTTCTCACTTATTAGCTCTTACAATACATTTGCATCATGGTTCTCTGCTGATTTGATTGTGAAGGTTAGATTTTCTTCGCAGCATTTCACTAAAAATAATAATTCAATAAATTGAGTATCATGGTTAGAAATTGACAGATCCATTTACATTGTTATCAAACTTAGGTAGGCGTGTCACAGATTAACCAACTGGTTCGTTAACGATTAACCAGCATATGTTGGAAACTTATAAAATTACTCAATAGTATAATGCTTTGGCATAAAAAAAAATGTTTGCAATAAAAATATCGTGGTCGTTAATCGAAACAAAATATAGCCTATATTTTAAGTTGGACAAAGGTACATATCTGTGCGAAATATCATTAAAATCGGTCCAGTGCTTTCGGTGATTAGCCCAGACAAACATCGTGATACGAGGTTTTTTATATATTAAGATATACATATAATATATACACATTGCTATGTTTTATACTCTTAAATAAATATCTTGAATATTCTGATCGATTTTGGGATGCCAGAATAATCATTTAAGATGATTACTCAAATTATTATTTCTATGCCTTAGTCTCAATTGGATTCTTTTTCAGAGGTCTATTCTCATGTTTACCAATTTACTCAGTATTTAAACCTTCAATATATTAGTCATAAATAAATAGTGCATCTAGGGTAAGTAAGCACCAAAAGAATTATAATAGACATAGTTTATTAATTCAATTTGAAATAAGATTAATAATTGAATATATATTTTGAGAAGTACACTTAATGATTCAGATTTAGATATATATAGAGGATTGCCATAAAATGCAAAACAGACTTAATTTGTGAAACAGAGGTACATCTAGAGTTCTTCTTGGTGAGATGTATCTTCCGATCTCGCCGTCTTCCGATACTCCGCGCCCTGCATCGTTCGCAGGCCCCCGTCTTCCGCGTCTTCCTAGCTCATTCCTCTTCGGGATCTGTTCAGAGAGTCCTCTCAAAAGCTGGAGTCTTCGACCCCCTCTTTTCTTATCTCTTCAACCACCTTGACCATGTGGGTATTACCCTTCTACCTGCGCGACCTACTTCTCGCAAACAAACATCATGTGTTTGTGCAAAAACATGTTTAATTTTATGATGCCACCCGGTACGATACTAAGAGATATATATATATATATATATATATATATATATATATATATATATATATATATATATATATACACATTTAGTTATTGGTACCTTTGGTTTTTTACTGTTAAAAAAATAACTTTTATAAGTATAATAAATTTTAATAGTTTTGCTTTCAGTTCATGTGGTTCAGTCGTATAATCGTCAAACTTCTTTTGGCAATATTGTTCGGGGCTGTATTGTTATCATAATCATGTACTAACAGTGAATACCAGGCTTTTAATAATAAATATTAAATATCACACTAGTCTGAATTTAAAAAGTTAATACATAAATTTTACTTAGAGATTGATGATAAAATATTTACTGCTACATTCTCAATCAAAATATCCGTTCAAAATGAAATATGACCATATTGTACAAGACTATTTATACCAGTGTATTATTTAATATTATTTCCTAAAAGTCTGTTTTTCACTGTTAGGACATGATTTTGACTGATAATATCATAATAATAATGTCAATTAACGAATATATTCCTTTTTTTCAATTTATTTTTTATTTCATGTAGGAAATAGGAATTAAAACGTCATTTTTTATACAATATTCCGTTTATATATAATTTTAGACAATAAAGTATGGTAGTAAATGATATATATAATGAACTGTCAATATATTTCAAACAACAACGCTCTGCAGCATACCTTAAAAAAATATTTTAATTCTTAATATCTGGTATTCTAAATATTTCATCAATTTTGGAAGTTCTCTTATAAAATCAATTTCAGATCATCAATATTAAAAGAAAATTAAAAATGCTATGAACTGTAAAAATAAAAATGTTTCTCCTGATAAATTGTAAAATGCGATCTTGTTTGTTCAGGAAGTTCACTTGGGCCCAAACTAATGACCCAACCGTTAGGGGTTCTTCTCTTTGTCCCCACTGGTTTTGATGATCAATGGTGGGGTTTTGCATTGTGTCTCTAAAATCTTCAGTATTTCTTCTATGCTCTAGAATCCATAATATATATTTCTTCTGTTAATTTTTGAATGCCATTATTATTACGATCAGTTTTATTTTGATAATATTTTTTTTTATTTTATAATTTTTCGTGGATGAGGGATCTGCTATCATAAGAACATTAAATCAAGCCCTGGGAAAGGCAAGGTAGGGTATTTTTCTTCATGTCTCTCAGCCATTTTATTCTAAGTTTACAGACAGAAAATCTGCTGATTGTCAATTAATTAAATTACAGGTGTGGATAAATATTTAATGAGAAAAAACCTTATGATTATATACATAGCTTTACAAATAAATTTTTGACCGCTTTAATGGAAAATTTTAGTATATTTAAAGTAAAAGATATAGTAATTTCAATATGGCTATGCCATTTCTTTCGGAAATCGTTAATATACTTCAAGTCGTTGAAAGTGTTCATGTACTTTTGACATGTAACAAAAAGGTTTTTAAAATTTTATTTTATGAAATTTACTACTGCGTTATAATAATACTAATATGAAAATTTAATGAATGATACGTAATGGCATAAGATAAAGGCAAGTAGAGAAACAGGTAGTTCTCAAATTACCATTTCAACTTTAAAAGTTTGGCACTTGTAGTTTTGAGTAGAAATAAAGTTTGTCATGAAACGATTAATATAGAGTCCGTGCCAAATCAGCAACAAATGGCACATTAAGGTTATTATGGATTCCTTTCTTAGTAACAAAATAAGGAGCATTATTGATTTTAAACATGATTTTGGATTGTAGGAATTCGCTGGATTTGTAGAGCCCCAAAGCTCTACTCCGCAAGTCCAAATAGGCCTTGTAATAGTCATGTATATGGGTCCTGTGTAATTAATATAGAGCAGTTGTCAAGTAATTACTGAAGTAGCCTGAAATGGCAAGCTGTTTCTGGTCGTTTCAGTTTAATAGTAAGCGAAAAATTAAAAATAAATCCACAAAACATAAAAATAAATTTGAAATTATTTTTGTAAGTGTGTTAATTAGTGCGAAAATGCAATGTTACCAAGTTTAACCAAAAACTTGGAGGTCGAAATATCATCCAAGTGAATACCCAAATAATTTCATCCAAGGAGGATTTAAATATTATGTAATTTTTTAAATACAAATTACATAATATTAAAATGCTTGATATAGTTTTCTTATTACTCATATAGAATAATTTATTGATAAGTACATATAAAATTGGAAATATTATTGTCGTGAATAATTGAATAGTTATAAAAATGCATTACTAATATAAGAGATCATTATTATTATATTAAATAAGCCTATTTTTATTTTTATAATTTTTTTAATAATATTTATCTGTTTTTTAATTCACAAAATCCAAACCTCATAGATGATACAAAATGTAGACATTGGCTGACAGAATCGAAACTTAATGCAATCTATGTTCCAACTAACATTTATTAAATACATTAATGTTGATACATTATTTGAAAATATACTAACTAATCCATGTTAGAGAAAATAAAAGCGTTTTTTCTTTAAAATTAATTTATTGAAATCGATAAAAATAGAATGTTAGAACATTAAAATTATTATGGTTTCAATTAAACAGAGATTGTTTAAGGAATTTCATTGTTTAAAATAGCAGTTAGTATTTTTGGTAAACATCTTTATTAATTATTGTTTAATAAACAATTTCAGCGCCCAATAGCTACTTCATGATATCTCTGCATGCTTATATAATTATAATTATCTTCGATTATAATCAGAAATGTCAATGATGTTCCAATCAATATAAAAATATATATATATTTATACATAATATTATATATATATATATATATATATATATATATATAATATTATAATAATAATTGTATATTATATATATATATATATATATATATATATATATATATATATATATATATATATATATTATTTTGTAAATAATAGTTTATCTTTAAAAGCTGTCGAGTAAACATGATTGTATCAACCTTTTGAAAACATGTTAGCAGCATTCCTTCCCTACCCACTTATATACATGGCTTGGCGAAATGTTCAAACAATCGTAAAAAAGTTATCCGCTTTAACTTTTGTCGACCCCTTGAAGGGCGGTGAGAACTTTCTTTTGCATTTTTTTGTAGGGAAGTTTGCTAAAAAAGTATAACTTAGAACCAATTATTATAAATCCGCTATCGTTGTACATATATAATTATATATTTATGTATTGCTAATGGGCCCAGCAGGATTACGCATTGTGGTTTTTTTCCGAATTTCCAAATTCGATGCATTATTTTTCGCTCCTCCGCCCATTTTTTTCTTGTTCCCTTAAAAGCTTCCTTCTCTGACATCACCATCCATTTTCCTACTTTATTTCCAAACAATTATTTTGTTTGTAACGTCAATTTGTTTTATTTGCACCCTTTCTTAATCCACTATACATAAAAAGAACCTTGGACATCGCCCCTAACTTGCATAGAAAATTCAAGGAACTGTTTTTATTGTAAAAGAAGTAAAGCTTAATTAAATCTGTTATAACTGAAAATTACCTTGTTATTTTGAAGAAGTGATAGGTTAATAATGTAATCGTTTGACCATATGTTGACACAGTATATCTTATGCTTGTGACTATCAAGCCCTGATGAAGATATGCAATATCTTCGAAACTTTGGTTGCAGATCAATAGTCTCAACATTTTAAAATTTATTTTGGACCTTTTTCTTCTCTACGAAAAAATACTACTACATAATTCACTTTCAACTGAATAACTTCGTTCTTTTTTTCAGTTCCCGAGATTTACTTGTTCCTCATCCTCTTGTTCAGTTACGTCCATTGGTCCAACGAGGCCGATGATGAGAAAGCGGAAGGCAAGGGGTCTGCAACAGTCAAGACTGGTGATGAGAAGAACGAAGCTGACATCAAACTTACAGCAACCGGTGCTGGAGACAACGTTTCCACCAGCAGCAAGATGGAAGCGACTGCAGACGAAAAATCCGGACAGACCAAGGGTGAAGCAAATGCTCAGGTGAACAAGAAGAAGAAGAAAAAGGAGAAAACGAAAAACAATAAGAAGAAACTTGCTACGATTGGTTAAAGAGATCTATCTCAAAATAGTATATCAGTGTTACTAGTAGCCTAAGAACCAAATATATGTTATAATGTTTTAACGTATTCGCTCAGTAATACGTTTCTAATTAACTTGAGAATGTATATTGAAGTTTTGATTCAACGATTCGTATTCAAATTTTTTTTATTTAAAATAATTTATATATATAAAAACGTTTTTAATAAATTATATAGTAGATCCATTTAGCAGATTTTATTATTTCAGTTTTTCAGTAAACTCATAAATGACCACTATATTGTATATAGTCCCCTCCAAAAGAACAAATTCATAACTCAAAAAACCTAATTTTTCAGTTGAGGTATTTGAAAATAAAGGAGCGCAGTGGTAGAGCGCTGAGGTTCCGTGCCGGAGGTCCTAGGTTCAAATCACGCTGCTGGCAAGACTTTTGTTTAATCTGTTAGCTGCCGGAGATGATTCCTAGAAGGCTTTGGACCGGACTTTCCTGGGGCTCGCCCAGCATCTACAAGAAATGGCATTGAAATAATGGCATTGAAATTGTTTTAATAACCATCAGAAAAATTTTTAAAGCTTGAAACTTTTATGATTTTAAGTTATGCCAATATTCCCATAAAACTTCAAGTTTAAACATGATACAACTCAAAATATGACTTTATTAAAAAAACTGTTGAAAATGCAGATATAACATTTTATATGTCCTTCCTCAATTAAAAGCTTGAACCAATCCGATTGGTACTGAAGGCTTAACTAAAAAAAAAAAAAAAATAGGTTATGTTGTTCTTTTGAAGGAGTGATATAAACATACCATATAATCCTCACCAAAAAAAAAATTAAAAGTAGCCTGTTTCTTTTGTTTCTTTATTTTTTATATTAAGTATATACTTAATGAATTACAGTAAATCTTCCCCATCGGAGAACTTTGGAGGTCTGAAGTCGAAAATTTCAAATAAGACTAATTTAAAGTAATTTGAATTAAATTGATTTAGTATGAAAGTTCAATATTTTCTTAAATTATTTTATTAATTCAAATTGTTTCGCACTTCTATTACATATTTTATTTATATATTTTGCTCAAATGTGGCTTCTGTAGGCATTTCTGAATAAGATGCGTAGTAATATTTTGAAATACCGTGGGAAGGGTGACAGGTATAGTGAATCCTCATTGTGTATCTTTGTACTTTATCTGCAAAAATGAAAAATAGGCAGTTTTTCCAAGTGAGAAGAGAGTGAAGCATCTCAAGAAGGAGTTCCAAGAATATAATATCTGCTTATATGTATATTAAAAAGTGCTTTTTGCAAGTAGAATTATTTTGAAGCTAACATGTAAAAACGATCAGCTTAAATCTATAAAAGTGAGCAAACTATTAAAAAAAACTTGTGCCACTACAATCCGTAAAGGGTTTGGGGTTCAGTACATAGTAGAGACTGTACTGTTGCTTAGATAACGGTTGTGCAGGGAGGTGATTTGTCCTAGATCACGCTCAACCAATGTTGGTACGAAAACCATTACAATATAAGTGGCTGCTGAAAATCCACCGTAATGTAAACTATCAAAAGAATATGATAGTTTAAGGCCATAAAAATTTATATTTAAAAATAATACAAAGATAATGGGTAGCGTAGCGAGTTTACTGCGCAATTAAATTCATTTTGTGATTGATTCATAATTCTACTATTTCTTACTTCTTCAAATTATTTTATTTATATTTATTTCGAAGAGAAAAGATTTACGCTGGCCGGTTTGTCCGTGACAGCGCTCTTACCATTTGAGCTACCAGGGGTCGCTTCACAGTGAGGACAAATCCGATCCCATATTCCCGTGTTCGCGATGCATACACGAAGAAGAATGTTCATTGAACATTACTTTAATTAGGATCTTGTTGACTTACATCATTATACTATTATAGTTAAATATTTAATTATAAATATTTTTATTTTGAATAGAAAAGATTTGCCCTGGACTGAATCCCGGTGAAGAGATCGGATTTGTCCTGGATATGAAGCGACCCCTGGTAGCTCAAATGGTAAGAGTGCTATCACAGAGATACGGACGACCCGGGTTCGAATCCCGGCCAGGGCAAATCTTTTCTCTTCAAAATAAAAATATTTAAAAATTAAAACAATTAATAAAAAAATGTATGAAATATTTTATTTATATTTTTTCAATTTTCTAATATAATGTAAAAAGTTTTATCATTTTCGTATATTTTTGGAAATTGTATTCATCATACTTAATGTAATTAATTATAAATAGACGGTACCTCCTTAGGAATACTAATATATTTCGCTACAAACAATGTTATATAAATAATTTTAATAAGATTAAATCCCTGTATTGCTGATAAGTAGACATTTTATAATTGTCCCTAATTTACTTGGCAGAAGCTTAGAATTTCCCTAGATCCATAAATAACTCCCTTAATCTTTTGAACCCTCTTTAATGCTTCAGCTTGCCTGCCTAGGCATCTTTTATAATTGAAATGTCAGAGTAATCTAGAACTCAAGGACAATTCATATTCTCGCAGCAATAGTCTTATATTTAGAAAAATATAATTACCTTAAATTGGCATTAGAATTACTTATAATTTAGTGCATTGTATTAAAATTTTCTTTCATGTTGAAGTTTGATTCTTCACCTAACCACCTTGAAGGCCGAAATGAAGGCCTAGATAAAAGAGCATTAGTCATTCTTATGTTGTGTAATCATTGACTGCACCCCCTGATCATTACATACCCTCTTAAAACTTTATTGCCTTCCTGTGTGAAAATTATAAAAAATTAATCAACTCCTAGAAACAATGCTATGTATAGAAGAATGTAATAACAAATTAAAACTATCTATCAGGTCATTACAATAAAATAAGGATAAACTGAGGATTTTCTACTCCCTATAAAAATCAGAAGACCTCCTGGAAAGGATTCGATTCCTCTACCTTGGGCATAATAGGTCGTTTACTATTAATTTGTTAAACCTTAATATAACCATAATAATTGTTTTGTTTTATTAACATGCTTGTTTTTGATATTGAGTTTTTTTTTCTTTTTTTCTTTTTTTTTTTGCTTTACTATATTAACAGTGATCCGAATGAAACCGATTTATTTTTACTCCGTCAACAAATTGGTCATGATTTATCTAAGGAGGAAAGTTATTTCCAGTTTTATCTTTCAAAAGGTCATCAGAACCATCATAATTTATTTGTTATTGCCATACATCACTAAGCGATTAGATTGTTTTTTTGTTACAGAAGATAAACTGTCGGGGAATCACGCTTTATTTGGGGAACTGCATAATATATATAATGTAGTATATCGTCCCTGCCATTTCCAACTATCGAATGTGAAAGTCGGTACTTTTGAGGAGAAATAAAAAAAAAAAAACAGTTTCAAGGTTCAATAAAAATTAGTGCCGATAGAAGAAGAAATCTTTATTTGTCTTTTGGGGCTTTCCCATACAAATAGAGCCCAGCTTGGCTATAAATTACAATATTATGATTTAAACAATTTATGTACATATCATTTCAAAATAAAAATAAAAATAAAATTTACTAACACATTCTGGTTTTCAAAACAGATTAAAGAATAAACAATTACTTGTGCAATGATAGAAACAATAAAATAAATAAACGAAATATCACTTTAAAGATAAACTAAAAATAAGCCCTTAATAGAAAATGATCTATGATAAACAATTTAGCACTTTTTGAACTTCCATTATGTAATAATGCACTTTATGTAATTTATCTACTCTGTCGATATTGAGTATAGCTTGAATACTTAGGTTATCAGAAGATTCAAGATGAAGTGTTGAAGAAATTGTTGTCTATGTTCATTGTTTGCTGGGCAGTGATGGAGAATATGATGTAGACTATTGTAGGTAAATTGATTGCATGATATACATGTTTCTTGTGACTTGAACAAAAAAGTTGTGTATTTCCCAAGGATTCTGATATGTTCTGGATTAGCAACTCTTAATTGGCTGACACATTTCAATTTCTTTATGTGAACTTTGAATGTGAGGTACGTTTCGGGGTCGGGAGCATTGTAACTGCATAGAATTCTATATAAAGGGTAGTTAGTTGAATTTAGAGTTCTTTGAATGCCTGAGAAATATTGGTTATCTGCTTTTTCCAGTATGTCGTCTTTGTATCGAAGAAGATCGTTTTTATTGTGAACAGTAAGCTCTTCTGCAAAGGTAGTTTGCTATTGCTCTAAATTGGGACACCCAATTGAAGTCTATGCCTGGCTTATCCTTGTTTGATGATTTAAGTCTATTAAAACAAAGTTTTGGGAGTCGCTCTTCTGGCATAAACTCGAGCTTGGACAATAGATTTGTCATCTTTTTATCACTTTCATGCTTAATAGTTCTCTTACTGTTTCGAGACGGATTAGGTAGTTTGGGGTGTTCCTGGGCCAACCAAATAGGCGCTTTAAAAATATAAGTTGGACCGTTTCGATTTTCTAAAGTTAATTGGGGCTCAATACTTCAGAAGCGTAAAGCAATGATGATGAAACCATTGTCAAATAAAGATTTAATTAGTGCCTATAGTCAAACCAATGATAGTCGTTTTACATTGTTTTTATGACAGATGGATGCCTCTATATGAATTTTATATCAATTATCATTCCTAAAGCAACTGCTATAAGTCGAAAACGAAAACTGTGTTTTTTCACATTCGATACTTGGTGATTAAAAAGGTACCTTAAAGGGACGATATAGTAGAATATGTATAGTAGGAGCATATATCTACAGTCTCGGTGAATAAGTGGTTAAGTTTGAATTTATTTAAAGTGAGTGAATTCTGTAGAGGTAGGTGGAATCGTTACATTCTCGTAGTTTTTGGCTTGGAATGGAGTTGTAATACAAGCAATATTTACATTTCAATCCAATGTTTTGACTTATCCTCTTACTGAATTGGGAAATAACACGATTCCTCTTCCTTAAGTACAAAAATCAACTTTGGAGAAAAATAGACTTATTCATCGGGGCTGTAGATCTGATGGGCGGAAACTGGTATGACGGTAGAGGACAGAGGATTATAATTGGACTAGTTCGACGATATATGTAAGACATGGACGCTGGTTAGAATTGCTTGATAGAGGAAGGATGCCAGAAAATATCTGATCCATGTCGAAGGATAAAACCACTTCAAATTCTGCTTAAACTTGCTAACTTAGGCATTCCTAGGTATATATATATATATATATATATATATATATATATATATATATATATATATATATATATAGGAAGTAGAAGGATGGAGCATAATACATGTAAGTAGAGATTGGTAGTATCGGTTTCGAGCTTTTGGATTCGCTGTTTACGCACACACATTTATATTTACATCACAATAAAAACTCATTATATGGAGTGGGAGGATACACTTATAACAGAAATATTACTGACTATTGGTTAAGAAGGCCTTGGGTGCATAGCACTTCCGTATATATAATTTATGGAATTCGGAATTTTTATGAATTCCAGTTGGATATTATTCTCTCGGCTCTGAAAGGTTGTGATACAAAAAATGTTTGAGATCTTTGTATTATCTTCAACATCCCGAAATGGCCTTTCTGGGTGCCTACTTATGGGAGGTGATCTGAAGACGAATTTTGAAATATCCTTGGTCTGTAAGTGTGGGATATGTAGTGTACGTAGTGTTCTGTACGGGATTAAATTTGATATTACTTGTTCCCCCAACCAGGAGGACCTGATGCTTTCTTGCTGTCTAACAGTAACCAAAATGTGGTAATAAAACTTGTAAGAAATATATATATTGAGATGTTGATCAGATATAAAATGGATATACAAGAGGCATTCTTATGTGAACTAACAAGGTGACTTATTGCTATGGACTATCATTATAACTTGCTGGTTATGGACTTCATCTAACTTAGAGACTACTCCCTTACATACTGTATCTCCTCTCTACTGTCTACTCTATCATTTCTCATCTCCCACCTCTACTCTCTACTCTCTACACTCAACTCTCCTACCTTCAACCTTCTAATCTTAGATCTCGTATATATTCATATAAAAGGGGAGGTCGGGGAAGCTTACATTGCTGATAACACGGAAGCATTGGTGAAACTTCCGTATTATGAAACTATTTGATTAAGCAATCTATCGACCAGTCACTTAACGATTGGGTCTGCATAAACAGTCCTAAGACCTAGATCATCTGAAGGTTGGGCCAGCAAAAAACAGCAAAAAGCCCATGTGCCTGATAGAACATTTCATGCCTAATCCATAGACTTGTGTAAGCAGACAAGAATCGGTTACGTGGTAGTAACATAAGAGATAGCCCTGTCTTGGGTACAGGACTTAGTGAGGGTCATACGTACAGAGAGACTTAAAACCACACAGAGAATAAATCTGGAATTCTGTTTGGCCTTAGGAATTGGATTATGGTTAGAGAGCATAGACAAGGATAACGAAAGCTTCTAAAGGAATCCTTCGTTCATTAACTGGGTTGCTGCATCCAATCAGGTCACGGTTGACGCAAAGGTGTGGTGGAATATACGCAAACAGTGCAACCAAATGAAAAATCGAAACGAAATTTTAATCAATAAGAATTTAGGAATTTGATGACAGAATTAATCTGAGCTCATTATCATTACCGACTGTACAATGTAACATCTCCAAGATAGCTTTTATCGATTGAGGTCACTCTCCTCCGTTTGATATTTAGTGAACTCTCAGCGTTTGATGAAGAAAAGTCGTCAATACTGCAGTAAGTACTATATTATTGACAGATATTGTTTAAACATTATAATTTGCATTTGAATTAAACTAGCACGATTTTTAATTTAATGTTAAGACAATATGTTTTTTAAACCGTTCTGTGAAACAATTGAAACGCGTAGTTGGTCAACGATTGTTAACAAAAACGTGTTAGCTCCGCCTGTATGTATGTATGTTGAACTCGATTTCCGGTCACTTCAAAACATCTAATTAAATTGAAAATTCCCAAGGACCGATGACAATACGATAATTTAATCAGTTTATCTCATTATCATTCTTTATCCATTATGATTATCCTGAACATGATCTTCAGAATTAACGATTTTTCATATCCAAATGCACGGTATGGTCTTGTGCAAGGTACTGAGGCGGATACTAAATACAGCATAGATGGCTTTATCTTTGAGAAAAGCATCTGGCA
This sequence comes from Arma custos, assembly GCA_037127475.1. Taxonomy (NCBI): domain Eukaryota; kingdom Metazoa; phylum Arthropoda; class Insecta; order Hemiptera; family Pentatomidae; genus Arma; species Arma custos. The sequence continues at coordinate 87,628,164 of CM073764.1, read as the reverse complement.
TCTAGAGGATCGTGGGTCATGGATGAATATTAGTTTAAAAAGAACTAAAGAACACACATTTATAGTTAGCCGAACTAAAAAGTAGAAAATAAATCATAGTTTGAAAAATAGTACCACCACAACCCATGAAGTGTCTTGGGTTCAGTACATGGTAAACAATGTACAGTTTCTTGGATAACGGTTGTATAGGGAGGTTATTTGTTCAAAATAACGCTTATTTAGCAGGTTTTTTCTCCGATTAAGGATTCCGCTTTATAGAGAATGGGTGAGCCCCCGGTGGGTCTAATGATTCCACAGGATCCATCCGTGGGTGTTAACAGATTAAATAATCTATTCTTCAGCAAAGCAATTCAGCGTTATACACCCGCAACTACTCCGCTCCTAAAATAAAGGCTTAGAAATGGAAAATATTAAACTCACAATCTTACATAAGTCAAAGATTTGAAAAATGTTTTGAATATGAAAAAGGGTTAGTTGTAATTCAATGTTGAAGTTGTTAGGGGTATTTTTTTATTTTATTTTATTTATTTTTACCAGATTGGTCTGGTGGGCCTTACATGGTTGTTATAATATAGATTGTTTATTGTTGATAGCAATTGATTTTGGAGGGTATAGTCTCGTACAATAGACACCCCTAACTGAATACATCATTATAACTATTGGTTAAATGTAAATAACAGTGAATTGTGACGTATAAAGTAAGTAAAAAAATAAAAAAAATCTACATATAAAATAGCTGTAAAATAAATTTAAAGTAGTAATATCACAAGAAATATATAATTATACAACTTATAATAAGATATCCTGCTGTAACCTGGGCTTTAGTCTTCGAGATGATGTCTGCTTTCCTATGTTGTAATTTATTGCTCCTTTAACTGCTGGTAGTTGGCTATGAAATTTTCTGAATCATTTTTTTATGTGGTCGTCTATTGTTTCTATTTGTAATTCACGGTGCAGTTGACTGTTTCTGATGAACCAGGGGACATCCACTGCGATTTAGGAGTACTTTTGACTTTTGAACTTCTGAGAGAGAGAAACCGTATAAGCCATATTTGCAATCCCAGTAAATTAGGTCCAATTTAGTTCAAAGCTGGTTAATTGTGTTGAGGCAAGCAGAATCATGTCATTTTCGTATTATTTTGGCTTGAAATACAGTTATAATATACGAAATAACTCCATTTCAAGCTAAGGCCTAGCTTATCCAATTATGCACTGCGAAAATGACACAATGCCGCTTCCATCAGTAGTAACTCATTATGAACGAAATTCACCTTAACCTTGTTCATCGGAACTGCAGATATATGGCCATACGTATGTATTGTTCTTAACACGGCGTAGTGGACCAGGGAGGACCTTGACCTCCTCGACCACATTCCTCCACTCCGAACGATCTTCTTTAGCACTCACTCCCAAGAGGCTAATGTATGCTTCTACAGGTATCCATCTCGGTCTAGGCCTGCCTCTTCCTCATTCTCCATCTGGACGTCCTTCCAAGATATCCATTCGATGTACATGACCCAGCCATTTTATTCTTTCTTTTTTATACAAGACGATATGTCCTGCTCCTCATACAGGTTCTTTCTTCATCCATACATCAAATTTTACTTTATTTGTTTTAAATAAATGGGTGATGTTTTAGCTCCAGACTTTTATTAAATCCTGTCTTATTTATAAACTGTTTTTAAAACCCATTTTAAAATAAAATAATAAAATAACATTTATTTTTGTATCTTTCCTTCTTAAAACAAGATACAAAAATAAATGAGGAAACGACAAAAACAAACACACAACGATTATTAATCCGAATGTAATCATATATTTATTTTATCCACGTGCATTGTGGGATAATCTTCCTCCCTGGGGAATTGAGGTATATTCCCGTTTTCCCAGCTTAGGTAAATCTCTCGATTCAGTATTAAAACAACACATAAAATACCAAATAAAAAATACAATATGATATTGTGCACATTTTCTAAATTAAAAAATACTTATGAAAATGTAGTAATGAAAGTATTATTACAATTTTATTAATCTCTGCTGCACTTTTATTTCCAAGAAATTGTTTACCGGCATTGGTTGACTATAAATCATGTTTTATTTTTAAATTATACTCAATTTTATGGAAATCCAGAAATTATTATTAATATAATTCATATTATTTTAAATGCCATTCTTCTACATTGATCCACGAAACTATAGCCTTGAAAAGAAGTTCAATAAGTCAATAAAATCCCAATTAACAAGTCCCTGATGTAACAATTTATTTGTTATCACATCCCACTTCACAACTATCGGCAAAAAAAAACATTAAACTTGGGTTTAGAACATGGTAGAGAGACTGTACTGTTTCTATGGCGACGTTTTTGCAGGCAGCTAGTTTGTCATAAATCACGCTCAACCGTCAGATTTTTACCCTAGTTATGGGTACCGATGTTATTGGGTGATCTTCAAGAGGATCCTCAAATGTGACGTAAAACGATAAGTACCATCCACTGCAGTAAATCATCTGAAGACTTAGATCAAGATTGAAGAAAAGAGAAGTCCATTTCGTAGGCTCTTTTCCTGTTGAGGAATCTCAGGCAATGGACAAGTTTAATATCGATATACCTTTTTCGGTAAGTAAAAAAAAAATAAAGGCTCTTATAATCGCCAGTACCCTAAGAGGCTGGGAACTTTTAGAACAAGTTATATTCGAGCAGAAAATAAGTTGATTTTGCACTGAACCTTAGAATATGCACTGCTTGGTTTGTTTAAATTGGTGAAACTAGTGTCTTACTTGTCCTTAGTGTATTTTTGAAGTAGGGTGTCAGATATATGTAGAAGTACTCATATGTTCCTATTGAGATAGGCTTAAGCAGGGGTTATTTCCGATAATAAATAAATAAAAGGCTTAGCGAACCCGAAAGCTCGATGCTGGTACCACAAATCTCCGTTTACAAACCTCATCCCACGCAGCACCACCCAAACCTTAACGCAATATTTTATTGCACCGTTATTTCCAATGCATTTTGTAAAAAGGTCTTAAAATTAAGAAATGTTTCAAGCTTTATACCGATTGCCTTCTTAGGTGTTCTTCATTTATTTGTTGCGAAAAGCTGTTAGACAACCTGTAAATATTTTGTTGTTTTTTTATATGTCTGTAAAAAGTTCGTTTTGACTATTCATCTTCAAGTGAATTAAAATATATTCAGAACAGTTATATCTCATTAGTTATTCGCAGGAATCTTTCTTGATTAAAGTATAACATGATTCCTTTGTTTTTTTATTTCTTCTTCGGGGTTGATTTCAAGGATATTCAAAGGGTGTTTTCCAAAATCCGATACAAGCAACCTGTCAGCTGGATGCTATTAATGACTTGTCATTCTCTGATTGGATATTTCAGAAATTGCTTCCCTAGAAAGATAAATTCCGGAACTGACAAAGAGGAAATAGGATGTGAGAAGTCGCTGTTGCAGAAAATTGATCCTGTAGTCATTTAACTAGAGAATACATATTTCGGGACAAACCCGTTTGGTTATTTTAGTTAAATATTTACTATTACAATATCATTTTTATAATTGCTACATGTTTAGCTTTTTTTCACATCTCTCTACAGAAATTAAATATATATTTGATTCATATGCTCGGTATAATTACGAGTGTATGTGTACATCATCGGTACACCAATTTAAAAGTATTTTTATTTATTTTCTTTCTTTGATATGGTAACGATCTCGCTGGGCTGAGTTATTAGATGACCAATGTGCGTGTAACAGATATTTAGAGGATATATAGTATATAGTGCAATAACTGAAAAAATAACTTGTTTTTCCAATGATTGTAACGAGAATTTACTCTTAGATTTTAACAGATTAAACCCCACACGGTTACTGACACTCATCCTGGTTGTGGCACCATGGGGTGTGTGGGGTGAGCAATACATATAATTTAAACAAATATCATTATTAATAAGTTTTTATCATTAGCATCATTTAAATAGTCATCAACGGGATCTACGTCGCAATAAATATGCCGTACATAGTATACCATAACTTATAAATTGCAGATAATATTTCAGCACTACAGTTATCGCTAATAGCAAAGGCGATTTCTTTGGTAGCTTTCTTTCAATAAAAAAAAGAAATAACTCCGAAAAGTGTCCTTGAGCCGTTCCTTATCTATATCTGTCAAAATTGACCACCGGTGCAGAGGACTCGGTAGAAACCTTGTTAAGACGAGTAACCACAACCCCTATACTACGCCCGCCCACTACCACTCACCAAGTTTACTCGGCTTGTTATCAGGCCTTCCCCCCAGCTCCTGAGGAAATATCAAATCATTTTTTACGACGTCCCTTATCTCCTTGAAATGCTCTGCCCCTAATGAACATGGCGTACTTTTTTGTCGATGTTCAACCGACCTATATCTCGAATTCGTTCTGAAGATGTAATTCGTTATGAGAATGGTTTGTCAGAAGTTCAATGAAGATCTCTATAATTAAAAAAAATATATATAAATATATATAAATGAAATTTTATCTTTCCGACCTTCTGGTATGATTGTATAACAAGACCTTTAATTGTTGAACAACGTCTTAAGGCATTCGAGAATAAGCTGTTGCACAGAAAGGGGAATTAAGAAAATCGCTTTACACTTAATTGGAGAGTATTCGCCTGGTTATTACAGTTGAAGCACTAGCATCGAGAAGCTCATCTGCTTGTAAAGTTGAGTTTGTTAATAAATGAATTCCTAAATTAGAGCTGAGACTGGTCCGAGGAGTGGGTGGGAGGATTGCGATAAGAGTTATCTAACAGATTTGGATTTGGAGAGATATTTGTGGTGTCGACATCGAGCCTTCGGTTTCGTAAAAGCTTTCGGTAAAAATTCAACTGAAGCCAATGGTGATTACCGGAATTTGATAAATGCCAATTTAATAATTTATTTATTCTGTACCAAAAATCAGATATTATTTATTTATACCTATTTAAAATTAATTATATTAATGTTTTTAATAAAAATATAATGATTCTCGATATTTTCGCATAGCATTAGGATATTTATTTTTATGTTTGCGTATTGATCAAAATATATTAATACACACAAAAAAATGCAATTAATAAATAAAATAATTAGTGTATGCTTAAAAAAATTAATTTAAAAAAATTTAAAAAATATTTAAACATATATAATTTATGTTATTAAATCTGTAAAATTGGTCGCTTTATTAAATGTTATTTATTAATTATCCGCATAATGCTATTACTATGATAGATTTGTAGATCATTATTAGTACTATTTCCAGTCTTAATTATTGTGATAGCCATGGGTGTACAAGTATCCAGTTGGAGACCAAAATAGATTCATGAATTTAAATGTTTATAATTCATATACTTTATTTACTTTTTCAATTCCTGATATTCTTCAGAGGCGTCTGAAAAGATGATGACCTCGTGACCTTCTAGGTTGAATTTGTTAGTATTTGATTGTTGAGTACTACCACTGGGTAGTTTCTTTAATTGCCTTCATCCATGCCATAATATTTACTTTTTTTTTATAATAGAGTTGCAAATGTCACTAAATTAATTAATTAGATTCATTCTAGAACAAAACCTACAACGATTATTTGCTACTCAACATATTATTCTGTCGGAGTTCCTCAAGGTAGTATCATGGGCACCATCCTATACACGATATATACAGCTGACATCCCAACCCATCCAAGCACTGTCCTCACTACGTACGCTGATGACGAATGTGTATTATCAGTAAATAAGGATCCATTTGTTGCATCCCAATCTCTTCAATACCATATCTCAAAGAGTGGTGTCAAAACTGGAGAATTAAAATAAATCCTAACAAATCCCATCACATTAACATACATTACCTGCCCTACTGTATCCTTTAATACGAGTAATATTCCACTGAGCCCTGTCGAACAGATACGTTACCAAGGACTCCATCTGGACAAACGTCTCACTTGGAATCCTCATAAAAGACTGAAAAGGCAAGAAACTGCTCGTGGTTTTCGTCTACTTCAACATTTACTGGACAAAACCTCTAAGCTCCCAATTAATTACAAAAGACTCATTTACATGACAGTTATCAGGCCTATTTGGACATACGGAGTTGAGTTTTGGGGCTCTACTAAACCATCCAATTCATCTCGTATCCAATCCTTGCAATACAAAATCCTTCGTAAAACCCTCAATGCTCCTTATTATGTCACAAACAAACTCATCAATCATGATCTTAATATCCCATATGTTACTGATTTGGCCCAAACTAGATACCTATCTTTCCATGACAAGGTCCATGCACACTTGAATCCACTAGTCTCTCAACTTGCTTCCCATATTATTCCTGATAACCCTCTGAGGCGTCTCAAAAGAAGATGGCTTCGAGACCATCTACTATAGAACTTTATTGGAGTGCTACCGATGGGTAGTTTCTTCACAAGTGTTTTTCATGTCATATTGTACATATTAGCAGATTTACTTATTGTAATATTATTATAGTTGTAAATATCAATAAATTAAAATAAAAAAACATGTTATTAAAATAACGAATTCTTGTTATATCCTTGATACACTTATCTATATTTGAAAGATTAAAATATTTAATTTTATACTTTTCAGCATCATCAATATGATTGCTTTAATACAACAGAAGCATAGCTATCAATAACAACAAGAGCATTCTTGTTACTATTATATAATTGTATAATTAGTAAAAATTTCATTCTATGATATAATTTTTTTAAAACATAATATCTATTTTATTTTCTATTTTAATATAAGAAAAGTTTCCAAAAGAAAAAAAAAACTTTTTTAAGCAATTGAATAAAGCAAAGAGTTAAACATGAAATTATGACTTTATTTTGTCATAATTATATGTTATATGTAATATAATATAAATATTAATTTATATTATGTAACATTATATGATATTTATGATGACTTTGTCTGTTTTGGAATATTGTCTGTAAAATATGCCCATTCCAAACTACACATAAAATTCGTCTTTTTTTCAGAAAAATGTTGAGTTTGGAACTTCTGATCCTTGCTGTGGCTGTTGGCCTCATACACTTTGCCATAATCATATGGAAGTCGATGACTTACTGGAAGGAAAGAGGGGTTAAACATCATGCTCCAGTTCCAATATTCGGAAATTTTCTGTCTGTCATCAGTTTTAGGAAACATTTTTTTCATTATTATGACAGAGTGGGTATTATTATATATATTCCTTACAAAATATAGCCTATATTTAGTCTATACAAATGCACAGAATCGAATTTTAAAAAGAAGCATTTTTCGTTTTCTATCTATAACGATTCCTTTAGGATTGATGAACGTTATACCGAATTCTCGAAACATAAAATTTACTTTGTAAAAGTGTTATTACGTGTAAAAGTGTTCCCATCTCGATATGTATGGGTGATGTTGAATAGTAAAATAATGAATAAAATATTCTTTACTGGGAATTTCCAAGTTGAATGTTGCCTGTTGAAGTATTTTTTAAAACCAAGGAGGTGTTTTAAATTAAACTATCGATTATGAGATATTCGATAGTTAGTAATTGCGATTTTTTAGAAAAATACATTGCACATAGATGCCACATCCGATAGTCTCCGTTGTACATTGTAAAACCAATCCTAAATTAAAGTTAATCAAACAAACGAATACTTAAAACGAATTTTTTGACTAATTGAAATACATTATTCGATAAAATTCATATAAAGTCATCTATAAGGCACAAAACTACACTTAATGACCTCGACGATTTTTGACGATACTCGCTGATTTGTAATGAGCCTTGAAACAATTTTTTCACTCCCCTGAAAAGTTTTGTTTTTGCAAATTCGATTCTTTACAGTTGTATCGACGATGTAGTACGTAAAGTAGGTTATTTTAAATGTTAAAATATAAAATTTAAAATAAAAAAAATTAAAACCTAAACGGGATTTTTAATTAGGGGAAACTATGGATAAGAGGTGGTGAGTTTGAATGTTATGTTTACTATTAAAAACATTTCTCCGACAAACGGCACCTTCATAATAAAAAAATCGGTCGTCAGGTGTGGTGAATTGAAAATTTAGCTGCATCCGATATTAATTACTCTATTGTAATTATGTATACACTGTACCTCATAATGGCATTTGGGTCTGTCGTTTTCTTTAGGCCATTTGTTTCAATAATCAATTAGTCTGAAACATAAACAGCAGTTATTTACATTTAATTTTTTTTTTACATTGTCTAACTGAAATATTACATTGCATTATTACAAACTGCAGAACTAGTGTTTAATTTTCCTAGTCTTTCTTTATCACTTTTATTATCGAATTTGTATTTTTTCTTATTAAAATATAAACCGTTTTATTTAGGTTTATAAAGCATTCCCAAACGAGAGGGCGGTTGGTCTTTACGAGTTCATGACGCCTACTTTAGTGCTCCGAGATACTCAACTCATCGAGCAAGTCCTCATCCGAGAATTCTCGACATTCCCTGACCATGGGCCTTTTCTGTTTGAACCATCTAGCGTAATGTACGATAGCATCTTCAACATGAGTGGTATCAGGTGGCGAGCCTTGAGGTCAGTACATTGACAATATTAAATAAAATAATTCACTATAGGCTTGTAATAATTTAACAATTCTTCTTCTTATTATTATTATTGTTAATTATTCCACTGCTTGAAGCTATTGATAGCGGCCATTTTATTGACGTCAATCTTGCGTCGACACGTTCTCCACCTTCCCCTCCAGCACTACAACACAAACAACCGACTTCTATATATTTTTTTTACCTTATATCTTTTGCTATAGTTCCAAATATTTGTTGAGACGTTCATTTCTTCACAAAGGTGTTACCGAAATATATACATTACGCTCTTTTTTCGTAATATAGTTAACAATATCATTAACATTAATCCATGCATCAGGTGTTCTTCTGGTTTTGATTTTCGGTTTCGGTTCTTGCCAGGCAAAGAATTTGACTACACGGTCGAAAGCAGAAGAAACACATGATGAATGGATTACAAATATTGGCCGAGGCAATTTAAGACAGCAATTATAATTATTATAAATAAATATAACGATATTATTAAAATCAATTAATACAATTTTAATATATTAAATTAGCACACATAAAACAGCACTATATTTTTATTACACTTATATTTAATAACTTTGTAATTAATATTAAAAAAAAAAGTTTGAAATCTCTTTGCCTCTCTTCTGCAATCATCATATCCTTTATTATATATCATCATATTAACGACCTCAATAATTACAATAAATAACAAAAGCTATAGGAAAGGAGAAGAAACGCTATGGGAAACCGCCCCACAGCAAGATACAGACAAGACCGTACTGTAGATCGTGGCAACGTTACACTGACGTCACTAAAATGGCCGCTACCAAAAGCTGCAAGCAGTGGAATAATTACCTTATTATTAATTGCTTAGTGAACCAGTTTTACTGAGAATGTCCACCTATCCACCACTCGATGAGTGAAGGGTTAGGCCCAGTTTTTCATGATTTTCTCTCAATTTTTTTGGTCATTCCCAAACCTGTAACAAGCTGATTCTCTGATAGTATATTTTTTCGGATTCCGCCTTTTTGAGTTTATAAAGCTGTTTCAGTTCTTCTCTCAGGTCCTGATATTTTTTATTTCTTTTTCGGCTTTATTATTATTTGTATAATAATATGTACTTTGATTCACATAAATAATTCAGCGCTTGACAATGAGATATGGTTTTGTAAATCTGTTCAAAGATTATTTTTTCACTTCTTTAATCTTTTAGTTTAATAATCTACTGTTTCTTATAAACTTTCTTAGCTCGTTAATAGTTAATACGATCTGTCTTAACAACCTATGTATTTATTAATGTTAAAATGAAAAATGAATTTATTAATCCCTCTGCCACTACAACCGATGAAGGATTTTGGAATCATTCATGGTAGGAAATCTACTGTTTCTGGGACAACGGTTGTGCAGCGAGGTAATTTGTCCGAGATCAGCTCAACCACCAGGGTTTTCTCCATGTTAATGTTACACACTATATGTGTGTATACGGCACTTGTCTCGACACATATAGGAGTCTCGTCAAATCCCATGGGGTCCAACTACGTCTACTAACAGATTAAATAATTAATATGCCACAGCCGAATTTGAACCTGCAACCTTCGGCATAGTAACGCAGTGCTCTAACGACTGAGTAGTCTCGCTCGCAATTATCAATATTAAAATTGAAAAATCAAAAGCCCTGTGAGCCCCATCAATGAAAATTGATAAAGTTTTATGAAATGAAAAGTTAAATAATAAGACCCTTGCAATTCTCTTCTCTCTATCAAAATTGACATTGTAAAGAAAAGTAGGTCCAATAACAATAGAATTTAAAATAGGTCTGTTTCCTCTGTATAACAACAGGGTAGGCTTGGAATGTTGTTATAAAGGGCGGAATGATTTTATTGTATTGAAGTTAGGTTAGAAAAATATAAAATAAACACAGCAGAGTATCATAATAACGAGAACACTTTAATAACATCTGAACAGTACATGGTGTTTGGCTAAACTGACGCTACTTGAGATGTGTAACGGACAAAAACATGGCGTCCCTAGAGTATACAAAAATCCGTTGTCCAAGACAACCTAAATCTATAACAATATGGAATACACACTTACAGTTAGAATAAATCTTTTAATGAACAATATTAAATAATTACAATTAGAGTAAGATAATATTTTTAACACTCTCCCTCATTAAAAAGATTCTGACACTTAAGCCCAACTTCTTCTAACAAAGTTTTTAGTCTTGGTCCATGGAGCGGTTTGGTCAGGAAGTCAGCCAACTGTTTTTCAGTTGCGATGGGCTTGATTTCCAGTATTCCTTCTTGAACAACCTCACGGACAAAAAAGTGGCGAATTCTTATATGTTTCGTTCTTCGATGAAATTCTGGATTTTTAGCTAGCTTAATAGCTGCTTCATTGTCAACATACAGAGCAGGAATTTGAAGATTACTTTGGGGAAGCAGTTCTTCAAATAACCGCTTCAACCAAACTATTTCTTTTGCAGCTTCACTTGCTGCTATAAGTTCTGCTTCAGTCGTAGACAGCGCTACACAAGATTGTCTTTGACTAGTCCATGATATAGGACCCCCAGCAAACATGCAGATGATTCCAGTTGTTGATCTTCCAGTGTCTAAATCACCACCAAGATCTGCATCACTGTATCCCGCGATTTGGTTCGAGCCGTTACAACTATAGAAAAGTCCTATATCCTCAGTTCCCTTAATATATCTGAATATTCTCTTTACTTTAATAACATCTTGTGCTAAAGGCTTTTCTAATGATCTTGACACAACGCTTACTGCATAGGCTATGTCTGGCCTAGTTAAAACAGTCAGATACATTAGAGCTCCAACAGCCTCTCAGTAGGGAAACTTAATAGATTCTTCTTTCGTTTCAGTATTCTCTGGTTTATTCAAAATTGGAGTAGAAACAGCTCTACAATCTTGCATATTAAACCTTTTGAGAATCTTTCGAGTGTAGGCCTTCTGATGAACTCTGATGCCATCTTTCTCTTGAGTAATCTCCAATCCAAGGTAATATCCGAGAGTCTTACTTTGCACTTTAAACTCAGAGGTCAAATTTGAGAAAAATTCGGTAAGCATTTCTTTGCATGTGGACGCAACCAATCCATCATCTACATAGAGTGCCACAATTAGTTGGTCAGTATTTCTCTTCAGAATGAATATGCAAGGGTCTGCGTGGCTCTGTACAAACTTTAATCTATTCATAAAATTGCAGAATCTCTGGAACCAACATCTGGCTGCCTGTTTTAAGCCATAAAGTCCTTTTATGAGCTTACAAACCTTATCAGTACCATCACTAAATCCTTCAGGTTGCTTCATGAAAATGTCTTCATTTTTATCTAATTCGCCATATAGAAATGCCGTTGAGACATCAAATTGTGCAAGACTCATTTTTCTACTGGCGGCTACACTTAAAATAGATCTGATCGAGCTCATTTTTGCCACAGGACTAAATGTTTCACAAAAGTCAACACCTTTTTCTTGATTAAAACCTTTAACAACTAGCCGGGCCTTAAATTTCTCAATAGCTCCATCTGGATATTGCTTTACCTTGTAGACCCATCTGCATGGAAGAACCTTTCTATTCTCAGGAGGCTCCACTAAGGTCCAAGTTCTGTTTTCATGAAGTGATGCTATTTCTTCTTTCATTGCTTTCTGCCAATGCTGAGAGTCTTTACATTTAATGGCTTCTTGATAATTTTCAGGAGTTGTGGATAACTGAGTCATAGCCATTGCAATGAATTCGCTATATTTTGCTGGTGCACGAAGGCTCTCCCTGTTTCTTAGACTCATCTTGGTTGATTCTATTTCTTCATCCGAGTCCGAAAATCCATAGAAACCTGGTTCAGAATCTTCTTGGTTATCTATTTTGGAACTTGTAGTTTCACTGGAATTTTCAGGTTCCAAATCCTCTTGATCAACTCCATCCTCTTTTTCATTAATCTGAGATTTTACTTTTTCATACATAGGTACAGATAAAGCAACACTAGATGATTTAGGGATTTCATTAAAAACAACATCCCTGGACCTGATAATAGTTCTCTTTTGCGGGTTCCAAATGCGATAGCCCCCAAAATCATACCCAACCAGTATCCCTTTTACCGTTTGGGACCAGAAAAAGAGCCTCTACACCTGGAGAGATAATTCATACTGATGTATGTGGTCCATTTGAAAAGTCATTTTCGGGCTTTCGTTATTATGTGCTATTCAAGGATGACTTCACCCGTTATCGCTTCATTTATTTTATTGATGAAAAAGGAGAAGTTGCTCAAAAATTTTTGGAACTTTTAGGAGAGGTTTCTCGAGCAGGCTACTGTATTCAAAATCTCATGTCAGATAACGGAGGCGAATTCGATAACAAAGAGATGAAGAAAATTCTAAGTAAGCATGGCATTAAACAATTGTTGACTATGCCATATTGTCCAGAAATGAATGGGTTAGTAGAAAGAGAAAATCGAACCATTGTTGAGGCTGCTAGAACCATGCTTCACTCCAGAAATGATCTTCCTCAGTCATTATGGGCTGAATTAACTAATTCTGCTACGTATATTTTGAATAGATCTGCTAAAACAAATGTGAATGATAAAACTCCTTTTGAATTATGGTTTAAAAAGAAACCTTCTATCAAGCATCTTAGAATAATTGGATCTGACTGTTATGCTCACATCCCAAAACAGAATAGGAAAAAGATGGATAAAAAATCAGTAAAAGGGATACTGGTTGGGTATGATTTTGGGGGCTATCGCATTTGGAATGTGGCTAGAGTTACATCGCCTATTTGATGGCACTTCAGAAGACAAAACTTTTGATTTATGTATGCAGTTTTTCAACTACAAGCATGATCCTAAAGATGATATGGCTAATCACCTAAGTAAATTAAAAAATATTTGGGACAGCCTAAACAAAGAAATGGTAGAGGGAGAACAGAATACTCAATTACCAGATATTCTTTTAATCTGTAAAATTATGGATACCCTTCCTTCTAATTACTTTTCTTTTAAAGCTAGTTGGAGATTAATGAGCAAAATTGATAGAACGATTGATAACCTTACTAGTCAATTGTGTGCCCATGAGAGAGCATTGAAAGGTAATCCTTCTGCTCATTTGCCTAAAGAAGAGGAAGCTCTAGCTTTATCCAAATCTAAAAATGCTAATCATAAATACAAAACCCCCTTTGTTTGTAACTATTGTAAAAGAGAAGGTCACATTATTCGAAATCGTATCAAATGGAAAAAAGATGGACGACCTCCCAAACCAAATGCTGTCAACAAAAGTGAAAATACTGTCAATAATATGATATTATTTGCAACTAGCAAGTTAGTGTTTTCTTCAGAATGTGACAATTTTAATTGGTTTGTTGATAATGGAGCTACGAACCATGTTTGTAATAATAAAAAGCTGTTTGAGAGTGTTCAACCATTTGATAGTTTGCACCAGGTAACCACTGCTAATGGTGAAAGTGTTCCCGCAGAGGGTTTTGGCAATGTTGAAATCAGAACACTTGTTGGCAATAAGCCTGTGTCTCTGACCCTTTCGAATTTTTGGTATGTTCCTCAGATGCACAAAAATTTGTTCTCAGTATTATCTGCTCAGGATAAAAATATAAACAGTAGATTTGTTTCTACCACTGAAAAATGTAAATTATTGGTCAACAATAATGTTATACTGACTGGTCAGCGGCAGCGTCATGGAGGCTTATTTAGATTAAACATTTTAAACGACTCTCTAGTCAATTCTGTTTCATCTAACAGCAATATATTACAGTTATACCATGAACGCCTAGCTCATCAAAATAAGAAGCATGTTAAAGCTCTCATTGAAAGGGAGCTGAATATTAAAGTTAATTTTGATTCAGAGATGTGTGAGTCCTGCATGTATGGCAAGGCCCATAGGTTGAAGTTTGGGACCAGAAAAAGAGCCTCTACACCTGGAGAGATAATTCATAACAAAGGTCGGTCGAACTATTAATCACTTGTTTCAAAAATAGTTTGACTTAACTTATTACTCTGCGCGAATGGTAGCTACTGGACCCATAACCTAATGAAGTTAGGTTAGAAAAATATAAAATAAACACAGCAGAGTATCATAATAACGAGAACACTTTAATAACATCTGAACAGTACATGGTGTTTGGCTAAACTGACGCTACTTGAGATGTGTAACGGACAAAAACATGGCGTCCCCTAGAGTATACAAAAAGCCGTTGTCCAAGACAACCTAAATCTATAACAATATGGAATACACACTTACAGTTAGAATAAATCTTTTAATGAACAATATTAAATAATTACAATTAGAGTAAGATAATATTTTTAACATATTGGACCATTTTTTTTTTTTTTTAGAATGTACATTTAAAGGGTTAAAAAGAAGAAAAAGGTTAAGACTAGATGCTTTTAATAAATGATCTGTGGTGAGAATATTTTTAAAAATGGTGACAGTGGGCACTGTCAATGAATTAATTGAACCCAATGACTTCAGCTCCAGAGGTCTATTATGAAATATAAAAGCTCTGTAGATACTTTAAAAATTATATTAAATTGATTACAATTAAACTTGAGCATAAACATGAAGTAAAGGTTGTAAGTATCTAAAGTTTGTGTCTAACAGTAGCTGGGATCTTCTGGCCAGGAGTGGATGCCATGGATACATCCAGTGTTTACTGTATATTTTAGGAATATGACAAGGTCCAAATGAAGAAACAAAAAAGTAAAATAAAAAAGACCACATAAACCAAATTGTAATACTTCCCTTACATGACAAACTGATCTTTTCTTGTTAAGATCAACATAATAAGCATAGCATAGCACCAACTAAAAATAATCTTAATAAAAACCAAATCTATTCAATACGATTCACTAATTAACATAATAGGATGCTTACTTTGGGCCACAAAAAGAAAAATGTTAATATAAAGAAAATGTTAGCTACTTGTTGGCAAAATATTAACTGATGAGGAAAGGTGGTCCATCCACAATACATCCATTCACAAATTAATTTCATTCCTTCTTTTTCCCTATGGTAATTTATTTAAGGTTAAATATTTATACAACATTGTATGTATATATTATCAATTCTATATCTCATGTAAGTTTTATTCAACATTCAGAATATAGTACATTAAATTAAATTCATAGCATATGTCAGTCAAATTAATTAATTGACTATTAATTAATTAAATTTATTACTTTGAAGATGGCGATAAAAAGACTGAAATTTCAGTAAAATAAACATATAGTGTATTTTATTTCTGGTTCATTCCCAGCAATAGATGTACTGAGATTGATTGGCAAGACAGATTTATTTTGAAATAATATACAATTAATTTATTTTCAGGAACAAGCTGCTGGTAACATTCACAACAGGTAAGATGAGATCAGTATTTCCTTCCCTTTCGGAATCCTGTTTGCAATTGCTCAATAGCAATCCAAAAACCCTGGATAGAGAGATGCTGAGTGATTTGGCTATTAGAACCTTTATGGAAAGCATGTTTGGCACCAAGATATTGAAATCTGCTGAAGCAGAGGTCTTCACCAAAGCCAGAAAAATCTTTGAGCCAACATGGTGGAGGTACACTCAACAGACTCTTCTCACATACTTTCCCAAGATATCAGACTTTCTTCATCTCACCTTTATGCCCAAGGATCTAGACAATTACTTCAGATCCATCATGGACACAATGCTTAACCAAAGGGTGGATTCGGAGAATGAGAGAAACGATTATGCTCAAGTTCTAGTGGAGATGAGAGAGCAGAAGAAATTGAATATTTACAACCGTGAAAACAAAAAAGTAGACCAAACATTCGGTAAGTAGGTTTCAGTTTCTGCCATTGTTGTTAAACTTATAGCTTTGTTTATTCTTAATGTTAGAATATTAATACATGTTATCTAATTAATACTAACAATCTTACTTATCTGTTAACCAACTGAAGTACAACTATACTAATAATTATTTAAGGCACTTAGGAAGAAATTTCATGTAAATAGCAAAATTTGAAGAATCAAATAATCAACAAATATGAAGAGAAGAGTGAGCCTTTTCTTTAACATCAATAATTCTACGTATCAAAATATTCAAAATCATTGAAGCACAAAGATATAATTGAAAATCACCTTCCTATTCAATGCATTACTTATTAATAATTCATTTCTGGACCAAATCATATCTTAATATTATCTGAATTAACTACCTTGTTCTATTTCAATGCCATATGTAAGCATTTAAAAAAAAAAATGTTGATTTTAATAGATTAATTGATTTGAATGATTTAATCCGGCAGTTTTCAAAGTGATTGTAATATCAACAATCTTATTTTCTGCTGTAAAACAATCTATATTTATTCTTTTTTCTTTTACAGCTTTAATTTTTATGTAATACATATCAAATTTTATGTAATACATTTTTTTCAAGAAGTTATTATGATTTGTGATTATTATATTACTTCTATTACAATGTTAAATTCTACTCATACTACAAACATTTATTTCAAAGGTCACATCTCTTATTTATTGAAACAAATGAAAAATATTCATCTCTTCTTCTCCTATTTTAAATAATTTTAATAAAGAATGCTTTAACAAAATGAAGATTTTCTAAAATAGTATCATGCTCAATATTACTCCGAAAATCAGTATTCAGTATAGACCTGAGACCCATTGCAAGAAAAAAAAATGTCATTATCAGAAGAAAATTTTTAAAAATTTCAGTAAGAACATCATCTAACAAAAGGTTCGGCTTTAAAAACTTGGCATTTTAAAACATTTTTCATTATTTCATATATAAATACAAACAATGTGTTCTATAAATGTGAAAAAATTATATTATATTAAATAAAAAAATTCTAGGTCTAATGAGTAACCCAACATAATAATGTGGCTAAAAAAAAAAGTTAAAACACTGAAAATTTGCCTATAAGATCTATCAAACTGCCAATTTGTTATTTATATAAATTCTAATTTATAATTATTACTTATAAAAATATAATTTATTGCTTTTCTTACAGATGTAACAAATGATTTGGCTATTGCACAAGCTTTCATGTTTTTCTTCGCTGGTATGGACGCAACTTCCCTTCTCATGTTGTACACTGCCTTGAACTTAGCTCAGTCTAAACAGTGCCAAGCTAAAGCTCGAGAAGAAATCAAAACCGTCTTAGAGAAATACGGAGGATATTCCTGGGAAGCTGTTAGGGATATGAAGTATTTAGATTCCTGTGTACAGGGTAGCCAATATTTTAAAATATAATAACTATATTCATTTTATTAATGTTTTTATACAAAGTATGAAATTAATTATTCAAAAAATATGATAAATTTGTAATTTTCAGAAACCCTAAGAATGCAGCCATCACTTCAGTTCTTAAATAGGGTTTGTGACAAGGACACAACAATAGATGGAGTCAAGTTGGTCAAAGGGACAAGAATCATTATACCCATACATACAATACAAATGGATCCAAAGAATTTTCCTAACCCTGAAATATTTGACCCAGAAAGATTTATGGAAGGATTAAATGACAAGTTTGCTCATCTTCCATTTTCAGATGGACCTCGTGTTTGTTTGGGTAATATCAAGATGTTATTATAAATTATATACATGACTATTTGAAATATTAACTTTGCTCCATTATGTATAAATAATCTTTGTTAAACTTAAGCCTTAATATTTTCTTTAATGTTGTAAATCCATACAAAATGATCTGTTTGCATGATTTCTAAAGTTCTTCTCATCCATGAAAAATTCTAAAGTACTTCTCATAATCAATTTGATGCATTATTCAATTTATAAACGTTTTTTATAATAATAATAATAATAATAATAATAATAAATTCTTTATTGGCTTTAATGTATAACATTGTAGCCATTGAGTCTGGCCCACTTAGTGTTAATTTTTAGTAATTAGTATATTGTCACTTAATTACAGTTATTTTTATTTACAGTTATATAATATCTACAATATGTAAATATTTTACAATAATTAAATAATCAACACTCGTTTAATAAATAAATAAACAAAATTTTTGATCAAAACAGAACAGTATCAATTATAACAATATTCCAAACAAATAACGCAAATAAGGCATATACCTAAGGAAATAGATAAATAAAATACAATGGAATTAAAGTATTTAGGTACTAACCCGCTGATGCTTTATTGTAACAGTTATCTTATTCTTTCTATACATTACAATCAAGGTATTGTAGAAGTAACCGAAATCAAAACCACAATTAAAGCCCGGATTCCGAATTTTTACATATAAACTGAAGATAGAAAAAAATGTTGTTTAATTTTTCCACGCTGTCCATAGTGAGTACATTTTGAAGTGATAATTCATCCTCATGCTGAGCAATATATTTTTGCAGAAATTGTTTCCGTGTGTAAACAAAAAATTTACAATGCAATATTATATGTTTCAAACTATTGAATATGGTCCCATGGCACCACTGACTTTTTTCATCAGTTCTGAGAACACAGGTGTTGTTCCTATAAAATATTTTCAGGCATTCAGGGTTTGAAATTCTTATTTGACTCACGGTTCTTAATTTGTCTATGTTTATCTTAAATTTTAAATAGCTTTCAGGTTCAGGGTTGGTATAGGTGCAAATAGTTCTGTATATTGGATTGTAATTTGAGTTAAGAGCTCTATCAATATCCTTCGACAGTAAATGATTTGTTACTTTTTCGAGAATAGCATGTTTATTAGCTAATAAAACATTGGTGTTATGAAAATCTGCAAAATATTCTTCAATATGATGGGTTGTAGCTACTATTTTAAGTTGTGAGATCCAGTTAAAAGTCAAGTCCTGTTTTTTCTTATCTAGCTCCACAAGTCTATCGAAACATTTACGGGGTAATCTATAATCAGGGCATCTATAATCAGTATTTTTAGGCAGAAGTTAACAATTTTCTTTAGGTTTAAGGAAGAAATAGTTGGGGGTGCAGTCAAAGAAAACACCAAATAAGAAAAACTTATTTATTATGTGCCGACGTTTCGGCCTACAATGTAGGCCATCTTCAGGGCTAAGAGAGAGAAACAAACAAAAATATATAAAAACGTAGCAGTAACAAGAATATATAAAAAGTGGTACAGGAGTGAAAAAATAAAAGTAGTGACTAGATATGATGAAATAGTGAAAAGATAAAATAGTGAATAGATAAAAATAGTGACTAGATATGATGAAATGGTGAATATATATATGATAAATAAGAAAGAATATAAGACTGGTTACAGAATATAAGAAAGAATAAAGAATAAAAAAGAAAGAATATAAGACTGGTTACAGAATATAATAAACTTAAAAAAGTGATAGATAAAAATAAAATTGTAGATGATGAAAAGAAATAATAATGGTGACAGATATAAAAAACAAGAATACGAATATAAAATATAAAAAATACAATATAAAAATACAAGTCAAGAAAGGATAAAATGTAAACAATAATATAAAGGGAAAGAAAAATGAGGAGGTAAACGGAAAGATACAAAAAGAGAAGATTAAAATTATAGAAAAAGGGGGGGTTACATAGGTACCACCCCCCCCTTTTTCTATAATTTTAATCTTCTCTTTTTGTATCTTTCCGTTTACCTCCTCATTTTTCTTTCCCTTTATATTATTGTTTACATTTTATCCTTTCTTGACTTGTATTTTTATATTGTATTTTTTATATTTTATATTCGTATTCTTGTTTTTTATATCTGTCACCATTATTATTTCTTTTCATCATCTACAATTTTATTTTTATCTATCACTTTTTTAAGTTTATTATATTCTGTAACCAGTCTTATATTCTTTCTTTTTTATTCTTTATTCTTTCTTATATTCTGTAACCAGTCTTATATTCTTTCTTATTTATCATATATATATTCACCATTTCATCATATCTAGTCACTATTTTTATCTATTCACTATTTTATCTTTTCACTATTTCATCATATCTAGTCACTACTTTTATTTTTTCACTCCTGTACCACTTTTTATATATTCTTGTTACTGCTACGTTTTTATATATTTTTGTTTGTTTCTCTCTCTTAGCCCTGAAGATGGCCTACATTGTAGGCCGAAACGTCGGCACATAATAAATAAGTTTTTCTTATTTGGTGTTTTCTTTGACTGCACCCCCAACTATTTCTTCCTTAAATTAGAAGATACAGTCGACCAATTCTTCTCTAACAATTTTCTTTAGGATTGTTACGATAAGTGGGTTACGATCTGTTTCTAGACGTACAATATAATTTGGAGTGCATTTCGGCTTCAAGTATTTTAAGAATTTTAATTGAGCTACTTCTATGTTTTTTATAATAGTTTGAACTTCAAATTTCTGCAGCATAAAGGAGCGTTGAGGATACCATAGAATCAAAGAGTGTCATTTTTGTCTCCCATGCATCACTTTTACCTCTTCTGATAATGTCTCTCACTATGAGAGACATTTTTTATTTAAAACCTTAAAATTGTAGCTAATTAAAATTAACAGAAATGAAGGAAGAATAAACGTATTAATGAAGTAATTAATTTTGTTTTAGGATAATCAGATATATTACAATTGAGAGCATATTTTGAAATGCAGATTATTTGTTTATTGCTGTCTGATTTATTCTTTAATTGCTTTTCTCATTAAAATTTCATATTATTTTTTTTAGTTTCAATATGCACGATTCCATTATGGTTTCAGGCCATAATCATTATCCTAGTTTATTGATTACTTTCAGTTGCCGTAATTTATATCACATTAGCTAATTTTATGAGCTTATGATTATTGTTTTATTAATGTATGATGAAATATTATACTATGAAATATGAAATATTAGAATTATAGATTACTGTAATCCAAAATAAGCTATAGTATTTTCCTGTTTACATTTCATAGAGTCAACACAAGTATTTAATTTAGATTTCTTTAAATTACTTCACTCCATTTATCATTAGTTAATTCAAGTTAAAGGTTTTTTTTTTTGCCATTTTTTATAGCCATCAGTTTTTTTCTGTGAAATTAATAACTGAATTTTTACAAATAATAATTTTCTTACTTCGGTGGATACAGAGTTTAGAAAATGGAGTGTCCACTCATGAGCCCACACATTGGAAACCCTGTGCCACTAACAAATTAAATTAAAAACTTATACATTATGACATTCCATTTTTTTCTGAATCTCTGATCAATCCTCTGCTGCAACCAAGGGGGTACCTTATTAACCTTTCGTTCAGGGTCAAAATTTAAATATGTGACTCTCTTACAATATGAAAATAAAATCTCATACCAGGAGTGAAATGATGTTAACATTAATGTTACAATCACCAACGTCTTACAATGTATATGTAAAGCTTAGTCATCCAAATAGTGAACTGAATTGTTATTTAGTATTTGAATTATGAAATTATAACTATAATATTGTATTGTTGAGCTATGATATTGGTAACTGATACAATGTTAACTATTTGTAGGTAAAAGATTCGCAACTATGGAGACAACAACTTTTATGGCACACCTTATTGAAAATTTTGAACTTTCTGTCAATCCTGAAACTAAATTGCCCCTGAAGTACCAACCCAAAGCACTCTTCCTTACTCCAAAGGCCAATAATCCAATAAAAATAGATCTGAAAAGAATTCAGTAGAAATATTATTAAATTGATAAAGATCAACTTCATAATCTTTTACAATTATGCTTTCACACATCTTTACAGTGTATTAATTTTTTATATAATAAACAATTAAAATTATTTACTGTTATAATATAATATGTTACAATATTCTTGGTTTTTATTACAATACAAACATATGACAAAGTATAGATATTATAAATGTATATATTATAATGATATAATGTTTATTCAACCCATATAGAGTATTGATTTGTCTTTATTTATTTATTTTTATTTTTTAAAGAAAATATATTAATCCTGCTTAATTATTAAAGCTTAATTAAAAGCTTCAAAACTTTTAACTTTCATTTACTTCAATTTTATAAACATTGACAAATATTTTATTTTAAATAAAATATTGAATCAAATTTGTTGACCAAAAAAGTTATTTGAGACCTGTTTCTAGAATCAAAACCCAAAGAACTGTTTATTTTTATTATTTACCATTTGTAATGTAATAACAAATATAATTTACTATTTTTCATAGTTCATTTAGTATTTTTCACTTGTTCATTTTCGAATTGCTAATAGTGATACACATAGTTTGTGTACAAGTACCTCTTTGTCTGAACAATTGTGTTGTTCATTGTTGACATACTAAAAATGAAAAGTGGTGTCCACCCATTGATGGATGCCAATCCAGAATGTTTCTATAGTTCATTTTTTGTAAAAAAAAAAAAAAAAATGTTATTTTGGGCAAATGTTGAAGTTTTTATCTCTTACATTTACATTCTGATTATTTGATATACGATTACCTTAGTTTGTAATTTTCTGTGCGATATGTATAACTCTATCATCATCATCATAGTCATTTTATCCCTGTTTACCGCTGATGCAATGTGGAGTCACAATTTGTAGAGTCTGGAGAAGATGTCTCGTTCCTGGGCCAACTCCCTTCTCTTACTCCAGTCCATATCCCGCCTCCTGAATGCCTCTTTAACACTCTCCTAAGAAATTTCCTCTTGGCCTTTTTCTCTCCACGTGAGTTTCATACGTCTTCCGGTCAGTTCTTTCTGCTCCATCCTAAGGAGGCGACCAAACCAGTTTGCTTAGTTTGTGCTCCTCTAGGATGGTTTCAACCAGCATAACTTTGAGACTAGTCCGTATGGTACTGTTGCGTATCCTATCTCGTTGTGTTCTTCCTTCCACTTTACGAAGGTAACTTATATCCATGGAATAGATCAGATTCTTGTGTTTCGAAGTGAGGGTCCACAAAATTATATTGATATGTGATAAAATTACCTTATAGTAGGTCTCATAGTAAATTTCAGCAAAACGTTAGTGGGAGGCAATGTGTTAAGAAATTTTATTTAATTTTAAAATAACCTACATATTTTTTTAGTAAAATAACCTATAGTTTTTTACAATTAAATAAAAAATGTATTGGTATTATTCAGCAAATTTCCATAAAAAATAGCAATTATCATCATGATGTTTGTGATCTTTGATTTAATATACACAAATTTATATAACAAAATGTATTTCTTTAATTAAGATTAAATGTATTTCTTAATCTATAAAATTAAGAGGGTTTGAAAAAAAGGGATACAAGTAATTATTTTCAAAGCTTGAGTTCATTCCAGTTATGGGTAATTAATACATACATTTCCATAGTTTTTAATAGCATTACAGCTGATTGTGAACAGAGGATAAAATAAAGCCTCAAATGAACTAACAATTTCTGTTTTGTTTTTTCAAATTCTTATAATTTTTAAATGGATTCTAATACAATTATGAAATTAACAAACATAAAAATTAAATTATTGAATTGTGACTTGTACAGCTTGCCTTCTTACCTCTTAATTATCAGTTTGTCTAATATGAAATATAAAATTTCATTTAAGTTATAACATTCCATTTTGTCTTAATAATTGACAACCACAAAGCTATCGGTTAAGACTTGGGATATTAGGTACGTAATACAATATTTTATTATACTCAACATGTTTCTTTAAACATTGAAACTACAAAATCATCATTAAATTTTATATTCTCGTTATGAAATACTATAACTTAATTCACATTAAGTACTAAGCAAATTTCCTTAAAAACTAACAATTACAAAACACATGATGGATGGCACATGAGCATTTTGATACTTAACATGATGTTTTATTTTTATTAACTATTCAACACATTTATTTAGAGGTTGAAACTACAAATTTTCAAGCTTGTAGTTGAATTTCTCGATATGAAATATATATTTTATTTTGCATTGATTATTCAGCATCTTTCCTAGAAAAATCTATGACTATAAAAATGCTGGATCAATTCATGTAGGGTTGCAGTAGTTAGATTATTATTCTTTATCAGCTGATTACAACAAATCCATTGAAAACAGTTGATAATTTCAAACAATAATAATAGTTTCAAATAAAAATATTTGATTATAGTAGAACGCTGATTATCCCCAGTAATGTAAGGTTCGGATATTCAAAAGTTCAGATAATTTTAAGCGTAGCCAATTCATTTAATTTAACTTTCGGATAATCGACACTTTACTGTACATACATAGCAGGAATAGTTACACAACATGAAGCATATGCTTATTATAATTGAATTAATAGTATTGTGGAGGTTGTAAAGATGTTGGGCGATTTACAAAAGAATCCCATCACAGTTCTGAGTTGACTAATAAACATTTGTAGGGTAGACCATAGTATAGATGTGAGGAATGTTCTAAGGATTATCTAAGACTTTTTTTTTATAGTTTATAATTTTATAATTATGATTATCAATCATTATAATATAATTATCTATTATAATTATTTTTGAAACTAAGTTTAACTTTACGATTTGTTTAGTTTTTTTTATTAAACTGTTTTAAAGCTCAAGTTATAGTTTTTAAAACAATCATTAAATATTGTTTTGAAAGAAAACACAAATACTGAAAGTCACATAAGTAGTAGAATTTAAGACAGTAGAAATCTATATAATTGCTAATGTTTTAATTAACCAGTTATTCACCAGGACTGGACATATGTATTTATATTAAACCTGGAACATATTTTTAAAATATTACAAATTAACTCGAGAAATTAGAATGGGAAAGAAAAAAAGAAAAATACTGAAATAAAAAATGTAATTTATATAAACATATAAATCCCTACTTTATTATGCATGCATTTTTAATGACAAAATATTAGATGATTAAAAAACAAAAATAACTTTGGAACTTAACATTGTAATTATACTATATGATGAGATCCAATAAAAATTTATGTTGAACATGAAATAATCTTATTGCCCTTCTTTGATCAGAAAATCTATTAGTGAAAACAAAATGAATTCTTATATAGCTTGTCCACGGTATAAAGATCTATGGAGTGTATTTTAACATCTGTCTTTTTTATTTAAACTTTTAAATTTCCCATTTTTTATATTATCTAGTTGATTTTATAAAATTTTTAGATGATTTTTATTCTTTCTTCAGAGGAGAATGTTCATTAATTCATTAAATAATGGTGGTTTAAATGCAATACAGCAGCTCTGGAGACAAAAAATTCATCTCACTTATTGAATTTTTTTTTAAAGTTCCTGTTTACGTTCCGTTACAAAAGGATCTATCTTATTATCAAACCAACCAATCCAGTGAAGATGGATCTGAAAAAAAAATCATTATAAAAGTTAGATTGTAAAATATATTATTTTATCACCATTCTTCAACTTGCATAGTGACTTAATGAAAAATATTGCATAGTAACATAACTTATATTATATAGTGAAGAATATTGCATAGTGACATAAACTTACTGAAGAATGCTTCATTTTGGAAAAGGAAGAAATTTATTTATCTTATTAAATAGAAGTGATAATGTGTGTTTTCTGTGAGATGTATGGGAATCTGAGCTCGTATTTATATTTTTTACAATTTGTATATTTATTCTTCTATAACTTAATATCATAGCATTTTAGCGTCCGAATACTTAATATTCTATAGAATTTCCATTTTAATTCCATCTATTTTTTTAATAAAATTTAATGTTTCATAATTTTTTATAATTATATATTTTTGCTAAGCTACGGTATAAGAAATTAATGTTTTGTCGGAATGCTTTTATGAAATATATTGGTTGGTCGTTGAGAATTAATTATAGTAGGAAATTGAAATTATTAACATTAGTCTGGTCAATGATTATATAATAATAAATTATTTCACATCTATAGGCACTTATAGCAACAATTATGTTAATTTTAAGTATGGGATGCACAAGCTTAAGACAACATATCAATCCAGCTTCATTGAAATAATAGGGCTCAAAGAAAGGTTTAATTAGTTATCGATGTTTTAAGTTATTATTAGTAGAAATGTCACAACTATTGAACAACCATCTTGTTAAATATTGTTATTCAAACTTTAACATTTAAACTAAAGTTAATGAAAATAAATTGTATAACTCATGCACAGGCCGCTTTACTTCGCAGACTCGCGCTACACGAGCATGTTGGTGACAG
Organism: Arma custos; assembly: GCA_037127475.1. Classification (NCBI taxonomy): domain Eukaryota; kingdom Metazoa; phylum Arthropoda; class Insecta; order Hemiptera; family Pentatomidae; genus Arma; species Arma custos. The sequence goes on along the minus strand of CM073764.1, from coordinate 87,601,496 downwards.
GAACCCCTAAGTTTTTCACCTACTGAAAAAAGTTTTTCACCTCAAGTGGCTAAAGAAGTTTTCATTTCAAAAATCGTTATATTTTAAGCATTTTCAGCTTTATGTAAGTCTTCATCTGTAGAATAAAATATTTCTTTCACGATTTTTTTGCAATTCCCAAATCCACCAAAGTTATACATTTCAATATTTACGCTAACTGAACATCTTCAACATTTTAAGTTATAATTTAAACTGAAATATGATATGGAAAATTACTCACCAATATGCATCAGTTACAATTTTATTTTAATCCCAAAACAGTATAAACAAGTAAAAAAATAAATGTTAATATCAAATGTACATTACCGTGCTTTAAAACAATATCGCATGGACTCTTTTTTTTATCTCTTCTGTTCCGAGAAAACTTCATTTTAGCACATTTCTAGATAGCAACACTTGTCGAAAAATTTTAGTGTGATTATTATCAATGTACAATGGTAAACCCATTGTACTTACATGATTAAAACTACATTCATCCTTATTAAATTCTACATACGTTTTACTGACCACGAAATAGAAAAAAAAACATACCACTAAATAACATAAATGTTTAAAGTGTCCTCTAAATTATTTAAATGTGCGTCAACGTTGAAAACTACTAAGTTATTCTATTCTATTTACCACTTAATCTGAAAACCTCCTATAATAATGCCAAACAAGTCTGAATATTGTTTTTATCATAAGTGTATTAACAATGTTATTATAATGCAATTGAGAAAAACCACAATGCAAAGCCTTATGTTTGAAATCCAGTAATACACCCACTTACCGGTCGACGTTTCGTCTATTCAGGCATTATCAAGACACAAAAACAAAAAAAAGGTTATGTGAATCACATCTCGAAGAAAAAGGTGCAATACATCCCAACGATCAACAGCCCAAAACGGCTCCAAACATGAGACAGCACCCCACCACCAAGACGTTCAACATACAACATATATGCTGTTGATCGTTGGGATGTATTGCACCTTTTTCTTCGAGATGTGATTCGCATAACCCTTTTTTTGTTTTTGTGTCTTGATAATGGCCTGAATAGGCGAAACGTCGACCGGTAAGTGGGTGTATTAATGGATTTGAAACATAAGGCTTTGCATTGTGGTTTTTCCCAATTGCATTATAATAAATAACAGTGTTTCTTTTTGAGTTTTTGGCTCTATTTTATTGTATTAACAGTCGTTTGTATATTTAGTTTTATTCACTGTTCTATTTACAGAGATTTTAAAAAGCATGGTTAATCTTAAGGATAAAACTTATAAATTCGAAATATCTTAAATAAAAAAGTGTTACAACTTTTCTACTATTTAATTATAAATTAATCAATAATATTTGTAGCTTTGTTACACGAGTATAGTATATTTGTAGCTTTATCACTAAGATAAAGGCTTTATCACAACCTGTGGTCTTGTGGTTAGTGTAACAATGTAATGTAATGGAGTAAATAAAATCCTTGGTTATGCCGTCGTTCGAAAAGGGCGTCAAACGGGGGGTCCCGAGCCCGTACAATGCCAGCAACTCGTTAAAAATATCTATCCTATTTAAACTTGAGCAAAATTTGAGTTTTTTTCCTCTAGCTCCTCTCTTATTCTGGCGTTCTTGATGTGTTCTCTCCGTGTTTAACAAGAATTTATACAAATTAATGACTGATATAGGTAGAGACATACCAAGCAATTGTGGACTTTTATCCAAAGCATAGTAGAGTAGTTGGAAAGATCAATGAAAAGGTAATTTTGTAGCGTGAGTAACTAGTAGTAAGTATTTATGATCATTCTCCAGAATGGCCAAGAGTGAATTGGTGCTTGAAATAGTATGGACATGATGCCTTTCTAGTACAGAGAGGAATTAAAAAACCTTGTAGCCGTACGAAACCAATAAAATTTCACAAATATTGGAGTATTCTAAATAGCTCTCTTTCTTGTGCAAAAGGCATACTCGTATATTACAGCCTTGCGCTATTTTGCCAAATTCTTTCCTGAGTTTTTATATAACTCCAACAGATCCCTAAAAACCTCTCATATTTAAAGAACTCTCGATGTCCATCAGGAACTACAATCCGTGTTGAGATTGCCTCACATGCTTCCACTAAATGTGGATTGCACTGTCTATATGTTTCCACTTTTCATTCAACTGCTATTCCTCAAAAATATAATACTAAAATACTAAAAATTAATCTGGTATAACTAAATTTGTAAGTTAAAATAAATGGTAATACGCGAAAACTATTCCCTTTTATAATAACTATTAATAACTAATGTCAGTGGATATATACTAAACAATTTTGGACTTTAATCTAAAGCGGTGAAGAATTTCGAAAAAGTATGAAAAAGTATTTGAAGGCTACAAGGGAAAACGATGTACTTTTTTCTCAAAATTAGTTATCTGTTTCTGATAGATTTTTTTCTGGGCAACACGATGGTGCGATCAAAACAGTCAGACGAGTTCAAACGGTTCAAAACGACTTCATAAGAATGTTCATAAATGGGAAAAACTAGTTCATCCGAATGGTGCCTGGAGAAGATCGAGGTAATCTGGCTTCCTAGAGTTGTGTTTCGAACCCTTCAAACATCTTCTGTGTCAGATTGACAGGACCAACAATCCGATAGAATTGTATAAAAATAATAAAGCTGTTCTGAACATGTTGGAAAAAGTGAATAGTCTTAATTTTTAAATCTTTAGTTCTATAATTCTAATAAAGTTGGAAAATTGTATATATTTAATTAATATCGTATTTTAGTGGGTGTTTTTATTTTTTTCTTCCCCCCCCCCATGGTAACCCCATGGAGGGACTGTTAATTAAGATTAGGACATGCACCATGCTTAAATAAACATATTACATGTTAATTTTTTTTATATTATTTATATTTACGGATCAATTTATAGAATTATACGGAAATGCAACAATAAAAAAAAAAAAAATTTACTACTGAACTAAATTTACACAGTTGATCGAAGCCTATGTCTTTTATAAATGTCAGTAAGTCGGTTTTGAATTTAGAGAAAATTGTGTGTTCTGTCTCATGCCAAGTCCCTCGTTTGAGTATTATGTTCTTTGTCAATTTAATTCGTTTTCTGTCGTATTTTAGTGTTCATACTTCATGGTTGGTTATGATTGTAAGTTGGTATACACAGAAGATTGAAAGTAATCATGAGACTATTATAGACACAATGTCATGATACTTTGATGACATTGTTCTTATCGAGTGAATATAGTTAATTTAAAATAAGCAAAGCGTGAGTAGTTCTTTCTTTCTTAAATTAAAGCATTTTATAAGTGAAAGTACTTTATGGAAAACATTCATCCAAGACACAGAGTTATTTTCCTTAAATGTTAACAAAGAATTTTTACAAAAATAAAACAGTTTCAAAAACAAATAACAATAATAGTAGTGATAGTGTCTTTATTATTTTTATCTCTGATTCCACTCACTGCGGGTATAAACCATTTATAATCTTGTAAATGACTCTTATTTTGTTTCCGTTTCTATTTATTTACTGTCTCTGTGACCGAGTTTTAAGATATTCTCATTATTTATTATTGAGATATGTAATAATTATTATTTCATTTTTGAGGCTCGGAAGTTGGAACGTTGTCACCACTGCGATTAATTTAAACTTTTATTTTTGATTATAGCAAACTTGAACTAGTTCTGCTTACTCGTCCTATTCTATGCCTCCCTCACACATGATTGTATATTAAGGGTCATTATCATCCAAGCAGACAAGGGCAAGACTTAAGTACCGAAACACATCTATAAGAGTAGCAGCTACCATCTGGCATGTGTCCTGAGTGTCCAACACCACGAGAATGAACGAACTGAGCTGTCTCATGATATTGATGAAACAACTGCTATTGATTATGACAGGATGAGGCAGATGATATTGATAATGAACAACCGGCAGATAATAATGACGAAGATTATCATCAAAAAGCCTACTGCAGGAGGCTGAAAGGATGCAGACCCAGCGATGACAAGACCCTCACCTTCGCTAAACAAGAGAGGAGGTACCTTCGTACAGCAGAGGAGGTAGAAGAAGCGATGGCAGCCATTACCATTGTCGTTCAGAGTACAGCTAATCGGAACATCCCTAAGTTCAGTCCGCAACACAACGCCGTTAGGAAACCTCCGAAGCACATCCTCGCACTCATCAGCCAAAGGAATAACCTACTGAATATCATCCAGTGCATAATGGATTAAAACCGGCCATCAATGCGATGACCCGGCAAATAGCCTCATGCGTGACTGGAAGACTTCATTCTGACAGGATCAGTAAGGTAGGACTCACGACTGCGACCGCCAGTTCTGGCGATTCGTCGTAACTAAGAGGACACTGCACCTTACACCTGAGGCAACCTACTGACACCCTGGGACCAGGCTGACCGGCTGATAGATGGATCTCTACTTCCAGAAGGACCTCTACCTTGTCCTGATGAGAAGTCTCTGTTCTCCACCTTTGGCAAGCCCCAGTCGGTGCTGTGTCGCACAAAAGGGAAAAAGTAATCAGGAAAGGATGATGGCCTCACCATACCTTAGGAATACCTCACGGGTCTGCACTTGGGTGTAGTATGTACTGTTGCTGTTTTTACGGAGAGCAGTGGAAGTAGCACAGACAGAGGCTGAGGTAGCCGCAGTAGTTGACGATCTCAACTACTAACGGCATGAGGGTTAATCCGGATAAGTCGAATGCCATCGTGGACACGGACATCTCATCATCAATACACTACCTTGGAATTACTCAGGACATGCACCTAACCTGGTCGAGGTACATCAGGGAGAGACTCTATTTAGCCAGCGAGAAGTCGCAGAGGCTCGACCATCTACTCACCTTGCCGAAGCTACCACTCAGACTGAAACTACAGATTTTCAAAGCCTTCATACGATCTACACTGCTCTTTGGTGGACCACTTCTCCGGTATATGTACAGAGCAAACCTTAAAAGACTGCAGAGCTTGCAGAACTCCGTACTTCGGTAGATAGTAAGAGGTCCTTGCCTTGAAAGGGCGCGGAATACCATCATCCATGAGGAGCTACTGCTACCCTCAGTTCCTGAACACATCTGCCGGAGACACATCTAATCCTTTGATGATCTGAAGGCCTGTACAAATCCGCTTTTTGATGACATAGTCCCTCCACCCAGGTGGAATAGGAAGGTGCCAAGAAAAACTTCCCTTGGTAGACGTTGTCGCCGACGGAGAGGGTCTGGGCTCTGCAGTCTGAACCTAATCACCCCACCCTCCCGTCCCATCAACCTCCTCCCTACACCTTTCCTAATCCCATTCCTCCCTTCCTATCACAACCTTCTTATCTTCGCCAACCCATTTCCTATCCTCTCCCATCTTTTAATAAAAAGGCAAGGCTAAAGCCATAAATTGCAGAAAGCGCCTCCAGCGGACAATGTATAATTTATACCTTAAAATACCTAAGGGTAAAACAAGGCATTGTATAGGTTTTTGTGTATATATTAGATTAGTTATATATAGTGATTGCAGTATGTGTTTATAAATAAATGTAGGAGGTAAGAAAAAAAACCAAAGTCATTTCAGCAGCAGCAGCAGTTGAGAAGATAAGAGCCACCACTATTACTACCACCTCCACCAAAAAGACGAAGGCAAGAAATAACAAGGAGGTCGTGATAACAACCGATGTCAGGGAGAATGCGAAGAGGTTTTCTCGGCCCACAAATACTGCAACAAACTTCTGTGCGAGCGTAACTTCTTTTCTTTTCTTGGTGAGAGGGATATTTCGGATCCTAGTGACAGTGCAGTGAAAAAAGTTAGTGCTAGTACCGGTGCTAACTTGAGTGTAGCCGTGCGTAAAAAGCCTCCTCCAATTGTAGTATCAGGCATCAACAGCACGCTCAAGGCAGCTGAATACTGCCGGATTTTCACAACTTCAAGATCCAGACGACCCGAGACGGTGTGCGGATTTTTTCGGAAAATCGGACGAGCGCGGAATCCTCGACGTTCGTCGTATGCAGTAGAGCGACAATGAAGGTCGGAAGACAGATCTGCCTTATTATCACTACTACGACTCCAGATATCAAATTGAAAAATTTATTGAAGCTTTTACACATCAATAGGATCGGGTTAAGTGCGAAGGTGTACCACGGGAGGAATGGCATAGTTCAATGTCACTGGAACCAGGAGTTCGGGTACACCAAAAATCACTGAGGGAAGAAGGTGTTGTGCATCCGATGTGCCGTCCCTTACCTTATCTCTGGAGGAGACAGCCAAGATGTCTATAGACTATACATACCCCAGGGATGATCCGTCCCAGGATTCGGAAGATGATAGGATGGTGAGACGCACCATGGTGTGCCCTCCAGGTACCGAGTTTTGCCCACCATGGGATATATGGGACCTTCGTCTTGCCGTGGGGAGGCAGAGGATCGGAAGAGCCCCAGGACTCGAAGAGATAGATGCCGCGATTCTGAGGAAAAGTGTCTGGACCAGGGCCGCTTCCCAAGTAGGTGGAGGATCGCGGACTTCTCTACAAAGGAGGAGGCAAGGATAAGGAGACGCCTAAAGCGTACAGGCCGATTTGCCTCCTCCCAGTTGTCAGTAAAGTCCTGGAGAGCCTCATCGTTACCAGCCTAAGGCCGGTCCTCAGTGCAGCCAGTCATTCACAGCAGTTCGGCTTGACCTGTGGCAAGGGAACCACTGATGTGCTACTGAGAATGCGCTGGGACGTGGAGAAGAGGGCGGAGAAGTATGTCATGCTAGTACTGTTTGACATATCCTCCGCCTTTGACAGTGTTTGGTGGCCCTGCGTACTCCAGCGTCTGCAGGAGTTCGACACCACCAGCAAATTGTACTCCCTCGTGAGTGACTTCCTCAGTGACAGGACTGTCAGGATTAGAGGTAGCTACTACGAGGTCGAGAGGATGATCGAGAGAGGATGCCCACAAGGGTCGGTTCATGGGCCGGCCCTGTGGAAGCTCGTGTTCGACCAGTTGCTGGGGGAGCTAGAAGAGGAAGGGTTCCTTGCCACGGCCTACGTCGACGACCAGGCAGTCATCGTGGTCGAGAACAGCAGAGCCAGATTGAAGACTCAAGCGGAATGCTGCGTGAGGAAGAATTTGAGTATGGCTGCAGCGAAGACCCATGCCATACTCCTCTGCGGCTCCACTGACAGGGCTCACTCTATCATATTGGAGATTAAAGGAGAAAGAGTGAGACTGGGTTAGGAGGTGACGTATTTAGACGGAAAGTTTAGGAGAAACTTCGACGTCACTCCTCACCTGAAAGATAGGGTGACCATGTCACTCAACGGACTGGGAAGAATAGGAGGTATGGGGATGCATTCTGGGGTCTCAAGTACCCAGCAACGGTTATTTTACAAAGGTGTGATCTTGGGTATACTGAGGTATGCGTCCCGGAGCCGAAACCTCACGCAGCAGCAGAAGAGGAGACTGCCGATCATTCAGGGACTGGCTCTGCTGAGAGTCTCGAAGGCCTAAAGGACGGTGTCGCGTGAAGCGGGTCGAGATTGGTAGTAACTATTACTCCCGGTTATAGTGCTGGCGTGTTTGTGTGGTGGTGGTTGAGGCCCGAGGGACACTTTTTGCGAATCGGAGCCCTCCACGGACAGGAGATTTTGATTAATTAATCAAAATCGAAAGAAAAAAAAATTCCAAAAAACATTTTTTGGAAAATATTTTACAGAAATTCTTCTGGCTATATTTTTGTGTATAGTTCGGACCATAAATGGCCGAAAAACATTTTGAAAAAGTTAAGTGTGTGTCGGTCGAAAACGTAGTTGAAGACCTTCAGGCACCAAGACACCTCAACGGTGGTGAATATGAGAAGAGTTCCCTCCATGGTGGCCAGGAGATCTCAACGGTGGTGCAAGATGGGAATAGACCTACAGTGGCCACAGAAGAGGTCAAGGCCGCGGAGAAGGCCGGGAAATGGTTATGGCCGCTAGCATCAGCGTCCGACACTGCGGACACGGATGCCGAAGATAAGACGGGGAGGAAGAGGGCCCGGAAGCAGTTACGAATGGCCCACGACGACCATCAAGTCGACCATTGAGTTCTGGAGACTCATTAAGACCTACGTGGAAAAGGAGGACAGTGAACCTAATATCTAGGGGCAACCTGATGATACCCGAGAAACAGGCTGAAGTCATGGCTAAGAAAAATGAAGCGAGAGAAGTTGATCGGCTGAAAGACGCTCTATCACTAACAGAGGGACCCCGGCCGTGCCCCGATGTGAAGCACCTCCACTTAACCTGTCACCAGCTCGAGTTGGTACTAAGGCGCACCAGAGGAAATAAAGCTTCGGGTCAGGATGATATCCCATACAAGATACCGCCGGAAACTGCAAGAAAAAGGATCTCCTGAAGGACTCTTAAGTTCCATCCATATCTCTTGGGACTAACCCCGTCAGCCATTCAATAGTTTAAGGTAGCGTTGCACTTGCTGGCGACTCTCATAGTGCGCCCGCTATAGTGTCAGCAGTGCAGTGAGTTCTGCATAGTCCGGCCACTACTATCTATAGCGACGTGTTACTGTTAGTGTTTATAGTGATAGTGTAACATGGAACTATCCAAGGCACTCGTTGAACCCCTTCCGAAATGTGACGATTAACAGGATACTGAAATAAGAAAAATCATCTCTCCAGCAATGTAAACGCGAACAATGACTCAGAGAAAAAGGATGACACTTCAATGCCGACAAAGAATACCTCCAAACGGTATGAAACGGTCACACATCTACCTATAGAGAAAGAAGCAGGTTCCACAGAAGACCACCACATACCTACCTATTTTAATTTCATTGAAATACGGCATAGCGAAGGCCGAAAGCTATTTAGAAAAATTAAAGATGACAAATTATTTCCTAAAAAAGACAAGAGGAGGAATTCATATCACCCTGGAACTACAAAGAACTACAAGTTAGAAACGCTTACCCAACGAGCCAGCCGAAACCTTCGAACAGACGAAAGCAAAATTCGTCTTGAAGACTCCACCAATCACGATTCCTATCTCAGACATCATGGACGCTCTACAGCCCATGGTAGCGTTGGATCCCGTAGGTTTCAGAAAACTGACTCACGGCTCAAGTGGTCATGAACCAACATACGTACATTACAGGCATCTACCGACGTCCGAGGTACCAAAACAAATCAGTGATTAGTATGGGATCTCAACACTAGACAAGCTTTGTGGCATAACACCAAGGCCAACATTGCGGGGAGACAGCTGGTCAAAACCGCCTTGGCGGTGGAACATCCATCCACTCACACTATTCGCCATCATCGGCAATGATTACGTCAATATCTATCATCGACGTCCTGCTCACAAGGCAACTTCACCGCATCACAGAATGCATAGTTTCGGACTTCATGCCATCGGAGCAACGTCCAGTGCTTTTGAATACGTGGAAACGTACCTGAGCCGACATCAAAGAATCGAAGCCGAGATATGCCGCAGGTTGCAGCAAGTACCGACCATACATACAATTGAGGAAATAGACAAATACCTAGATAGCTTCACTGAAACAGTAATTGAGAGTGCCCAGAAACTATTCCCACATACTTCCCTCACCTCCAGAAACTCCTACCGCATTTCATGGTGCTTATCGAAAATAGGCTGATCATGAAAAACAGACATGATGAAAAACAGACCAAGATCCGAATCCCAACAGAGCCCTTAACGCAGTTACCACACAGATCATAAATCCCAGGTGACAGTGAAGAATAGCAACATGGAATGCGCGTCTCAGAGCCATCCATGGTGAATACCGGAAATTCTAGGAGCTCACCAAAGCTGCTACGAAGAAGATCTCCGACGTTTTACATGATGGTGACCAACTCTTAAACCACACTGAGCAGGCCGACACTATCAGCGTGACATAGAAAGGCAAACAGGAAATCTGATGCCAGAGATATGGGCAGGCTACAGGGGGCAATTTTATGGTTATTTCTCTTAAGGCTCTTAAGGCCATCTTAAGAAGAGCTCTCGGAAACCGGACCCCTTTCAGTGAAGGGATCCATACCATTTTGATACAGTTACCACCGAAAAGGATTGCTCATCTCACGAACTTGTACGACGAGCTTGAGGCTGAGATACCTTCCCGACAAATGGAAATATGCCGTCCTATATCCACTCTTCAACAACAACAACAAATCTGGGAAGGAGGCAGACCAATAAGTCTTCTTCCACATCTCAGCAAGGTTTACGAAAAGATCAACCTGAATTACCTCAAGGATTTCTACGATGAACACTGCGTATAACCTTACGAGAAAACCGGTTACCAAACCTACCTTAGTATGTAGCACCACCTCAAAACCTACAGACTGAGTTTAATACTGATTTCAACCGCAACAAAGCTATGACCTCCATATACTGTACAAAGGCATTCAACTCTATGTCTCACGGTCTTTTATACCATAAACTCATAGATCCATAATGCCCTGATCAATTACACAGCTTGATGTTCTTGTTTCTAGAAAACAAAATCTGTGTGAATTTGCAAAGAGCACTCCCGAAAATTTCAACTGACGTGCGGATAGTCTTTTTTTCAATATATTCTGCTTGATATAGTTGGCAAAAATTACAGAATAGCTACAATTGCTAGTTATGTAGACGATATTGCCATATGTAACAGCAACATGAACGCAAAAAAAGCACTAAGGCAGACCGAGATCACCTGCGAAGGAATTGTGCAGCAGTTAAATCATCTCAACATACAAGTTAATACCACAAAAACAGATTGCGTAGAGTTTCGCACCAACGGGGCAAACGATCAACGTCACCATCCAACCCCATTTAGTACTTGGATATAAAGCTGGACGGACATCAAAGACTCAGACCTCATTTATATCAAAAACCAAGACTAAAATAAGAAAATCATATCGCCTACATCACCTGCTCAAGTCATCTGCACCCTCTCTCCGCTTGAAACTACGAGTTTATAAATGCATCATGCCTGCACTTCTTTATGGTGTACCTAAGTTCACCCACCTCACCGAAGGCATTCAACATCAAGAGGATAATGGTTGATTAGGGATGGAGACTGCTTGAGTCCTATCCGAGAGGAAAGCTTGGACCCAGAGTATGGAACTGTTGGAAAAGGAAAGAGATTTTAGTTTAGAGAGAGGATGGTATGGTTCAGTGAATCGAACGCTTTTGAAAAGTCAAGTAGAATTAGTACTGTCAGTTTTTTTTCGTCCATGGCAGTATGTATGTCAGTGGTGATTTTAACGAGGGCAGATTTTTTAGCATTAGTAGTAATAAACATAAATAGTGTTTAAAGTTCTGGTAGTTCTGCAGTCTTAAAGTAGTACACATTTTCGGTTGAATTATGGCCTTGCATTATATTGTCGAGCTTCAGCCTAAGTAAAGCCATCTGCAGAGGCGTTAACAGGTGATAGTGTCTATATCCTTTGAAACTGGCCAGTTTGAGTCTCTTCCGAACATGGGTGGATAAGGTGTGATGCCTGGCAAGTTTCTCACCCAGACAGAGGAATTGGAGACTCTCTGAACTTCTTCTTTCCAGTGAAATAGGTGGGTGACTTTCCATGATGACGACAACCCTTTTCAGATGTTCACTCTAATGCCCATATACTCAGGTCTTTAATAATGGTGGCTGAAGCATTCTGTGCCAGTAAAAGTGACTGTTGAGGTCTTGTGCTAGATGCGTAGATGCCGATGTCGTCAGGATAGGCTGCTACCATTACCTCTGGATGCTTAACTGCGACCACTGGTGGTGTTTAATCGAACTGTACAACTACTAGGATACGCTGATGATTGGTATCGCGGGACGATCATTCCAGGCTGTCTTTTACGAATTCCTTGATCTTGTTGGAGCTGCTAGGCAAGTGGGATTGGTAATAAATGAAAGCAAGACAAAATATATGGTAATTGGATAACAAGCGGAACGAGGCGAGGAAGTCCGAATTGGAAACTATAAATTTAGAAAGTTAACGAATTTGTTTACCTCTGCTGCCAAGTGGGTGCAAAGAACGATATGTCCAGGGAAATCAGTTCTAGTAGCAGCAAGTTCAGAAGGTGTTTTTATGGACTAGATAAGCATTTCCAGAGTAATCAGATTTCGAGAACAACGATATTAGAGAAAATTCTTCCAGTTCTGAGCTATTGGCTCTGAAACGTGGACACTGATCAAATCGGATGAATCGGCTTTGCTTAATCATGAAAGAAGGATCCATCGATCAATTTATAGCGTAATAAAGTTGGGTCAAACATGGCAAAGGAAAACCAATCAGGAATTGTATACTCTCTTCAAGAAGTCCAGTATAGCTAGATTTATCCGACTCGGATGATTAAGAAGGGCCTACCTACCAACATACCTAGCAAGAATGAATCAAGATTCAATCACAAAGAAAACCTTCCTAACGTAAATTCATGAACCCAGGCGTAAAGGAAGACCCAGCATGCGGTGACGAGAGGGAATTACCCAAGATGATCGGTTGTAGCTCAGAGTGCGGGTATGGATGAAGGCCACACAGGACAGGAAAACATGGCGTAAGCTGAAAGAGGGGCCATGACTCGGCGATGAGATGTTGCGCAGATGTTGGATTGGATTGAACTGGTGCTGTAAAAACAACGAACAGCATTCGCCCCATCTAACAGGACCATAAGCGGAGACAATGACAGCGGACGTGGTCAAAGTAATAAAGCTTGGTAGGTTGCGATGGGCTGGCCATGTGGCCAGAATGGCATGTGATTGAAGGCCCAGAAGGAAAATTGAAGAAAAGGTGCAAGGCACAAGAAGAGTAGGGCGACCCAAACTGCGATGGCTGGATGGGGTCAGTGAGGACTCCAGGAGCCTACTAAAGGTTCGGAACTTGAAGGCCGCGTCACTGGACAGAGAGGACTGGCGGAAGCGTATCGAGGAGGCCAAGGCTCATTGATAGAGCAACGAGCAACGAAGAAAGAAGAAGGGTGTCACTGTTTCCTAATGCCTATACCTATTAGTACTGATTCCGATAAAAAAAAAAACTTTCTGGTGGTGGAACTGTTTCGTAAGAGGATAAAATCATAGTGCATTAATAATTATATAATGATTAATAATAATCATGTAAGTTGTTTACTCAATTTATTTACTTAAGATAAATCAGCATTTAAAATAACATAAGTGTTCGCTGGTGTTTTTTTTATAGGCATGTCCCCTCTCTATTTTATTCCTTAAATTTTCCGTAAATTATGTTTAATACTTGTTTATTCAGTTCATTGTTTAAGAGCCTATAGAGGAAATACCACAGTTAAATCAACCCCAGCTATTAAAAAAAAAAAAAATTAATGTTAACTTTATCAAAGTAGCCTTCAATCTCGACAAGCACCAAGAAAAACGCTCTCTTAAAGGTAAGGAACTCAATGATTCAATAAACTGTGCATGTTTTGCCAAACTGTAGGTTTTCGTCATTCTGTTATCCGATACCTCCTTAGAGGTAGGTACACCAGAGAATTTAACCATTGAAGGTAAGCTGTTTATTTATTATTATTTATTTGTTTCGATTCCTTTAGTTTTAGTACTTAATTTTTATTTTTATTATTTTGCCCCTTCTCAGTTCAGTCCACTAAGGTTTTCTCAGTCAAATACGAGTAAATACTCGTATAATACCAACGGAGAATACATAAATGAAATGAAATTAATTATTTTTAATTACATTTGAAAAAGAAGTAATAATTTAAATAACTACAATTTCATATACTTCATTTGTTTGATAAATTTAGTTAGTTGATTTAAATACCTTAAATTAAAATCAAGTTATTTAATTAATTGAATTATTTTATTTTATTTAAGCCATATATTAAATAATTCATTTTGATGAACTTAACACATTAGCATTCACTTATAGCAGTAAACTTTTATTTTTTTTATGTGAAGTTTAAAACAACTTATATAATTAATTGATTATTTCTTTTAAAAAAAACTTTTATTGGTATACAAAAAAATTACAACTGATTGTTAAATAAGCTACCATTGTAAAGACGTACACGATGGCTCCCTGGCCTTTTTTTTCCACAAGCCCCTGAAAAAAACATAGATTCACCTGAAACAAACGAGCTTACTAATGCATATTAATAAAAATTTATTTATGTACATATAAGCATCTCTTTTCCTTCTCCGGGTGCATTTTAAGAAGATTTTGAGTATTTAAAGGAAGGGGCTCACTAATTGGTTTGAAAAAATAAAAAAACTAAGACTAAAAATAATTATAATGCAACTCAGTCGAGACTAAGGGAACTTGAATGTTGTCGCCAGAGCTGTGGCCGGCCTGCTGGCTTCAATGTGCTAAATAGTAGGTTAGGAGACTATCAAAGAATTTGATATGCCTCCAAGTTACAAAATCGTCACCGTTGGTAGTCTGAGAGAGTCGTGAATTAAGTCTGTCTTAGACCGTTGCTGTGTAGTACTTCGTACAATACGCTTTGATATGTTGTTTTGAAACTATTGGAGTCTCTTCGTGATAGTCGGAGATATATTATTGAACATTGGCGTTCCTTAGAGAAGGGCTGGTCTGAGGACCCCCTTGTACATCATTAGTTTGAGGCGTAATGATAAATTTGGTGACGTAAGCAGGCTCCTTGGCCTTATTACGGTGGCCTATTTATACTGGTGGGGAGATCTGCTGATGCAGCAGTCGAGTCTTAGACTCATAGGCGCATCCATGTCTAACTCCTCCCTACCGAAGATTAAAGCTTTCTAGCGAAATCATGAGTGAGCCAAGGGGTTGAAGGGCTGCTGCGGCGTCTTCTGCTGTAGGTGCCGATGGTCGGTGAATACTAAAGAGCTTTTTAATTTGTGAATACTTGAGGTATATGTGATACAAAAATAAGTACAATACAACTGATACAATTGAGGATACTACCACTTCAATTGAAACACTTCAGGATAGGATACTAAATGTTCAACATTATGAATATAAATATTTGAATGACTAAATCTAAAAATTTCATATGAATAAGATATAGTTAATACACTAATATCCTTATTTCTCTTGATATTTACAAAAGAATCATTATATCCTAATTTTAATACACAACTTTTAGGAATAGGAATGGGTAAGTTAGTGTTAGATTGTGGGTACATCACATTCTGATTATAAACATTAATATATCTGACAAAAGGTTCTTGATTATTAACAGTAATTGTCTTATAAGAATTAATATCATTTTTGATAACTTGATTAATGCAAAGATTACTTATTATTGTTAAAGAGTACATTTGTACAATAATAATTAGTTTTAATAAAAGTACAATTTCCATTTTAGGCCTTGTTGTCTGAAAATAAAATAAAATTTTAGGTCCTGCATGATTTACAAGATTATTTTGATGAATAGAGGATACAGATAATAAATACAAAGTTTATAACCTTCTACTTTTTTAGGTATTGACAAAATATAATGAATTGTGCTAATTCTTATAGTGCAATGGATTTTGCTGGTTAGCCATAACGTTACCAAATCTTTAATAATGTAGTTCTGTTTTAGGTCTGTAGGTATGTTTAATAATGTCAGCATGTGGTATGCCAAGTCTACACATCTCTAGAGAATTTTATACATCGAGAATTCTAATAGTTATATAGTTTGTGAATAGAGTTCCTCTATATCTATTTTGTATTTTATTTTGTCTGTTTGTGTAATAACGTCACCTAATTTACTATTATTATTGTTTATTATCTAAATATCTTCATTAACTTTAGAAATAAGATTTTTATGTAAGCTCGTTAATTAAATTACTCTGAATATTATTTTCGTTCTTTTCGAGATTTTCGATAATTTAATCATACCTTTCTTTATTTGAACCATCTAAATTTCCAGTTAACCATTTAATTGCATAATCTAATAATGCCACGTTCACTTCTTTGATGGCTTATTAACAATTCTATTTTTTCTTCTAAATAATTAATTTGTTTAACAATTTTTTTCGATTAATTTATTGATATTTACAACTGCAATAATATGGCAACAAGTAAATCTGCTACTATGAACAAATGACATTAAAAAAAAAACACTTGTGGAGAAACTATCCATCGGTAGCACTCCAATAAAGTTCTATAGTAGAAGGTCTCGAGTACATTTTCTTTTCAGACGCTTCGAAGGGTTATCAGGAATAATATGGGAAGCAAGTTGAGAGACTAGGGGATTCAAGTGTGCATGGACCTTGTCATGGAAAGATAGGTATCTAGTTTGGGCCAAATCAGTAACATATGGGATATTAAGATCATGATTGATGAGTTTGTTTGTGACATAATAAGGAGCATTGAGGATTTTGGATTGTAAGGACTGGATACGAAATGAATTGGATGATTTAGTAGAGCCCCAAAGCTCAACTCCGTATGTCCAAATAGGTCTGATAACTGTCATGTAAATGAGTCTTTTGTAATTAATAATTCATTATAGAACTAAACTGCGCAAAAATCTATATGGATAACACTAATTTTGTTTTATTTACTATGCAGACCATTTTAATATTATTTTTATTATAAAAACATTAATATTTATTACAAATTATAATATACTGTTTCAATTCTCTCTGTCATTTCATTTCTCTGAACTTAAATGTAATTTAGCCATTATACTTATATTAAATTAATATATTTCTGAAATAATAAAAATGCGTTCGAAAGCTCCTAAAATATTCGGTGCACTTAATTACCTATTTAAATTAAATAACCAATTTGTTTTGTCTCTAGAAAGACCAAAAAAAACGCATTACACGTTTCCATTATGAATATTTTTATATCTCTCGGAATCTTTACTAATTTTTATTCATAAGGGTTTCCTCAGAGGTTACAATCAACCAAAAAATTTATTTTAATTATTTTTTCTATTTTGTTCTATCTTGTATATCTTCCTCCTTCAAACCATGGCCGTGCATACTTTCCTCAATTCTTTCTATCCATCTTTTCCGTGGTAGTCTTCGCCGTTTCCTCCCTTCAGCTCTCTAATCGAAAAATAAATTGGGCAATCATTCTTCCTTCATTCTTCTGAGATGATCATAACATTGCAATTTTGTTTCTATATATTTCGGAGGACGTTTTGTTTAATTTGCATTCTCTCTCTAATTTCGGCAATAATCCTTCTTTTACTTCTCTAAACTGCTAATTGTTATTATTATTTATCGTTGAGACCTGCTTTAGGATCGACCGCCCGCTTTCCCGATCGAGTACTACTTTCCAACCGGAATCCTGAGATCGGTAGTTACGGAATCTGCCCAAGTTTTGGACGAACAACTCTCCTCGTAGTAGTGTACACGCTCACTTAACACCTTCCGTAACATTTCTTCAGGGCAAATCCTTATTAAGCTACTGCCTTATCGTAACCTGGTTAGTTTAATGACCTGCACAATCTCACAATTATAGGAACGAACGTTACTGATAAAAGGAATTAAGGAAAAGTACGTAGCTTTTCGAAATGTTTAGTAAAAAATATATTAAAAAAACAAGCTTGCCGATTTTCCTTCCCTCCCCCAAGCCAGTCCCCTTACCACATCCATCCTTGATAATAACAATAACACTTCATCAATGAGTATTTTCTATTTTCCTGTTGACATATATTCCTTAAACTGAATATCGATTTGTGGAGGAAACGGAGTTCGGTGCTGTAAAAAAAAGTATTGGCCTGATAACACTCACCCTCGTGAGTTGTTGGAAATTTAACTGAAAAATAATCCGTATAATTGTTAATAATAATTAAAAAAATAATTACTATGTTCGAACCATAACGCTATTATAAAGGAGTTCTATCATCCAAGTCGTCCTTAGGTTCCCCCACTCTGGATTAGAAATATTCGCCAATGAGATTTCCGTTTCTCATTCACACGCCAGGTCTTTCGAAACTTCGTTCTACAAGACGAGTAAGACTTTCTTATAGTTATTCTAAGTCAATTATTCTAAGTGAATAATAATATTGGCTAGATATTTTATTCTGTTTAATATAATTACAAAAATCTTAATAAATTGGTGTCTAAATCTTAATACATTAAAATTATAGTGAGGTAATTACTCTTAAGAATCATCCTAAGATAACGAATTGTAAACAAATAATGTGTTTTTCAGATAAATAATTTTAAACCAGTAAAAACATCTTCTTCAGCAGGTAAGTCAGCGGGATGTTGACACTCGTGCTTCTGGCAGCAACGGTTATTTTCTTGTTTCTCTACTTGGTCCTGATCCTGCGGAAGGCGAACAACTACTGGAAGGTCAGAGGAGTGAAGCACTTCAAACCATGGCCTCTAGTCGGCAACTTCGCAAGGGCATTGATATTTAAACATCATATTACTTACTATTATGATGAGGTAAGTGGAAATCTCTTACATAATTCAATACATATTACAATACGTTGTATTACAATACAGTTACAATACGTCAAAATTACACTATTCTAGGAATGTATCCTTTATTCCTTTCTATATGCTTGTTTTGAGACTTTTTTTTAAATTTAAAAATGAGAAAAACGAAATGCCTTTAATATCCCCTCAAAAAGGCAAAAACATAAAGTGTAATTAAGTAGAGATTCCAAGAAACCGTTTAAGAATTATATCAAAATAATTAAGGAGTACGGTATAGCCGAGTTTATTTTATGGAGGACGGTTAAGTAAAAGCCAAGCGTTTTTTACTCTCTTAAAAAATCCTAGGGCCAACAACCTGAATGCAAACCCGCAAACTGGCATTGAAGGTTGTTGTACTAACCACTACACCACAGGAGAACAATATCCTTATTTTTAAACCTAGTGCTGGCCAACGGCCAGATACCAAAAAAGAGCTTTAGGTTGCAATAAATTGAAGAGAGCTGAAATTTTGATATGTTTTAAGGGCATGTCTGGCTAGTGGAAATCCAGGTTTGCTACCGAAAAAAACGAATCGGAAAACTATCGGTGACCGAAAAACCTCAAAATTTTCGAAGGTATTTCAGTTTTTGGCCTATATATCCATTTTTAAATTACATTAAATTTTCTATAATTTGAGCCGCAGCTCTTTAGCTTTAAAAGATGCTGAATTACGTACCTTTGAAAATTGGTCATTTTTTCCAAACAAATCCAAGTTATGGCCGACTTTCGTGACACTGGCCGAAGGAGTGATCCTACGATGAAACCAAGCTAGTAAATTTAATTAGCTTTAATTTAAGCTCAGACTAAGACCTGTAGGTGTAACAGAGTCTGAGTTACGCCCCTTTCGAAATTGGACTTAGGAGATTGTTATAGACCATAGACCGATCAGGAGATATAGGCCAAAAACTGTAATAGCTCTAAAAATTTCGAGATTTTTCAGTTACCAAAAGTTTTCCCATCCATTTTTTCGGTAGCAAACTTGGATTTCCACTAGACAGACATGCCCTTACAACATATCAAAAATGCAGGTCTCTTAAATTTATTGCAACCTTCAAGTACATGGCCGCTGGCCTATTAAGATATTAATCAACCCATTTTTCTTCCTCCTTTTTTTCTTTTAAGTTTAAAAAAAAATACCGGAAAAATGATATCAGTTCCAGTTATAGTTATATAACAAGGTTACAAGTTGAAACTCTCCAAACGTATCATTAAGAGCACAAAATATGATTTAAATAAGCTTTAATTGTGCTTTAAAAAAGCTAACCTAATATTTTTAATTTTATAAAATTAAGGCAATTATGTCTGATATCAGTTTAATAACTAAAACGTTAAAACCGTTGTTTGCCTAGATACTGTTTATTATTACTGTTTCATTTTCTTGAGATAAGGCTATTATTTAATCCACCTAATTGAGTCCTACCTCACCCTCAGAAAACATATATTGCTGGGAGATATCAGGGAATTAGCCTCGGATTTGGACTGAGCTTGGAAGACCTTGGCGCAGGACAGAGAAGAGTGGAGGCGACGCCTTGATGAGGCCAGGACCCGTGCTGGGTTGTAGAGCCACTGTTTATCATGTTTATTTAATTACTTGAGTCGCTCATTTTCAAATCGTCCTTTATCCAATTTTTTTCTAAATTGAGTTACTGTTGCCATGACAATCTATATAGTTTTTCCTATCTAATTCACCAAATATTTACGGTTGCTTGTGGTCCAGTGGTTAGCGTAACAAACTACTAAGCCCAAGACCGCGGATTCATAGCCCGACAGGTGGCCCTAGGAAGGTAGTAAAAAATCCTTAGCTACGTCGTCCTTCGGAAGGACGTCAAACGATGGTCCCGAGCCTGTACCATGTCAGGTACTCGTTAAAAATCCATATCCATATCCATATCCTAATTAAACCTAGGCGAAATTTAGAGCTGTCACTGTAGCATCATCCGAATAACCATATCAGCATAAAGTGAAGTTAAATGAACAACCAAATATTTATTTACAAAACGTCCTTTAAACCTTTTAAAATAAATCTCAAAGATGTGAGAAATTCGTGTTTGCTTTCTAAACATCCTTTATCCAATCCAATATGGCCACCTGTCTCATATGTCAAGTGTAGTTGAGTAATGTTTTTCTCTGTAATACAAATTTATACCTCTTTGTCCAATATTTCAAAGCTGAAATTTGTTGTGGTAGAACTGCTTCAAACTGTCCCTTTTCCTTTATATTTAGATTCAAACCGTCTCTTAACAATATTTTGGTTCCAAAACGACCTTTATCTAAACATATTTTTAAAATAACTAAATAACAATGTAAGATATCATTCTTGAATAAAAAAAAACAAATAAATCCAGCAATTTTTATGAATTTAAGAAAACAATTTCCAAATTGATATGTCCTAATTTAAATTTATAGGTTTTATTTTGTTGTTTGCCAAAATTTTCAGCTGATATATAAAGAACAATTTGGAAATCAGCGACTCAATTATTATATTATATTATCCACCCATCCAACTCTATAATTTTTATAACAGAAATTTTAAAAATATGACCCCCTCAAATCATCACTCGGTTTAAATATTTCTTAATCCCAGACAAGGTCCTATATCCCATAGGATCTATCACCGGCCGCTAAAAGTTTTATTTATTTAACCCTAATAAAAATAGGCTATCCTATAAAAAGTCAAAAGCGAGACATTAATTACCCTGAGTGGTATATTTAATATACCTCACAATGTGATTATAAGCTATTTTATTGTGCATACAAATATTATATAAATTATTTTTAACTGGAAGAAGAAACCAATATTTCTTTTAGAAGATCCTCTGCTTAAGTATGTTTAAGATGAAGTTGGAGATATTTTGCCAGATAAAATAGTATCAAAGGGAAAAAATGTTATTTTTTTTTAATTAAAAGGGAAACAGTAAAATTTTACTTTGGGGGCGCAGACAGCCATTTTGATTATAGCCACTGAATTCAGGTCAGGTGGTTATTTTTCACGTGAGTGGTGTTTAGAGTGCTGAGTTCCTATGCTCAAGGTTCCAGGTTCAAATTCGGCTATGGCAGATGAATATATTAATCTGCTAACAGCCACGAATGGACCCTACCATGGGATCTACAGACCCTCCTTGATTTCACTAAGTCTTTATTAAGTAGGTACCCTAAATTGGAGGAAAATCCTGGCGGTTGACAGGTCGGGCTAATCATCTCCCTGCACAACCGTTGTTCTACAGTATGGTCACTACCATGCTCTGAACCCACCATATTTCATAGGCAACAGTTGGGAAGGTTACAGATTACATGTGATTTCAAAAGTTCATCAAAGTCATTTTTATTTTATGTTATCTATTAATTATGATTTATATATGTAAGTCGTGTTACAGTTGAGAGGTTTTTCTGTTCCAGTTGTACAAGGCATTTCCAAAAGAAGGAATGGTCGGCATGCATGAATTCCTCACCCCAACTTTAGTACTGCGGGATCCTAAACTGGTGGAAAATGTCTTGGTGAAGGAGTTTTCCACTTACCCTGACCATGGGCCGTTATTTTTTGAACCGAGTAGTATCAGTTATCTGAGCTTATTTTCGATAACTGGCATCAGGTGGAGAGCAATTAGGTAACTAATTTATCAATTTATTATGTGTATTTATTGTGTATATTTATTTTTATTCTAATTATTTACAAGTTATAATTAATTATTATATAATTTATCAAATAAATTGTGAGCTTACACCCAATTAATGTTAAATATTAGGTGTAAACCGGATGAAGTATATATTAAGGGGTTCAGTCTATTTAAATTAGCATATGTGAGGTATGAAATAATAATAAATTATTTATAATATTTTATTAATGTAATTTTGTTATAGCATTTCCCAATATAATGTTTTATATTCCAATACAATTGACACACTTTTCATCAAATGATCCTTATTTTAATTATAAGTAAGATGATATACAATTTATAAATAATCATGGCATATTCTTGCGAATTATTTCATATTTATCAGATAATTAATAAGTAAAAAACATCGCTAAATTTTTTTATACAAAGTTAATTATTCATTTTTAAAATTGTTATTACTTTTAATTTGGTGTAGGAAGAGGGGGGATATTACTCATGGGATAAGCCAGTGTGGGGCAGGACGGTGCGGTTAAAAAACATTTCACTCCCCTTTACATATACAAGCATGATCTCGACCAAGTCAAAACAGGGCGGTTGAGTATCACACAATTCACCTCTCTGCACAACCGTTGGCTTTGATATATGTATAGATGATATATAATAGTACACCCTCTACTGTGTTCTGAACCCAAGGCCTGTCACGAATTGTTTATATATTTTGTTTAATTATTTAACTTCTCCATTACCATCAAGCGTATCAAACTACTCTTTCCCACATCCATGAATGATTCTGATAATGTATGACACTATTTTCTTGCTTCAAAAAGAAATAAAAAAATAAAAAATAGTACCTCTTGGATCGGTAAATAACAACTTAACTTTTAAATTTTCTATTTATATAAAAAGTTTTTTGTGGTTGTGTAATATTTTATTTTATAAATGTGATATAATTACAATGTAATAATAATAATGGTGGGAATAAATGTAATAGTGTGTTGTACATCGTCCCTGCCAATTACAACTATCGAATGTGAAAATCGGTACTTTTGAGGAGAATTAAAAAAATCAGTTTCAAGGTTCAATAAAAATTAGTGCCTGTAGTCAAGCCAATTAATTACATTATTTTTGTGACTGATAGATGCCTCTATATGAATTTTATATCAATTATCAATCCTAAAGAACAAGTCGAAAACGAAAACAGTGTTTTTTTCACATTCGATACTTAGCGATGGCAGGGACGATATTAGCAAATTATCATTATTTTAGGAACAAACTGATAACAACTTTCTCATCTGGAAAAATGAAACTTATATATCCGGAAATCGTTCAATGCTGTCAAAGACTGGTTGTCAGCGATCCAGAAACGTTGGACAAAGATGTCATCCATGTCTTTGCGATGAAGAGCTTCATGAACTCCATGTTCGGGACTAAAGTCCTGCCCGAAGGAGAGGAGGAACTCGTGGCAAAAAGCAAAGAAGTATTCCACGGTAAGCCTCAGAGGCTCATACAGCAGGTACTTCTCATATTCTTCCCGAAACTAGCGGCATTTTTCAACTTGAAGTTCATGCCAAAGTCTTTGGACAAATATTTCAGAGAACTTCTGAATACGCTCATTAAGCAGAGAGAAGCAACGAATGGCGTAAGGGAAGACTACGCACAGGTTCTTTGCGATATGAAAAAAATGGGAAAGATGAACGTATACAACAGGAAAAATAACAGAATAGACGAAACCTTTGGTAAGTTGAAGTCAATAAATTATAACCAATTCATTATTTATTCTCATTATTTTTTTATTTGTGCTAGTTGCTTCGAGTATATTGTTTATGAGATTACTCAAGATTTAACTTCGGGTGGAAACGTCTCTGTTTATATGGTAAAAAAACCTGATAAGTTAATGCATTCATAGTTTCTTTTTAATACAATAAAAGTCATATGGGGATAATTTGTTTTAACTAGGCTACTTTCAGTTTCTAATTTCCTTTATTTAACCTTTTAATGTTTTTTTCCCCTGAATTACAAGTCTCTGGAAACAATGGTCAAATAAATAAATAGAAAAAAATAAAGAAACAAAATTAAAATTAAAGTAAAAAAAGTTACTTTCAACACTTCAACAAAAGTAATTCATTGTTCAATATTTACACTCACAATCAGAATCGTTATGTCTGGATCGTGAGGATCTCACAAACGCTCAGAACTTAAGTGTAAAGGTTAGACATTGATTGCTAGAGCTCCATTGTACTTCTTTACAGCAGGCCACAACCGTTTCAATCTTCAAGAACAGCCCTTTAATCTCCTCTTCATATCATTATTTTGATTATTATTATTGTTATTTAAAATTTAAAAAAAAAATGTTTCATCTCGAAAGTTGTTACATATACCTATGTACCTTTGTGCTCCTGTTCTTGATTGTATGACTTGATATTTATAAATAGCAATTATCAACAATTATCATAATAATTAATTACCAACTATTCGATAAATCTGACTTAAATGGTATCTATATGACTACAATTTAACAACTTTATTAGATAAAATTCTTCCTTAAGCAATTCCACATGAATTATTATTACTAAATAATAACTAGTAAACTATTTATTTATTCTGATCTTTATAAAATAGAATCATTTCTATATATTGTTTGTAACTCAATGCTTCGGTATTTTAAAAATGTTAATGACAACTTATCAATTAAGTTTTTAATTGATAGAATGTTTAATAACGGTTAAAAATTAAGTAGATAACTTTATTGACGTATAAAAATTAATGTTAAAAACGTTTATCATCTTGGTATAGTAATACTCAGTACAATATTTACACTCATAGTCAAAATATTTATTATTATTATTTAAGTATGACCCTTATTACTATGCACTTCGGCCTAAAAAGGCCCATTGTGCTTGAGTCCTAAAAAATCCCTAACATAGGTCTAGACTTCTGAGAAATTTTAAATAGTCTTTAAACCTCAGTTCTTGAAGTTCCTTGTATCCACCGGGGCCAAGGTCAAATGTCCTCTTTCGACTTAGTGCTATACATTCAAAGAGGATGTGCCAAGGGGTTTCGTCCTCCTCTTTGCACCATCTGCACCTAGGTTCTTGTTCAATGCCTAGGAGATGCATGTGTTTCCTGAGTTTACAGTGCCCAGTGATGGTTTCAACCATACTTTTGAGGTCGGTTCTCGACGAGTGAGCAGCTTCTTTCTTGATTTTATCAGAAAGATTATCGTTGGGATCCTTTATGAAAAGTTTTGTATACCTTATCTTGGCTCTATCCCAACGTGTTTTTATCTTCCTCTTGGCTAGTTTATTAATTGTATCCTTAGCCAGGGGAAGGGGGACCCCGCACCATGGTTCTGGTCCAATAGGAGCAGTAACTGCTCCTTTCTTCGCCAATTTGTCGGCCCTTTCATTTCCTGGAATATTACTGTGCCCAGGGATCCAAAATATGTTAACTCTGTTATGTACAGCTAGTTCATCTAGTCTTAGACAGCATTCCTCCACTAGTCTGGAGTTTGTTACTGCATTTTGTAATGCATTGCATGCTGCCTGACTGTCAGTGAGAAAGTTAATTACCTTATTCTTGTGGTCCTTCATAGCGAAGGCACCTGCAAGTATTGCCCATATTTCCGCTTGGAATACAGTGGGTGTCGTGCCCAGAGCTAAGTAATGACCCATGCCCTGACAACCCCTAAACCAGAATCCCGAGCCGGCACCAAACTCCCCTTTGGATCCATCTGTATACACATTTAGACCATTGGGTGGATTAAAGCAATCATTCTTGCTTTTGCAAATCGCCTGTATATTAACGTGAAATCTTTTGTCAAAGTTATACTTGTTCAGCATTGAATCAGAATGCTTTTTTAGATCTGCATTTTGCTCGATTATATCAAAGACACTTCTGTGTCCAAAATCGTTGGTGGGTTTTTTGACCCCTCCTATTTTTACTAGCCTGTAGGCTGTCTTCAATGCCTCTGATTCAATTAGAATGTCAAGAGGGGTTAAATCAAGTATAGTTTCCAGTGAAGCGGTAGGGGTGGTTCTCATGGCCGCAGTGATCATGATGCACCCAAGCCGCTGCACCTTCTCCAACCTTGATCTATTTTGTTGGATACCAGCTTTGTGCCACCAGGCTATTGAGCCATAGGTTAGCACAGGTCTAACTATTGCTGTGTACATCCAACGGGCCATCTTGGGGCTAATTCCCCACTTGTTGCCACAGAGGCTCTTACAAGTCCACAGAATTCTTGTGGCTTTCTTGGTAACATAGTCGATATGTTCACTCCAGTTTAATTTACTGTCCATAATAACACCGAGGTATTTAACCTTCTTGCTGAATTGAATACTCATCCCTTTCATCCTGGGGGGGTTGAGTTCCCTCAATATCCTTTTGTTTGTAAAAGGTACAATTACCGTTTTATTAGGATTGATGTTCAATCCTACTCTCGTGCACCATCTCACCACCATTCTTAGTGCCATTGTCATCAACTCTGAAATAGTTTGTTGGTCAAAGCCCTTGCTTATAATTGCTATGTCAACTGCATAGCCTATAGCTTGGAAACCCGCCTCATTTAGGAGGTGTAGTAGTTCGTCCACTACCAGGTTCCATAGGAGTGGGGAAAGGACACCTCCTTGGGGGCAGCCTGCGGCTGCTTTAACCTTTAGGTGATAATTGCCCATATTGGCTTGAATGACCCTATTCTTTAGCATGGCAATGACCCAATTAGCAATGTTTGGTCTAGTGCCGTGCCTTAATAGGGCATTAGTTAATATATGAGTAGGGGTATTGTCAAATGCTCCCTCTATGTCTAGAAATGCTCCGAGCGCGATTTGTTTCCACTGCAGAGCATCTTCTATCTGGTCCACCACTGCATGCAGCGCACTGTCGCAAGATTTTCCCTCTCTGTATGCATGTTGATGCAACATTACTAATCCATCACTGAGATGTTTGTCCCTGATATATCTATCAAGAATTTTCTCCATTGTCTTGCAGCAAGAATGAGGAAAGACAAATGGGGCGATATGATTTGGGTTCATCATATGTTTCTTTCCCTGGTTTGGGAATAAATGTGACCCTAACTTCTCTCCAAGCTGTTGGGATATAATTATAGGCCAAACAGCCCTGGAATAGAGTGGAGAGCCTGCCTAAGATGATTTCAAGACCCTCTTTTAGCATGGCAGGATAAATTCCGTCAAAGCCTGTTGTTTTGTACGGCTTGAGGTTTTTAACTGCCCATTTTATGGCGCTGGTATTGAAGATTTCACGGACTGATGTCCAGTCCGGTTTGCACCTATCCTCAGGGAGGTAAACCTTCGTATCCGAGGTTGTAAGCTTGCTCCCCGGGAAGTGCGATTCCAGCATAGCAGTTATAGATTCTGTAATGTTCATGGGATCTCCATTTGGTTTCTTTAGGGAGCCCACTGTATTACAGTAGTTGCTCTTAGAAAGTATTTTATTCATGCGAGCGCATGTATTCGTATTATTAATTTCTTCACAGAACTGTCTCCATGAGTTCCGTTTGGCTTTCCTAATGAGGTTATGATATTCAGTTAGAGCGTGTCTGTATTCGATCCATTCACCAGTCCTTTTTGCTTTATTGAAAAGTATTCTGCTTCTAGATCTTGACTTCTCTAACTGCATATTCCACCAGGGTACATTGCAGTTTGACCCTTTAGTGGTTGTTCTACAGTTATCCTTGAATGCAGTGATAAGTGCCTTAGTCAGTAGTTCATTTAAGAACTCCAGCTAGTAGGTATTAGAAGCCAAACGGGGACATTCTTTAATTAAGTCTTTAAGATTTGTCCTAAAGCCTTCCCAATTTGTATTTCTGGGATTTCTATAGGTTTCAGGCTTTGAGATTGTGGCCTCAAGCTCCCACCTAATATATTTATGATCAGAACTGGAAAAGTCTTTAGAGACATGCCAGTTTGTAATATTTATCATTCTGGTTGATTTAAAGCTCAGAGTGAGGTCTATGACCTCCTGTCTGTTAGAAATTTCAAAAGTTGGTGTGTTACCTTTGTTAACTATATCTAGATTATTAACTAGCAAATATTCCAAAAGGGACTCACCTCTACGGTTAGTATTACTGCTGCCCCAGATGTTATGATGGGCATTGGCGTCCGCCCCAATAATTCCCATCGTTTCCTGTCTTTTGAGATAGTCAACTATACTCTCAAGGCAGGTCGTTGGGACTTGTTCCTCAAATGGGAGATACAATGAGGCCAGGATGACTTCCTGGCCCCCTAAATTGATCATTACTGCCACAGAATCTCTGGAACATAATGACCACATTGGAAAACAATTTAATTCTATTTTTGCAAGGATGCAGGCTCTGGGCCTTGGGCAGTTTGCTTGGATAAGTACATATCCCTTCAGGCCCAGTCCCGCGATCCTGCTATTTTTGTTAATCCATGGTTCTTGTATAAGAATAATATCAATGCCATGACTTACCACATATTGCTGCAGAGTTCCACTGGCTGCCCTGCAGTGATGGAGATTTATCTGCAGCAGCTTGATCATAGTGATGAGGGGGGATCACCCCCGGGATGTGGTGGAGTTTCCTCCTTTCCACTGCCCAGGGACGGTTTGCGGTATACGGGCCCGGCCGCGCCGACGGCCTGACGCCCCACCCCGTAATCCCTCCTGCCTCCGTGCTCCGTTCGTTGCCGCCTGGTACCAAGCTTGGCAGTGACAGATACACTTTGGCCCGAAGTGGATCCGGGCACAGTGACGCCAGCCGCCGAGACAGCCGCACCCTCACCACCCGCTGTTTTTCCCACCTCTTCACCAGTCTTCATATCATCCGCAGCTGTTTCCGGTGTGGGTGCGTCTTTTCCTGGAAAGAATTTTACCTGTAGGTTGTGGAACCCGTGGTAGATTCTTCCATTCTTCTCCTCAATGGCTTTGGCCACAGATTCGGGAATGGATGCCACAAAGTACATCCCATGTTTATGGGTCTTGTTACCAAGAATCTTCCATCTTTCAGTCTGCAGACCCGTATTCTGTACCTGCAGATTCTGTAGGCATTCCTTAATACCTTCCACTGGGTTTGGTATGAAGGTGCCTATCTTCCTGAAACCCTCAAGTTCTTTGGGGTCGCAGGTTTTCAACGGTGCTCCCTCCCATGGGGAGAGCTCCGCAATATTACTAACGAACCACTCCCTGGTGGACTCGTCCTTGCAGTTCACCACGAGTGCTCCGTCTCTCAGGGAGTAGCCGTTGAAGCCAACGGGGGTTTGTTCAACCTTCCTCTCCCTCATTCTTTTCAGGAGCTTGAGCATAAGGCCCTGAAAATCTTCGTCCTTCAGTTTCTGATGAGGATAATCTGTGTGGGCAACTGCAACCTTGATGCTTGCGGCTGCTCCACTATAGTCCATTTTTGGTTTCTTCACCCTTTTGTAAGGTGAAGGAGTCTCCTGCTTCTCCCTACCTCTCTTCCTCTCATCCTTGGATGTTGAGGGTTGAGTTTCGGTGGGAGTCGCCTTTTTCTTTTGCCGTAGAAAGTTCTTCCTCTGGCTATGCGTCATGTTCTTCCAGACTTCGTCTGGAAGTTTGTTTATATTGATCTCAGAGGTGGTTGCCAGCTGCTGTGCAGGTGGTTCCCTTTCCTCTGCGAGGGCTCAGACCTCTTGTTCAAGGTTAGCCATCAGTTCAGAGACCGATTGGCTAATTACTGACGAGTCAGTCGTATTTGACTCCATGGAGTCCTCATTTATTTTAATGTTTGTGTAATTTGGGTTCATTTTGTTCCCACGAGTAGCAAAGGTAATAAAAGGTCACCTATAGCAGAGCCTTGTTACTATAGGAAGGCATTTATTGAAACCGGAGGTCGCCCAGGTGTCCGGAGTTCGCATAGTAGGACTGAATCACCCTCAGCCATTCATCCAATAGCCTATGCAGTTCCGCCTGGATTGGGGGATGTTTATCGACTTCCCAGTTCCGATGGGTTTCGTCAGTGAGGAGGAACTCCCCACTGTGCAGGGGTACCACGTGCAGGACGAGGCTCTTCACCTCGCATGGGTTCTGGTACTAATAAAAATTTCTCAGAAGCCAAGACCAATCGGACTGAGAGATGCCTATCTCCCTGGGTGCTTTGTAGCTACCCTTCACCCACGTCAAAATACTTAAGTCACGGTTAAAATTGACTCACAGATGCTCTGAACTTGACATAAGAGATTACTAGACTCTATTGTGCATGTTTCCGAAACGTTACTGTAGTTTCAATCTTCAAGAACAGCCTTAGGTCATCTATTCATATAATTTTTATTATTAGAAAACAAACAATAGATTACCTTGAAAGAAATCATTTTTAGATAGATAATATATATATATATATACTTAAGTACTTTGGCTCGCGAAACATAAAAAAAAAGAAGTAATTTGGGAAAGAAACTACACACTAGCAAGCTGGTAAAACACTGCCTTTATTTATCAAGTAATCCTTCTTATATAGTATCTGGGAGTTGTTTACACTCTCAGTAGAATTAACCTCCACTATTACTAGGGTCTGACCCTTAACTCCCCCCCTCCAGTTTCCAGACACCTTTTGGAAACTAAAAGAAGTGGCTAGGCTGGGCAATTAGTAGAGCTTGCTCCTGTACAAACTTACAGCTCCCAGACACAATAATTACATTCAATAATAAGGAAATAACAAAGAAAAAAAAACTGTAGCGTCCTGAAATGAAGAAAAATAACCACATATAATATGAATATTAAAAAAAACAATCATTGTCTTCACACACACAAAAAAAAACTTCGCTTGACACACAAAACTAAATATATACAATTAACATGGTACATCTTTATATGACATGACGTTTCTATATAGAAAAAAAAAATTAATACAAGGCACCCCAGATCCCAAAGGAAACTTTAATTGCTCAATATGAAAGGTCCGTCGTCTTCTTGGGCCCCCAACACTCTCGATGGTGACTACGTTGTGTTCTCTCAAGACAACGACACGGAATGGCCCCTCGTATCTCCTCGGTTCTTTACTCCTGTTGGACCCAATCCGCCGGTATACAATCATCCCAAGTTTCAACGCCCCCGTGCAGTCTCGCAACCTCGCGTTCTCCCTCGTCACCCTGGTTCGTTATTCCTTCCAGATTTTTCTCCTCACCTTCTCCCAGGCCCCGCGAATTTGCACGTGGTTAGCCACAATATCGCGAGCAAACGTATTGTCACCGATTGTCCCACCGAAATCCCTACTAGGCCCCTGAACTCCGAACAGCACCTCAAATGGAGAAAACCCCGTTACGGAATGAATCGAGTGGTTATTCGCCGCAACCGCTTTCCGCATCGCTACATCTGGAGTCAGCCCCTGGTCGACGTGATAAACTCTGAGATGGTCGCTGAGTGTACCATGCAAACGTTCCACCCCTCCCCTACCCTTCGGGTGTCCCGGAGTGTTGAAGTGCCACGTGACCTCCAACTTACGCATTTCTTCACTCACCACCGCATTGTCGAAGTCCCTCCCTTTATCAGACGTTATGCTATCCGGTACCCCGTAAAACATGAACCATGTCCGGAGAGCTGACAACACAGACTCTGCTAGACTGGATCAGGTGAGCCATGGCGATTTTACTGAACACATCGATGACCGTTAACCACGTAAACCCCCTCTAGGTGAACGTGTCAACTTGCAGGTCCCGGAGCGGCCGATCGCCTGTTGGCATAGCTTCTTGTACGGCTCGCGGTGGGTGACGGTCGTATTTCGTTGTCATGCAGACCTCGCATGTTCCTATGACCTCTTGAATTGTTTTCCGCATATCTGACCAATAATACCGTCTCCTGAGTGCCTGTAACGTCTCATTGACCCCGCTGTGATTGCTCTTGCCTTGGTGATACGCCCCTGTTAGCTCCTTTTGGCGCTCAACATCTCTAATGGTTTCCACCATGACCCTGCACCGAATGAAGACGCGGTCCGGAATCTGGTCCGTCTTCCACCCTTGCTTGATCTTTTACCAAATCACGGCGTTCCCCACATATAGGTGGTGTGTTCGACCTGGTTTTGACGCGTCCTTCAGGGCTTTACATACTAGATCCAATCTTATCCCTGGTTGTGACGAAACTACGTTGATCAGCGACCTTCCGTAACGTGAGTATACCCGAAATCTTCGTCCTCCAGATGATTTGGCGCGGTTTATCGTTGACGATCTCGTCAATTTCCTCCAAATCTTCCGGTCTCTCGTCTGTGGTATTCTGTTCCCCTTCGCCTCCTGGTGACCAGTCTTGAAGAAATTGATGGTTGTCCTGCGATGGCCCCGCAGTGTCTCGCGGCATGTCTGGTACAAACCGCCGGTAATAGTTCAGCGCTCCCAGCAGCCTCCTGATACCCTTTACATCGCGGGGGATTGCCCTCTTGGTAATTGCTTCTACTTTGGACTTATCCGGCTTCACCCCATCCCTTGACACGGTGTGACCCAAAAAATTTATTTCTGCCCTACCCAAAGTGGGCTTCTCCGGGGACAATTTTAACTCGAATTCCCGAACCCTCTCAAATACCTGTCTCAGGTGTCGTTCATGCTCCTCCTCCGATTTACTGAACACCAGGAGATCGTCCATGTAAACCTGGCAGATCCCTTCATCAATACCCCTAAGGAATTCGTCCATTAATCTTTGGAACGTGAGGGGGGCATTCTTCAACCCAAACGGCATCCTGGTGAACTCATAGTGTCCCCGTTCGAATGTGAAGGCCGTTTTCTCCTGATCCCGAGGATGAAGTCGGATTTAGTGATATCCAGCCTTCAAATCCAGAGTACTGAAAATTGTGGCTCCGCTGAGTCTATCCATGATGTCGTAAAAACGAGGAATCGGGTACGCCTCATCTTTTGTATTTTCATTCAATTGACGAAAGTCAACAACCACCCTGTATTTCTCCTGTCCCGTCGGAGTCTTCTTTTTGACCGCCCACAGGGGGCTATTGTATGGGGATGAACTATCGATGATGATTCCCTGCCAAAGTAATTCCTCCAACTCCTCCCGAATGTGTTGTCGTAACGCTTGGAGATAACGCCTCTCTTTCACGTAAGTGACCTTTTCCTGTTTTAACGGGATTTCATGCACTGTTTTACCCGTAACTCCTTATACTTCCCCTTCCTGAAAAAAAATGTCTCGGAACTCATGCAATAAATTTGCTCTCCACTCTACCCACCTACTTACGGCCCCTACTCGCGCGCCCCTAACTACACGATGACATGCGAATGACCTCCCGGCTAATCTCACGGACCACCTGCCCTACGTATTTTTTACTTCCACGCCCACTTTTTTTAAAAGATCACACCCAACTATGACCTGGTATTCCCTGGGCATACTCTCTACCACATGCACTCGCAACCTCGCCCCTGTTTTACCCCACTCGTCCAACCCAATGTTTGTCTCGCCCATTACTTTACACGGCCCTCCCAAAGTAATTAATCTGCAATCGCATTCCCGAATCTGAAGTGCCTTCCCCCTAACACATAAACTCTCTATCGCTATGTTTGACAACAGGGTGCTCGAACTCCCTGTGTCCACGAGACACTTCACTCCACACTTAGTTTTGATAATAGGCAACAAATTCTTAAGCTTACCTTCTAAGTTGTTGATGGTGCAAGCTCGGTCGCCACTCTCAACGCACCCTCCTCATACTGACGTCTGCTTCCGTCTCACCGTCAGCACCTGGCGCCGTCCTTGATCCTGAGCTGCTTTCCTTTGCCGGTTCCGGCCGCTACTCCAGCTGCCCTCGCCGCCACTGCTCCCCAGCTCCTCCTCCGTCTCTGAAGATCCAGATCCACTGGTCGAGTCCCTGGAAGCCTCACCTCACTTGGCCGAGTATCTTCTTATGCGCACCTCCTGCGCATTTACCTAAATCGGGTCTCCGTGGTATGTATCTTTCTGGCGGAACATGTATGGGCATTGCCTGGCTAGGTGCCCTTTCATTCCACACTCGTAACATCTGGTGCGAGGGCATTGTGCTACCAGATGTCCTGCCTTGCCACATTCATGGCACTTCCTCTCCTCCTTTCTAACATTCTTCTTATCTATGAACGGCCTTCTGTCTCTTGGTAGCGTTTCTCTTCTACCCACTTCTCCATCTCTCTTCTTCCCTAGGTCTTGTCTTCCCTTATACTTCCTTACTTCATTCCTGCGGTAGGATACTCTACTCCACCCTGGTTCAAAAACCTCCCGTTCCTCCTCATCACGAACACTTGCATCTACCATTTCCTGGGCCCATTCTACGAACGCCTTGACCCTAGGAAGACCATCCTTCTTGCCAGTATCCCTGGCCAGCTGTACCTTGAGCACAGTGGTCATAAAGAGCATCCAGGCTTCAACGGAGCTCGTGTCCATTACCTCGCGCAGCTTCTCATTGATCTTATTCAACTTTGCGAGAAGTCCTGCAGCGTACTGACCGTTCGACTGATTGGCCTTCTTGGTCTCCCCAAATAACTGGAGCATGTCTTCTTCTGGGGCCCATCGCCCCCCCCCCTCCATAAGCCATTTTCAGCCTTTCCTTGATGACTGGCCACGTAGTATCTTCATCGGCTTGAATCAGGTTCAGAACGCTCCTCCTTACTCGACGCGCCAGGGCAACCCGTTATCTCTACGCGTCTGCTTCTTCCAACAGATCTGCTGCTACCTGGGACTGAATACTGGCCATGATACCATCTCCGCCCTTAATAAAGTGGTTAAGTTCACCCACGTCACCATTGAACCTTTCCAGGTCCGATATCTCCCTCCTGATATCTTGTGCATTGGCCTTTTTTATTTTCATCCTCTCTAGCTCATTTGTTTCTTGTGCGATCCTATTCGCTTCTTGAGCTGCTAAGTCTGCTCTCGCCATTGCTAGTGTGGTAGATGGATATGGAGGAAACTCTGGATTCACCTGTTCTGGCTAATGCGGCGGCTCTAAGGTTAACGTTGCCGGTCTGAGAATGCTTTGTCCTTGTTTTTCATTCATATTGAAATTTGTTTTCCCGGTTTCTTGAGAAAAAAGTGACAAACAACAGCAACAACACACACAAAAAAAATTTAAATACTTCACAAAAACAAAAAAAAAATTATCCTTGTGACTTCAAATAATTTTCCCGGGTTCCGGCACCACTTAAGTACTTTAGCTCGCGAAACATAAAAAAAAAGAGTAATTTGGGAAAGAAACTACACACTAGCAAGCTGGTAAAACACTGCCTTTATTTATCAAGTAATCCTTCTTATATAGTATCTGGGAGTTGTTTACCCTCTCAGTAGGATTAAGCTCCACTATTACCAGAGCCTGAACCTTAACTTATATATATATATATATATATATATATATATATATATATATATATATATATATATATATTATATATATATCTAATTTATATATATTTATAAATTTAGCATACATGATGTTAATTATGAGCAACGTTATTTTCCAGATGTAACCAACGAGATGGTCCTTGCTCAAGCCTTCATGTTCTTCTTCGCCGGTCTGGACAACAATGTCCTCCTTATCCTACATACTGCGATTGAATTGTCTTTAGCGAAAGACTGCCAAGAGAAAGCTCGTCAAGAGGTGAGGAGAGTTCTGAAGAAACACGGAGGATATTCGTGTGAAGCTGTAAAAGATATGAAGTATTTAGAGCAATGTATACAAGGTAGGTGATCAATTATAAGTGTAGCATATCTACAAATACTACTTCAACATTTATGATTTTTTATTATTTACCTTATTTATGTATCAACCTTGTTAATTTTTTATTAAGCTGCATTCGACTTATTTTGTATTAAGTAAATAATAAAGTAAAATTCTTTGCCACTGCTACCTCTGTTGGAAGCAAGATTAACTTAAGTGTATCTACATCGCCTGATGATTGAACATTTCAACTAAAAATTGAGGCAAAAGGAGTAGCGAACATAAAATGAGTAATCACTCAAATATAAATAATAAACGATTTGTGGAAGAAAGTGGTCCGGGTAGAGGTCACAATGAATTTCTCGTAGAATGGGAGAACAACTTTATTGATTAGTCAACGTTTCAATAAAGTTGTTCTCCCAATCTACGAGAAATTCATTGTGACCACTACCCGGACCACTTTCTTCCACATATATTATCAAGGTCAACAATTATCATTCAATAAAAATAAACAATTTGGTTTTGGTGACGTTCAATTATCATTTAAACAATATATTATTTAGAACGTTTTTTTTTTTTAATACATATAATATTATATCAAATATGAAACAAAATTGGTCAATTTTTGAGTTTTAAATATTTTTATTTTTAAAGAGAAAAGATAGGCCCTCGGCCGGGATTCGAACCCGGAACCTTTGTCTCTCAGTGACAGCGCTCTACCATTTGAGCCACCAAGGCTGCCTGCCGACAAAGGACATATCTTTTCTCTCGTCCGATTCCATGTCCTCGTGCTCCCGCAATTTCTGCGATGAATACACTAGAACGAAGTTCTTTGAACATTAATATAATTTTAGGATCTTATTGACTTACGTCATATTACTATTTATAATTTTTTATAATTATTGATAATTTTTTGGAGTTTTAAATATTTTTATTTTTAAAGAGAAAAGATATGCCCTCGGCCGGGATTCGAATCCGGAACCTTTATCTCTCCGTGACAGCGCTCTAACATTTGAACCACCAAGGCCGCCTGCCGACAGAGGACAAATCTTTTCTCTTTAAAAATAAAAATATTTAAAACTCAAAAAATTGACCAATAATTATAAAAAAATATAAATAGTAGTATGATGTAAGTCAATAAGATCCTAAAATTAAATTAATGTTCAAAGAACTTCGTTCTTGTGTATTCATCGCGAAAATTGCGAGAGCACCAGGACATGGGATCGGATGAGAGAAAAGATTTGTCCTCTGTGAGATTTAAAACTCCAAAAAATTATCAATAATTATAAAAAATTATAAATAGTAATATGACGTAAGTCAATAAGATCCTGTTAAGTGTTATCAAAACAAACGCTATCAATAGAAATCAAACGCTATCTAGCGTTTCGAACGTTTTTAAGAAACCATTTTATTTGACTTTTCTGTAAATATTCGTTCTAACGTTCTTCCCGCTAGGTGGCAACCATATATATCAATAATCAAAGCAGGTGGCCTTGGGTAGCACAAATGGTAGAGCGCTGTCACGGAGAGACAAAGGTTCCGGGTTCGAATCCCGGCCGAGGGCCTATTTTTCTCTTTAAAAATAAAAATATTTAAAACTCAAATATTGACCAATAATTATAAAAATTATAAATAGTAATATGACGTATGTCAATAAGATCCTAAAATTATATTAATGTTCAAAGAACTTCGTTCTAGTGTATTCATCGCAAAAATTGCGGGAGCACGAGGACAAGGAATCGGATGAGAGAAAAGATTTGTCCTCTGTGAGATTTAAAATTCCAAAAAATTATCAATAATTATAAAAAATTATAAATAGTAATATGACGTAAGTCAATAAGATCCTAAAATTATATTAATGTTCAAAGAACTTCGTTCTAGTGTATTCATCGCAGAAATTGCGGGAGCACGAGGACATGGAATCGGATGAGAGAAAAGATATGTCCTTTGTCGGCAGGGAGCCTTGGTGGCTCAAATGGTAGAGCGTTGTTACGGAGAGACAAAGGTTCCGGGTTCGAATCCCGGCCGAGGGCCTATATTTTCTCTTTAAAAATAAAAATATTTAAAACTCAAAAATTGAACAATTTTTTTTTATATTTGATATAATATTATATGTATTACTTTAACATTAGTATATTGAGAATTATTTGTTGTATATTTAGCGTTGTTTACCACTTTTTTCCAGAAACCTTGAGGATTCACCCATCTCTTCCATTTATTGTTAGAATGAGTGATAAGGCAACAGAAATCGGTGGAGTAAAAATTAAAAAAGAAACGAGAATTGTCATACCCTTGCATAGTTTACAAATGGACCCTCAATATTTTCCAAACCCTGAGGTCTTCGATCCGGAAAGATTTAACGATCCGTCAAGCACAAAATATATGTATCTTCCGTTTTCTGAGGGACCACGCATGTGTCCAGGTAAGTTGTTCCTTTAACTTGTTCCTAACAAATATTGACATAAAACATTAAATAAGTATTAAAAGTAATATATGAGATTCATTATATCCTTTTATCAATTATCAGTCATTGGGAGTGGTAGAGCACTAAATTGCCGTGTCAATTGTGACAGGTCCCGTATTCCTAATCAGCTGTGACAGTATTTTTTTTTGTCTTAGTAATAATATTAATAATAATAATTTCTATTTGAGAAATTATAGAAATGCCATTTGCATTTCCGAAAACATCGCCTTAGGGATTCACATGTAGGTGTGGATGGATAACCCCCAATTGAGGGCCTTCCTAGCATGTTTCATCTCTCAGTAGTAGATCCCTGCTCCAGAGACATTTCAGCCTCCTAGCAAGTGAGACTCGTAATTTTTTTAGTGTTTCTTCATTGTGTCAGTCAAGAATAGTATGACGAGGTTTTTGTATTATTCAAAAACCTGGTTCATTTAGAAGGGATAATGATTTATATAGTTTATATAGAAGGGATAATGATTAATGTAACGAAGGAATTTAATTCCAGTTGATTCAATTGCATATTGATTTTAAATCTATTTGTATGAATATCACAATAATTATAGTTTCATAGTTTAAAAAAAATCATATCCATCATTCTTCATTCCCTTATCTTTCAACGTCACACTTTTTCTGTTTTCTTTGCCAGGAATATCTCTTTTATTAGTTATTTAATCTAAAAATAACGTTATTGAACAATAAACCAAACTTTATTTCAACGAAAATGCTTTTTTATCAATGGATAATTGTGATTTCAGGTAAGAGATTCACAATAATCGAGACTGTTACGTTCTTTGCTCACATTCTCGACAATTTCGAACTTGATCCAAGCCCGGAGATGGAACTTCCACTCAAATACAACCCCAATGCTTTATTGCACGCACCAATCACCGACAAGAAAATCTCCGTCATCTTGAAAAGAATAAGATAAGTCAAATTTTTTTTAGATTTTTACAAATTCTTCTCATAACTTGTGTAATTTTGATTTTAATTTTAAATGATTTAAATAATAAGGAATCTTACAATATTAAAATATTATGTATATATCATCAATTATAACTATACAGTAATAAACATTTTTGAAAAATCGGCAATTGTTTACCCATGAAACCTACCTCCTTACCTCCTCTAACCTCTTCTTATCACTGGTCTTATTTTAGTTATTTGTTTGTGCGTTACTATATTGTTGTATGTATTATTTTGTTGTGTTCTTGTCTTGTTGATATTGTTTATTGTTTAATTGAACTTCTCTATTATTTATTAAATTTAATTTTGAGTTTTAGTCTAATTCCTTTTGTTTTTGCATATTTAAAATGAACGGAATAACACTTTAGGTATGGCCATCTTTAGGATAGAACTGGAGATATTTTCGTCGAAAGTGTAGAGAAACTGTATATATCAGATGGGTCTAGAATTAGCATTTTATTATTTTATATAGGCCTATTTATACATACGGAGTTAAGCTTTGGGGCTCTACTAAACCATCTAATTCATCTTGTATCCAATCCTTGCAATCCAAAATCCTCAATCCCCTTATTATGTCACAAACAAACTCATCCATCATGATCTAAATATCCCATATGTTGCTGATTTGGCCTAAAACTAGATACCTATCCTTCCATGACAAGCTCCATACTTAATCCGCTAGTCTCTCAACTTGCTTCCCATACTATTCCTGATAACCCTCCGAGGCGTCTCAAAAGAAGATGGCCTCGAGACCACCTACTATAGAACTTTATTGGAGTGCTACCGATGGGTAGTTTCTCCACAAGTGTTTTTCATGTCATATTGTACATATTAGCAGATTTACTTATTGTAATATTATTATACAGTCATTTGGGGTTACTTTGCTCATTTTTTAAGTTTATCGTGTCTAATGTGCATAAACTGCATTTTTTGGCGTATTTTGAGTTCTATTGGGACTTTTGTTTTTCTTTAGTATATTTTTTATCAAACTGCTGAAGATAAAGATTACATTTGGTAATGTGTAAAATATAATACAAATTTAAAATTGGAGCAATGTTACCCAGGGGGTCGGAAGACTGCGCCAACTGATAAACTCGGTCAGAATAATCTCATTTTGTCTTCTGGAGTATGCTAAGTTTGCTTGTTTAAAAGAAAAGGGAAATTTAAAGAAACCAATTGATGCTACAACAAATTTTTATTTTAAGAAAATAATGCTGATTAAAAAAATATTTCTGAATAAACTTGATAATGCAATATACAACAATATACACATGTAGTTAAATATTATTAAATTTAAGTAAAATGTAAATAGTGTAAAATTAAATCAATTCCTTAACTTCAAAAATTGTTCTAGTTTTAGAAATAACTTTCGGTATCGTAATCTATTGCATCTTCTTTCTCTGGCCACTTCAATGATTTCAGGCTTTTGACCATGGTTGAAATACACAATAACTTCCAGGTGCCTTGATAACAGGCTTAAAAAATACGGGCTTTTCTTGGACGATCATTTCTTCGTGGTTACTCATTTCTTCTTCAGCCAATTTCCTTTCGTAAGATAAAAGGTCATCATCTGCTTCGTCTGTATCACTTCCAATTCTACATCTGTTTCACTGGCCAAGAATATGAGAGGAAGTGGTTAAATCGGAATTCGGTGGTACATTTATTGAAAGTATTTTCTTCAGTTTCACTGAATATAGGCAGCATTCCAGGTTTTTTTGTGTGCTTACCTGCTAATTTATATATAATAATGCGTCGTGGTATTTTGAACTTAAATGCAGTTTCTCTTTGACTCATTGCCTTATTTCTTATGGCTGCTAAACACATTTCGAGTTTGGCTTCATCATAATTTCAATTTTCTTACATATTTACGAAGCATCCCGTTGTGTAAATTAAAGTATAGCAATGCTTATCATCAAAGAAAGTCATTTAAGATAAGGAAGAAGTAATTCAAAGTTTTTAATGGAATGTGAAATGTTGAGGTTACTTTGCTCCAGTCAAAATGATGGAGCAATGTCACCCCACAATATGGCGCAAAGTTACCCCAACCATTACAAATATAATTTATCACTTTAATATTGAGTATAAATTAATTCCAATAAATTAAAAGTAATAAGTATACAATTTTATATACAATTGAGCTATCACTTACCTTCTTAAACAGATACTAAAGGTGTCGTCAACAAAAATAAAAACACAAAATTTAGAGCTGCAACTGTACTTTAATTTACAAAGCAGATAAATCAATAATGAATCGCTGTCTAGCTCTCTGCGTTATTCCAAACAGTTACCTTTTTATAGCTGTAGATATACGAAAAATAAAAATAACCAAGTTGTATATCTAATTTGAATGACGTAACGATAATCTTTCTTACTTTTTGGAGCAAAGTCTCCCTGGGGTGAGCAAAGTAATCCCATCTGACGGTAGTTGTAAATACCAATAAATTAAATTTAAAAAAAAATTATTTTACTTTGTGAATTTCAATTTCTAATAATATGAATACGAAGGTAGGTGTTATCAGTATCAGAATTATCAGTGTTCAGGTTATAAACAATGCCAGGTAACAGTCCTTGAGTACAGGCTAGTAGGTACACCTTTACCATAAATCTTTACCTTATATTACAAAATATGAAAAAATATATTGTATTTGTTAGAGTTGAAAGTCTGAATTAAAGTTGATAGGTGTGGAATGGTAGGAATTATAATATTTCTTGCATTAGATAAATATATATAAATATACAATTTCAAATACTGTCTCAATATTAATTACTTTTGTGCATCTATATTTAATCTTCATAGTTTATCAGAAAATGGTCTATTCATCTTCTCAAATATTGGCAAGGATTTAATAATAACTCGAAAAGATGAAAGTAGAAATAGATTTAGAATTTGGAAGTTCAATAATATAGAAATTGAAAACGAGAAGTAAAATTACTAATTGTTATATGAGAAGTTTATAAAAAACTAAAATAAACCCTAATCGCAAAGTTTGTACGTGGTTTTATAATGTGACCGACGCACTGTGGGGCCAAATCGAAAAAACCCGGCCAAAAGTCGAAAAAAGCTAAAAATCGTTATAAAATAATTTACTCGGGGGTTTTGGGAGTCTCTGATCACGAATATGAACTCAGAATTAGAAAACTCAAAATGGCGAATCCAATATGGCGGATACATCTTTTGAAAACCGTATAAAACAATTAATTTACAATTTGTTTCTTAATTATTAGATTTTAATTACACATAGAGCAAAAATCAGTCAATAGCATTAGTAATCTAATCATTATAATCGTATGATATTAAAATTTAGAATAAAAAAGTAACTTCGTAATTCGATTCTGCATGAATGTTTCGGTTTCACTTGTACTGCTATCGTTTAATTCACTTTATTCTAATTGAGCCAAAATACTGTCATAAGTTGGAATTGATGGAGGTTTTAATAATTTTAATACGTCCTCACTTAACTATTTTAATGGTCTTTGTGGAATTAGTTAACAACTTGAAGTGAATGGGTCACACATTTCTAAAAAACGTTTAAAGACATCTTCCATTGCCTTTTCTCTGTAGTTTTTGCGCGCAAATCGCAGCCTAAAATCTCGAAATAACTTATTTCAAGCTTCCTGAGCTTCCTGTGACAACTGGCCGATTGGCAAAATGGAATTATCGATTATTTCCTTTCCGTGAATCAACAGCTTATGTACAGTCGGCATATAATACTAATCGTAAATTTCTACAAATTGCCGAGCTGTTTCTATTGCGTATTTTTCATAAGCTTCCGTGTCGATTTCATGACCGCAAGATATTGCTTGTAGTATCACATAAAATCGATCAATTAATCAATTGTATGAAATATGTAACAAAAACTCGAAACATCGGATCCAGGCATGTAAAGTTGATAATCCAAACGCTAAAGCCTTTTCTTGTATGGGTATCTTCAAAATGTGATCTAGTTTATTAAAATTGGAAATAGACTCTAAGCAAACAAAACAACGTTGGGCAGATTTTCAGTCCATTAAGGAATCGCAAACTTTTTGATCGATAATAGATAAGCATAATTGGAACTTCACTAAAATTGTTTTTTCCGGGAAAAGTAGATGTAAAAGGTTGCATGCATTTCATCGATCTGTACTTGAATATGACTTTTTGTATCTTTTATTAATCGATCGCTTTCTTTAACGAATTGCAGTTTTATTTGCCTGCAATATCTTGGCGAGGATAGCCTTGGATTTTTCCAAATTACCAAGACTTCCCCAGATGACGGATTTTTGTAAATTAATTGTAGGGGTACGAATGCAGTGAAGAAAAGATTTTGGTCTGATTTGTTGTGATCTAATTCTTGTTTGTAGATGCTGTGCCCGGCATTACCGTCCATACCCCACTTTCCGATTAAGATTAAATTTTGCAATTTTTCTTCCGATCATCGATCAAATACCTCACATTGAGTTTTAAAAATACGTTGAAGCGTATGATGAAGAAGAGCTTGCAAACTTATTTCTGCACTGTCCTCACTTACAGTAATTTTTTCAAGAGGGTAACACTCTTTCCGAGCATTACTTAAAGTATTTTTATTTTTTAAAGAGAAAAGATAGGCCCTCGACCGGGATTTGAACCCGGAACCTTTGTCTCACCGTGACATCGCTCTGCCAATTGAGCTATCCAAGGCCCCTCCCGGTCGAGAACAAACCTTCTCCTCTTTTAGATCCTATAGCCCCAGCGTGCTCCCGCCATTTTAGCGATGAATACGCAAGGATGAAGTTCTTTGAACATTAATTTTAATTTAGGATCTTATTGACTTACGTCATATTATTATTTATAATTTTTTATAATTATTGGTCATTTTTATGAGTTATAAATATATTAATTTTTTAAAGAGAAAAGATAGGCCCTCGACCTATTTATAACTCTTAAAAAATGACCAATAATTATAAAAAATTATAAATAATAATATGACGTAAGTCAATAAGATCCTAAATTAAAATTAATGTTCAAAGCACTTCATCCTTGCGTATTCATCGCTAAAATGGCGGGAGCACGCTGGGGCTATAGGATCTAAAAGAGAGAAGGTTTGTTCTCGACCGGGAGGGGCCTTGGATAGCTCAATTGGCAGAGCGATGTCACGGTGAGACAAAGGTTCCGGGTTCAAATCCCGGTCGAGGGCCTATCTTTTCTCTTTAAAAAATAAAAATATTTATAACTCTTAAAGTATTTTTATTTGTATCTGTTAAAGTGAAAGGCAAAGAGTTCAGTTTCTCAGTCATTCTTGTTTCAATTTTTCGATAAATTTCTGTCGCCGGTGTGTTAAAATCATTCTTCACAATTTGGAATATCTCTTTCCTTGTCAAACCATTAACTTTTGTTGTACTAGAATCTGAAATATGTTGATCATAGCAATGTTCAATTAAGATATATTCCTTGTTTATTATAATAATTAATAATTATATAATATTAAAATTACAAAAGATTTATGCTTACAACTTAATATCGGTTAGTTACAAAACAAATTTTAAGGTTTTAGAAAAAAATCGGTTATTAATAAAGGCGGAATTATGCGGAGCTGAAATTTAGATATATTATTCGTATTATGTTTCTCTACGATCTCGAATAAATTACAAACCGGAACAATGTGGAACATTTTAGTAATGTCTTTTTAAATTTTTTTTTTTTTTTAATGTTAGAAAGCAAGCATGCCTATCTTATTCTTATACTTTTTGGGTAGATATAATAACATTTAACAAATTTTTATATTGTTTAACATACCTGAAGGAATCGAATCCATTTTATTTGGAATAAAATATGCTAATATACAAATATTGAGACGCCTTACAATGTTACCTGTTTTCTTCTCATCCAAACATAACACTGGCCGCTCGCTCG
Source organism: Arma custos (assembly GCA_037127475.1). Taxonomy (NCBI): domain Eukaryota; kingdom Metazoa; phylum Arthropoda; class Insecta; order Hemiptera; family Pentatomidae; genus Arma; species Arma custos. The sequence continues at coordinate 87,556,653 of CM073764.1, read as the reverse complement.
AGAGCTAAGTTCCAACTGCCATCTGCCGGTGTATTGTCAAGTTAAGGGCCTATTATGAATGGATTTTACTTCATTAGGGACTACTTTAGCCAACCCTGCATAGAAAAATCTCCTTAGAAAACTTTCATTTTTTCGACTTTTGACCGGTTTTTTTCGATTTGGCCCCACTGTGCGACGGTATCTAATCATGTTTGTAATTTTTTTTTGTTTATTTAACGCACAACAAATAATTTTTATTTTTTGTCACTAGAACGTTTTATTGATATTAAACTACTTTTCCTTCTCCTACGGAGGAAAACAGGTAGGGAATTATATAATTAATTATTGTTAGTATTATATAATAGTGTTATTCATTGGATATAAATATAACTGTGAAACTGATAAAATTGTCGAAATTCAACCTTTCCTGCAATAAACAATAATTTGAATAATTTGAAGTCTATAGTTATTTTCTTTTTCCATTCTCTTAACTAACCAAAAGAATTTAAGGAATTTTATTTTTAAGTTCATCTATTAATATTTTTTAGCATCAAATAATTTAAAACTTAATTTTTAATCGCATAAAAATATTTTTTTTATTTTATAAAACCAATGTTTACCCTCAAAAAGTCTTACTTAGTTTTTCATTGTTAACCCGCTTAAGACTTGAATATCTTGATGGCTTCACAGGAGAGATATTTTGTACTACACTTATTCTCTACCTAAAACAAAAATAAAAATCGAATAATCTGAAAGAAAAAGTGTTTTACACTGTTATATACTGTTTTACAATGATATTGCAATGCTTTTTTATTGTGTTGTCAAAACACAAGAAGTTGTTTGGAAGGTTCTGAACATTTGTTTTGCACGGGTCGAAGAATTAATGAGGTGCTCAATAAAAGTCAAGGAAAAAATAACTGATCAGTAAAATGAAATGGTTAAACTGTTTTTAATTATTTTCTGAGCATGTATCTGAAATTCTTGTAATGTCCACTGGTGTTTCCATAATAAAGGTATTTAAATCAATTAGAGGTTAAGGCTAAAGAAAAACCTTAGATGATACAAATATGTACGTATACTAAAATATACAGTCAAGAACCATGTATATTTTTAGTAAATGAAGACTACCGGGAAAACCGAGGTCAATCGATTTTTTTCTCAAAATGTATTACAGCGATTTAACGGCTGAAGACAGTGTCTGAGAAAAAATAAGGTAAGGTGACTTCCACGAGTTGGGCTTGTTAAGTCCCTCCCACATCCCTTTCATGTCAGATTGACAGGACCAGAAATCCACATGGATTTCTATAAAAATAATTAAACCGATTCTTCAGTAAATTTACTTAACAGAACGTTTAGGAAAAATTGAGTAACCTCGTTTTTCCACAGTAGTCTTAATATATATTGTATTTTGGAGAATGATAAAAAACAAGAAAATTGTTTAGGAAAGAAAATGCTCCAGGTGGAGGTAAAAAAATTCTCTTAATTTTGTTATTAGAAAGCCAACGTTTCGACTCACATTGTAGGTATTCTTCAGGGCTAAATACACAAGATACAGAATAATTCAAATGATATATGGAAAATAATAAAAATGTGTATAGGTATCAAGGTAAAATAAGTTAATATGATAAAATAAGTTAAAATTTTATTATTTACCACATATCATTTTAATTTGTCTGTATCCTGTATATTTAACCATGAAGAATACTGTGAATCGAAATGTTGGGTTTCCAATAAATAATTCTTCCTACTGAAGAGATTTTTTTTTTAACTCCACTCGGAACATTTTCTTTCTCATATAAATAAGCTCAACTAATATTATACAAGGTAATATTATCTATGCGAAATTTTCACAATCTACATTTATTTTTTTATTCATGATTGGTCTGCGTGTTTTTAAATCAAAATTGTCAACTATTAAATTAATAGGTGAAAATCAAGAACGATTAATTTCCTGTTTTTCTCTGCAATTTTCATGCTCGGTTGTATAAAGAGGAGGATCAATTATGTTAAATTGCATGTATTTAATTTTCTAACGCATCTTATCAATTTGCAACTTCATTAAAGCTATTTTAACACAATAGGAACCTTGAAAATAGCTGTTGTGGTTTCTTTTTTTTCTTCTTTTTTTTAAATTTTTTTTTAAACTTATTCACAAGTAAACATGACGCATGACCAGTTTAGTTGATTTTCATGTGTTGCACACATCGCGTATCCCTGCAGCAACTCCATCTAATGCTATCGTGTAGCAGTAACCTTCCCCTCTCCGGTCATAATAATATGAAAGTGCTGACACTATAGATAGCGGCAAACCGGTTCAGATAAGTTTTTCTGTTATCAGTCCGCGATATTACTTCTTTTTGTTTTCATCAAATTAATTAATATCGAAGTGACATGACATTGATTACTATCATCGGAATCGTTTGGGTAGATAGTGCGAAGGAAATTTTATTTGGATAGTATTTAACTTTAATCATCTCGCGTTTTTGTGAAAGACAATAACTTACAAATACAAAAACTCAAAGTACGTTGTTTATTTAATTCCTTAATTTAATATAGCTTTAATTTTTTTAATTATATTCGAGATTAAACTTGTAACTCTGATATCACCATTATTTTAAAATATAATGATTATTAAAAGACATGGAAGGGGCTATTTTTCGAAAATGGGATTTGATTTGGTTCAAAGTTTCACAGAAATAAAAACCCGACAATCGTCTATATATTTAGTATAGGTAGTTTTCATATAGGCATCTAATCGGTACCTCCGTATTACTTCCGTAGCGCTACAACCCGTGGTGGAGACCCACATTATGGTTTCCTCAATAAGCCTCCGCCATTCAGCTCTATCCTGTGCAGACACCTTCCGATTTTAGGTCCTCGCATCGGTTGCTTCTCCTCCTATCCACCGCAGTTTTGTTCGCGCGCATCTTCAAGTAAAGTGCAGGACCTCTTCTGAGAATTTCTTTGTGATCTAATCACATCCTTGTCATGCAGTTCCAGATTTTTTCTCCTTCTTCAGAACTCTCATTACTGAGCGAGTATATTTGTAAGAGCTTTCGTTCCAATACCATCATACATATCATAATGGATGTCAATGATAATCGAGAATGCTACTACAATCAAGGAATAAATGTGTGTAATTAATAGTGACGACTTAACTCTACTAAAGCTAACATAAATTTGAAAACACCACAATCTAAATCCTCAGATCTTCCACAGTCACCTTAATTATTGTATTTAATTTCTTTTAATCAATTAATAAAGTAAAATTTCCTATTTATTTAATTAAAAGTAATAAAGTACAATTTACTTAAATTAAAATTAATAACGAAAAATGTACTTAAATTAAAATCAAGTAAATTTACTTAAGTATAAAAATAGTTGCCTCAAGTTAAGTCACAACTTCGTTCGTTTCCTTTTTATTATTCTCGAAAATAAAGGTAATCGTGAGTTTTAATATGAAAAAATCATGTAATTGTGGAAAATGTGTGTATATCAGTGATCAGTATAGGAAGATATAACCTGTGTTTAATAAGTTTATTTCTTTAATCTACATACAGTCAGCAATAGTTACTATATTACTGTTGGTAATAATTTTGCTTTTATTTTCTAATAAAAAGTATATTAAAAAGAAAACAAATAAAAAGTTAAAACTTGTTATGAATTAAGTCGAAGCGACAATTTGCGGAATTGATACCGAATAAATAAATGGCCTAGTTATAGGCCATGAACTAACTAAAATATTTTCCTCATTTTTCGAAACAAGGGAGTCATATGACTGATAGTAGAAATCATATAATACATGATTCATATGAATAATTTTATATGATTATATATGATATAAAAATATGATAATATATTTATATGTATATTTTTCCTCTATGAGAACAAACGTTTTAGTTCATATTTAATTGTAGTATTCCAATAATGTAGTCGTTTGGCCAGAAATACTTCTATTAATTTCTGTACAATATTGTTATTCTTAAGGGATCTGGTCCCAGAATAAAATTATTTTTCTATTCTATTCTATTATGTTCTATAATGAATAAGATAGTAAATAATAATAATGATGATGCAAATTATGAATAAATGAAATATAATTATTGGGCACTCAATTATAATTATAATCAATTATAATGTCGCGAATTACGAAATAAATGGTTGTTTGCGCAATTAATTTAACGCGGAGAAGAGTCTTCTCCATTCCATTGTTCTCCCACCACTTAACGTCACTTTCTTGTTCGATAAGAGAAAACAGTCTTTATAGTTCATCAGAGACATTAACATTCAGATAACTACATGTGAGTACCAATCGTTTCTAAATGTTTTATTAAGTGTGTATTGTTAGAAATGGGAATCGATTGGAAAAAGAAATACCCAAACGCTTTACGTGTGTGAATGTTATTTTTTCATGTTGACGAATGAGCATCAAATATTAAAAAAAAAAAATTATTTTTACAATAACCTATAATTGAATCAGTTATTTGAGAAACAACTCATTTCCATTTATGGCCAAAGTTAAGTTAGGCATATTAAATTGGTGGTGAAGGCTAGACAAATCCAATACACATAAAACAATTAATCTCCACTTAGTAACCATGGTGATGCCGCATTTGCAAATATCTATTCCTTTGAAAAACACCTCATCTCCTGGAAATGTGTTTCTCAAATGACTTATAAAAAAATGTGCCTGAAAGGCAGCACTGTCTTTTGTTATTCTATTTTATCCAAACAGCTGTAGTGCTCTAGTGTTTATTGGTTAAAATGAGTTCCAGTGAAAGTGATAGTAATAATTCCGCACAATTAAAACAAAAAAGGGAGAAGCAAGTTGAGTATAAGTGTGAAAGAATAAAGAAGTCCTGTGTTAAGAATGAAGAATATACAAACTGGAAAGGGAATGCAGTTAAACCAAAGGAACATGGATTCGCTTGCAGGTAACAACCTAGAATATTTACCGGAGGCCTAGAACATCATACATCCTATAAACCAGAACATTAACCTAGGAAAATTTATCTGTATAGCCTAAGATTGTAATATTTTGTAGGTTTTAAATTATTTTGAACTAGTCCCAATGAAGGTTTGTTATTTTAGGTGCAAATGGAAATGTATACCGGAAAAGGTTACAAGGGACAAAGAAAATGAAACTTACACCAAGTTTATTGATGTTAACACAAAAAATGAACAGGATGCATACCTCCAATAGTGTAAGCCAATTGCAAGGAAAAGGCGAAAATTGGATGATGAAGAAATAACTAGTAAACAAAGTGTCACTCCTTTGTGTTTTCTGTATCTACATCTACTGGAAAAGTAAATGTATGTAAACGTGCATTTCTTTCGGTCCATGGAATATCCACTGAACGTGTCAAAAAAACTGTGTAAACTACTCTCTCAAGGCAAGTCACCAAAGGGCTTAAGAGGGAAAAATGCTCCAGGGAACATTAAACGAGGCCACATCATGAAGGCTATTGAAGACCACATAGCCTCTTTTCCCCAGAAAGAAGCCCATTACACCAACAGGTCTTACAAATACTTGAACGCTAACCTTAATGTAAGAATTATGTGGCAACTTTTAAAAGAAAAACATCCAGATTTGAGTGTTGATTACAAGTTTTATTTGAAAATATTTCATGGGCATTTTGACCTAACTTTTGGGCGGCCTCAGATTGATTCTTGTTGTAAATGTGAGGAACTGTCTGTCAAAATAAAAAGTCCATCTTTAAATGATGCAGCTAAAAGAGTTTATGTTTCGGAACTGCTTGTGCATAAAAGGAGATCAAAAAAGTTTTCCAAAGCCATTGAAAATATTAGACAAAAGTGTTTAACGGGTGAAAAAGTAGGTGGGATCTGCATGGACTTTATGCAAAACCTTCAACTTCCTCAAATACCAGTTCAAGACATATTTTACTTACGGCCGTTGACAGTGAATGTTTTCAACGTTCACGATGTTGCAACCAATAAAGCCAAGTTTTATGTATATCATGAGGGCTTAGCTAAGAAGGGGCCAAATGAAATTTGTTCATTCTTTGTTGATTATATCAATGAAGTTCTTGATGCTGGCGTTAGGCATCTTCATGTTTTTTTCCGAGGGTGCACCTGGACAAAACAAAAACACCGTAGTTGTGCGGTTTTTCTTTCCGTAATAGAAACTGGCCGATTACAGTATTCATCACTATTTGCCTATTCGAGGTCATTCGTACCTTCCGTGTGACCGTGACTTTAGTGTAATCAAACGAAAAATTATAACAACTGACAGAATTTACATAGTAAAACAGTACGCTGAACTTATGTTGCACTCTCCTGCTATTCAGGACAAGTTCCTGGTGGAAATATTAGAGAGTGAAAAAGTAAAGGATTTTTATATCATGGTGTGGTCAATTTTATAAAAATAAATGTAATATCTATTCTATAGACTACTATAGACTCAAGCAAGGAACATCCCAAAGGAAAACAAAATTAAATTCAACATTTCAACTTTTATGGAGCTTCATTACTCTAATAAACACGTAGGCCAAGTTAAAGTAAAAACCTTTATTGGTGGACTCAATAACCAAACTTTTGACTTGAAAAAAACCTGAAACTGGTTTACCAGAGCTTCCAAAAATCAGTGTCTACTTGCAAAAATGTGTACCTATCAATACCAACAAAATCAATGACCTCAAGAAAGTCGAAGCCTATATGCCTGCAGACATTGTTGGTGAATTTTATTCAAACATTGATGACTGGCCAACTAGCGATATGGATGAATTGAACTGTTTTAAGAAACTATGTTTGGAAAATGTGTATATATTATTTGAAAAATAAAATACTGACTTTTATTAATAATTTCAATTGTTTTACCTTTTATTTCATACCTGATATCATATCGTTTAGTCAGTCATTTGAGAAACAACATATCTCCAACAACGTTTATAATTTTTTTAAATATCATAACAATAACAACAATAAAATTTTAGTTTGGTAGAATCATTTTACCAAACCCCTGTAGAAACATATAAAAAAATTCAAAAAATATATGATGTTAAATATTGAACCAGCAGAGTTTTTTTTGATATCCCGAAAGTTTACTTTTTTGAATATGAGGTGTTTCTCAGATGATCGATTCAATTATAAAATCTTTTTTACTGGGCACATTGTAAATATATATTTCTTCGTATACATTATTGAGTTTCTTTGTTTTAAACATAAGAACATATTTCTAGCTGGAATAAAAATAATGCGTTGCTTGTGTAAATAAAGACAGAGATTTTTATTATCCTTTTATATACAGTAAAAACTAACAGAACTATAATAGGATCTGTATTTTTTTTTTCATAAGGCTCTTGTACACTACTTTTTATAGAATACCAAGTACAAATAGGGCTTACAAAATCTATTAGTACATTTTGTCGTGATAAGTTTCTATTTTTCAGAAATATTTCATTATTAGAATCTATCAATCAATATATATAGAATCTATGGGGTTTGTGTAAAGGAGAACGATTCATTTTTTAAAATAATTTATTTCTGTTATAGTTAGTTCTTCGCAATTCACTATGGATTTTAGGGAAATTATATGATTTGGTGATTCGGAGTTCACATTACAAACCATAGGTAATTACAATGTTTAGAACACTTGATCCCGTAGATTAAATCTTTTTAAAGAAAAAAATATCTTAGATGCCCTTAAGGTATATTTGGCGTTCAGAGTCAAATCAAATAATTCCAAATTCAATAATTGACTTTTTCACTCGTTTAGTCAAACAATGCTTCATGTTCCCGAAACTTCAGGTTCAGAACCATGAGGAATGAGGCAGAGAAATGTATTAAACCAAATTTCTCGACTAAACTAGCGACAAATATGGAACTGTTCCGGTATTGATCCTGAACGCCACATATTATGTATGTTATAAAGCTTTACTCAAATATTACAGATATATTAAGTAGAACTATGAACAGATATATATATATTTAATTTTCCTTTGTTTTTATTCTGACCTCTGAGAGGAAACTGTCAATGATTTTAAGAGTCAAAGGCTGTCGTATAGGACCCTTTTAATAATTAGATCACAATTTTATTCCTTTTATTTTCAAAATGTATATTATTCGACTAAGTTTAAGAATATTCTCAAAACTCTAATTAAAGCATCTTTCTATTTCATCAAATTAAATTCGTTTGCAAATTATTGCTATAAATCACTCAAAAAGTAAGATCAATTTAAAAAAAATAAACATGATTATTAATAGGTGCTTTTTGAGTGATTTAGAAAAGAGTTATTTCTTGTAATGCTCAAGAATTTCGCATATATTTATAAAGTGGCCTTGAACCAATTTCTTAACCTCTAAATAGTCGAAACAAGAATATAAATTTAGAACTTTAAATGATAAGTATGAAATTTCTAACTACTTTCCACTAATGCCAAACATTCTTTCAGAAATATTTCGTCTTTAGAAGGAATTTACAAGAAATTATTATTTCATTACACAATGTCTTTCATTTCCTCTATACTTCTTGTAATTACGGCAATAATCGGCCTACCTTACTTCCTCCTTTCGGTCTGGAAGTCAATGATCTACTGGAAAGTCCGAGGAGTGAAGCACATCCCTCCTTGGCCAATAGTAGGCAACTTGGGAGAATTGTTGAAGCTTGACAAGCACGTGACCTATTTCTACGATAAGGTAAGTCCTTATTACAACTTCTTTAGACTTAAAACCAACTTCTTTCATTGTTTTTAAGCTCTAATATACTTCCAGATCTATCGTGCGTTTCCGAACGAGAGGATGGTCGGCATGTACGAGTTTATGACTCCAACCATGGTCCTGAGAGATCCCGAAGTCATCGAGCAAGTTCTGGTGAGGAAGTTCTCAAGTTTCCCAGACCATGGACCGTTCTTGATAGAGGATGACAATCTTATCGCCGAAAGCGTGTTCGGTCTCAGGGGATCTGGTGCCAAGTGGAGGGCGGTGAGGTACTGCTATAACTTTATATTTATTTGAATGTTCCCATTAAATACGTCCTGTTGTATTTAATAGAATTAAGAAATTCCCATACTAAGCAAGATAACATGGGAAAGGGGATAACTGAGATGCAATTTATTGGATACAATAATACAATATTTCGCCCTTAAAACTCTTAGAAAAGTAGACATTTAAAAAAAAAATACAAACCTGAAAGCGAAGGGAAGATCTCTCAAGTATGATATTAAACAGAAACAGTGTTTATTAACAACAAACATAGTCTCCTAGAGCTTAGAGCGCGCCTATAGTGAGATTTGTCATGTAACAAAAATCAATGGTTGAGCTTTTTAAATTATTCAATGGGGAAGAAAACGTTCAGGTGGTCTAAGTAGAGTTAGTATATAATTCCTTAAAATAGCGATACATTTTTATTAGAAAGTGGCGTTTCGACTTACATTGCCGTTCTTCTTCAGGGCTGAATAACATAATACCTAATTATTTAAAACTTAAATGATTGATGAGGAACAGAGTACTATATATAATAAAAAATAATAATTAGTAAAAACTAAACTATTGAAGTAAACAGGACATAAAAGTATAAATAATTTCATCCTTCATTAGATCTTCCAGTTACCTATTTGGTTAACAATCTAATAGACAATAGGAAATAGTTTTTTGTTTATTGATGGGTTTAAAAAAGACACATGAAGAAAGAAAAAAACCCATAATAAAATAGTGGAGTCGATCGGCTTTTGTTTATTTCGTCTGTATCATGCCAGACACAGTTGGCCCGAGAGAGTGTACATTTTAAACAATAGTACAACTGTTATTGTGGGCTTGAACTAGACTAATTCGCTGCCCTCCAGTATAGTTTTGGTATCGCCGTCGATTCAACCACAGCGAATCGACCTGGTCTTTTGTATAGGCATTTTCGCTCGCCCCGCCGAGGAAAATTCCTGGATATTTCCGCTCATCCCGCCGAGCAAAATTCCTATGATCGGCGAAGTGAGGACCTCTGACGTATCCGAAATTTTCGATCACCCCGTTGATTTAAATCCACGGACGTCTACACCTCGTCGATTGCCCAGCCAAAGACAAACAGATAAGGAAGTTTTATTGTATTGTTTATAATGTTTCCAAACAGACAAACATTTATTAATGTCTTTGATGAACATTCATTTATTTTACAATTGTCCCCTTTTTCATTATTGGTTATTGCAATTGTAATTTTCCGTATAAGTAATTATTTTCGTTTAAATTTTTAATTTAATTTAATTAGTTTTTAATATCAAAGTTTATTTTTATTATTTTTTTTAATGTATATAAAAGATTTTAATTTTGTTTTAATAAACGGCTTCAAAAGGATGATATGCGATCTGGTCTTTTGAATCAGAATTTATTTTCCCATATATATTTCGGGGCTCATAACGAGAGGTCAGGATTAACAAACATTGTGCAACAAATTTTAAATTTTAATCGAGAACAGGGAGCAATGAACTCTTCATTTGTAATCTGTGAAAATAAGAGCAATTAATATGTATTTTTTTTTATCATTGCAATTGGAAGAACATTGTTTTGTATGCCATCAAATATGACCGTGAATACACGCGCTTTCCGTGTAATTTTTTAATGAGTATAAACCTGGACACTGGGCAGCCAAACGTGCAAGAACTTTTCCACCGCTGGGGAAGGGTTTTATAAAGAACTGACCACTTTTGGATGCAAACCCAACTTCATTTCAATTTGTACCCAGAGTTGAAATGGACAATTACATCCGCATCGTACTGCAGAGATATTTACATAATCTAACAAAAAACAACCTGCATTGTTAATCGAAAGGAATCTAAACCCTTACACAGCTCAACGCCAAACCTCTTGTTTCAGGACAGACAGACTAAACGAGCTGCATTACGAAGTCCTCCCACAATCACCTTATTCGCCAGACATATCTCCAACAGTTTTCCATCTGTTCAGTAATTAAATAACTTTCAGTAAATGACTTTCAAATCAAAAAATATTTTCTGAACAGATTTAATTACAAAACCCTTAATTTTTCAGTTCTTTGGTTGACAATTTGATAACAAGTTAATATTTTGAATAATATTGTTTTGATTTCATCAATTTGTTTTGCAAAATAAACTTTCGTTTGAAAACTGACATTTCATACAAAACGATCCAAAATGAAAAATACTAAGTGAAAGACTTGAAAGAGGTCAAGGCCAACAAGTACTTATTCTTATATTGTCATAATTCTTCTGAGACAAGTAAGTCACTCGTCCGATTTTAAATTTTTTCAGGATGAAACATACTCACAAAGAATATAATGCATTCCTTGACTTGTTATTTCAAAAAAGCCTAAGTCCTTTTTTTTCATTTCAGAAACAAACTTCTATCTGCTTTCACTAGCGGAAAAATGAGATCAATCATACCGGAGCTAGTCCAATCGTGCCAAGAATTCGTGGATAAGTGTCCCAAGACAATTGTCAAAGAGGACTTCACAGTATTCGCCATCGAGAGTTTTATGAAAACCATGTTCGGGACCGCGATTCTCCCAGCTGGCAAAGCCGAATTGGTCGACAACTGTAAGACAATATTTGAAGGCAGGAAGTACATAATGTTCCAGCAATTAGCCCTCACTTATTTTCCGAAACTGTCACAATTCTTCAACATGACGTTCATGTCGAACGAACTGCACATGTACTTCGCTTCAATAATGTATACTCTCCTCGAACAGAGGGCAAGAGTGGACTGTGGAAGAAGCGATTACGCTCAAATTCTTGTCGATTTGAAGCGAGAGAAGAAGATGACTATTTTCAGCAGGGATAATAGTAGAAAAAATGAAGAATTCGGTAAGGAAAAACAATTCATATATTTATTTTTATATCGATTAATGAAATCACTCTACAACTTAACATTCAATTTTATATCAGAAGAACTGGCAAGACGCTATAAATAACTATCACATCTTCTGGACAACAGATCTTCACTTGACTTACGAAACAAATGACTAATATATAACACTACATTAAGACATATTTGGACGTATGGATCAGAACTTTGTAACATGTAATATTTTTTTTTCTGCTTTGTTTTAAGGGACGATTCTGAATGTGTTTATGTCTCCGGTCTACTTATGTTAATAATTTGAACTACATATTAAATTTATTAATCATAATACAATATTAAATTGGTTTGTTTGAATGATTGCCAATACAAATGGTTTAAATGTATAATATAACTAAACTTCTTGTATTGGCAAGACGCCTGTAGGTGTTCCTAGCCTACTTAACAAATCTAACCCATTAAGCTCTGTCTTCTGCCATGATGATATCCATTTGCAGCTTCCTGAGGTCTCCACAAATACGTGAACTATTTACATAGATTCCAGGGGTCCTCAGTTACTCTGCGACAATTATAAAAGGGTAGTTGTGGATGTCCTGAGGAGAACCAGAATGTTCTTCGAGTAACTTAGACTACTAGTACTGCGTCACACTACAGATAGGTTACGTAGGTCTTAGCAGGTTACGATCTGCAACAAGAAGATTACTTCCTAGACAAGATTAGAAGGGCGAATCTTCCGGTGCATCTTCGATTGCGGATCACCAGAGATCCTAACAGATGGGAGGAATACTCCGGGAGGACTCCGTTTCAGAATGAACTATGACGAAAAAAGAAGTACATACTATACCACAACGACTAGAAGTTGGTTCAGTTCTTCTGGACAACTGGGTCTTGTGGAGTTTTGTGGTTTTGAACAGGGAAAAGGCATATTGGATCTGCCATTTAAATCTGAAATTTAAGTTTTATATGGACAGGAAGGCCAAGGTCAAACCGAAAAGAAAACTGCACGAATTATTAAAAACATTTTTTGGACTCGACAGACACTTGTTTGTTCATTTAACGTCCCTTTATGCTGCTATGGCTAATCGGACGATGCTACATTGGGAGCTATAAATTTTACCTATCCAGGTTTAAATAGGATAGAGATTTTAACGAGTACCTGACATCGTACAGGGTCGGGTCCCCTTTAAACGTCCCTTCCGAAAGACGGCGTAACTAAGGATTTTTTCCTCCCTTAAAAAAATCTTAGAGCCACCTGACGGGATACAAACCCGCAATCTTGGGTTTAATAGTTTGTTACGCTAACCACTAGACCACAGGTGACCGTCGACAGGCACTTGGTATCATCCTTAACTAGGTGGTCAACAGAAAGGTGATATTTTACGGTAGATAAAAAGTACATACGGGATTTATAGGTCTCTGCCACGATATCGAAAATTCAAATAACTCATAGTTTCAATTTGACAATTTGCTTTAATACAATAGGCTAAGTACGTGAGAGCTTTAGCACAGGCTCTTACATTCACTACGAACCCATAAACACATCTAAACATTCTCTTTTTTCAGATATAACCGATATATTAGTTATATCACAAGCATTTATGTTCTTGTTTGCCGGACTTGATACAACAACATTGGTGATGCTGCATTTGGCGTTTGATTTATCCCAAAATAAAGATTGTCAGGAAACCGTCCGACAGGAAGTCAAAACTATATTGAAAAAATACAATGGATGCACTTTTGAATGTGTGAGGGATATGAAGTATTTGGACGCATGTATAAATGGTAATGTATATTTTTTAAGAATTTTGAAAGTATAAATTAATGATAAAGTTTTTTTCCCCGGTCTTAAACACTTCTTTATTAGTTAATTTAAGCATGTACTCCAATAAACAATACCAATAACATCTATATACATATATCTAACGGGTATATGGTTGGTTCGGAACTTTATAAGTATTATCTTTGAGATTAGTAGCTTCAGTAGACTTTAGTTTTCCGGTTTATTTCTCATTCTTATTCTATTAGCACCACAACTCGTGAGGAATAAAGCCTTCCTATATTCTGAGCCGTCATTTTTCTCTGTTTGTTGATGCTGCTCCTAATGTCCAGCATTTTCTGCAGCCATACAATTCACCCGCGGCAGGCGAGGTCTAATCATTTTTCTGTGCCCAAAAATCTATTCATTAAGGAGCCTCCACTCATTTTCGCAATATTTTCTACGCATCTCAAACATTCAGATTTTATAAAATGCATCATCCTTTCAAATCTTTCTAGAAACGCTTGGGCTTTTTCCACCAACCAGCGTTCCGACGAGTATTTCAGAACAGACCTAATAAGGTTTTAAACCGTACAAAATAAATATTTAAATAAATAAATTTAAATAAATATTTAGGGTGTGTTAACGCCTGCATATCAGAAGAATGATTCAAATGTGTTCGAATTTTATTTCGAGGCGCTTCTGGTTACTATATCAGGATCAAACCAATCTGGCTGAAGCAGATCATCATGAATCGCGCACTTCATCATTCACAGATTGATTTACGCATTCACAAAATCATTTTACGCACTTAGTTTATTTATTCCTGCACTTTTTTTTTTGGTATTAGCCTACTGAAGACCATGTCACTTCAACTGTATTTTTTTTATATTTAGCCTTTTTATACGTCCCTGATTCGTCGCCGGTGCTACTCCATTCTTCCTATCATCCATATCTTTCCCGAATTCAGCTTTGTTTTTTCTGGAAAAAAATGGTGAGTATTCCGTTTCATTCTGAGACGGTTGTTTTCTACAATATCCTCGCAAGTAATCTCCATCTCTTGTAAATATTTTTCTACCTCTTCCAACTAAACAGTTCTGTCTTATTTTCTTTGAAATAGGCTAAAATCCGTTTCGTCGATCTTATGAGTTTCATTCTTAACAAGTCGCCATAAAATGCAATTCTAATTTTTCTCTAAACATCCAATATTGGAGCATGAGATTACAGCTCACATCTATCTAATATCTTTATTTTATCAGTGACAAATATTTCTTGATATTTATAATTTTTGCCCAGAAACCTTAAGGATGCACCCGTCCCTCCCGTTCGTAGTAAGAGTCAATGACAAACCCACAGAGTTGGAAGGAATCAGTCTCGATGAAGGAACGAGGATTATAATTCCAGTCCACAGCATTCAAATGGATCCAAAGGTCTTCCCTCATCCCGAGAAATATGACCCTACCAGGTGGTTGGATGAAACGAGAACCCCGAGGAAATACACCTTTCTTCCTTTTTCGGATGGGCCGCGAGTATGTCTTGGTATGTTTTATTTAATTTAATTATATTCTTATTTATTTATAATCATATAAAATTTGTATTAAACAAAGTCTATTTTATAAAACATATTTCGCGAGCAATATGAAAAATTCCAAAAGGCAAAAGCATCATCAGTACACTCCTACAAATCTTTCCACAATCATAAGAGTTTAGTGGAACGTATTGGAGCAAGGTTGCTGTTTACTTGATGAGTCTATTTGCTGTTGATGTGAGATGTGCTGCACTTTGTCTTCTTTGATGTGTTTTCTTTTGGTGTGTGTCCTGATGATGCAAGAATTGGCTAAACGTTGACTGGTTGGTTTTTCCAGTATTTTAAGACTAAAGGCTTTTCTTTTAGTGTTTTTTTCTATTTATAATCTATTTATCTTTTTGATCTTTTGCTGCTTGATTAAGATATACTTTTTTTCAGGTAAGAGATTTGCCCTCATGGAAATCGCGACGCTCTACGCTCACATCCTCGACAATTTCGAGCTGTCTCTCAATTCTGAAACGAAACTCCCCCTAATATACGAACCCAATGTTATTTTTCATTCGCCTAGTCAGAAAAACCAAATTCGAGTAGATGTAAAGAAAATAATTTAACTTTTTCTGGTCATTTCATAATTGTTTCTTTGTTAACATAGAAAATCAAAAACTCAAAAGAGGCATGAAATAGTTGTTATAACATTAGAGGCAATGTTCCAAACAAAAAGCCTTGAGTCTTTGAAATAAAGAAAATACCTGCCGAAATTTTGCCAATTCAGGAATCATAAAGGACAGAAGATGATGTTTCTTGGTGTTGCGTGTTTTTAGCTCTCTCAAAAATGAAAAAAAAATTGTTGTTTCCGTAATTATACATAAAGATAATAAATTTTATACAAAAAAAAATTTGTATTTCAAAACAATGGTGTTTAAGATGCAAAATCAAAACCGTTTGTATTTCTCTTGTGTTACTACTAAAATATATTAGGCCAGCTTACTAACTTTTTACTAATTTATTTTTCCGAAACTTGTTTTTTAATGTTTTTTTTTCATCCATAACTGTACATTTAAATTGGTTGTTTTGTTTTTTAAAATACCTTGTATATAGTTTTTAAAATTTTATATATAAAATAAATTTTCAAAATTGTTTTATTGCCTTTTTTTCACTTCCTAGGACCCAAACTAATTCATTTTTTGTTTTTTATATGTATGGTCAATCAGCGACATGTAAATCCTTTCAGAATTATTTTCTTGTACATAATTTTTAACGTCCTAAACTTTTTTCATTATTTTTTTTGGTGACGTAGTATCTTTAAGGTTAATTAGTAAGATTTGTGAAGAAGACTTAAGGAGAAAGTTTCATCAAATTCGTTTGAGCCTTATTTAAGATAGTTTATTTCTTGGAAATAATTGTAAAATTGTAGAAAAACACTTTGTTGATTATTGCCTTTGTAGCGCGGTAGACGTTAGAGTTGCTGAACAATATACTCGAACACTAAAATTCCAAAAATAAAGTCGAAAAATTTGTCCACTAATTCAGGATATAATGGATGAAAAGTACAAGACATAGGACAGAGATTCATTTATCTTGATGGGAGAATATATGAATATTTTATATTGTGTGCACCTACGCATCAGTACGAAAAAAATCCTTATCTTTTAAATATAATTTGACCAGGAGACTGTATCAGGAGCATGGATATACATATATATGTATATATATATATATATATATATGCCAACTACATGGAAATTATATTTGAGAATGCTAACGCATAGGTGGGAAGGGAAGAAGTTTAATATCCGACGATTGGTAAAGAAAATTTGCTTCAATTTAGTAATAATGGGTCCGGGTAATAAACTTACTATCTCGTAGGTTTACGTTTAAATATGAATTTTCATTCACAAACAGAAAATTTAATTTACCATGTCCACGTACAACAAAAATTGCAAAATAGTATAATTAACGTGATGTCTTATGTCTCTGTGGGGCAAAATATGGGTCAGATCATAAATCAGTAATTGTAAAAAAAGCTTTATATATAAAATTTTTAAAAAAATATAATTTTTAAAAAAAAACCTTGATCCAGATAAAGTGAAAAAAACTTTAAGTGAAAAACAAACTACACAGAAGGTTAAGGATTGGTAACCTGGTTTCTTGTTTATCCAAAACATCTTGCTAATAGGATTTCCTTTATTAGTTATTATTATTATTAGCTTTATTATTAGTCAAACAAAATGCCTCAAAATAAATTGATCAATCTTTATACAGATAGTGTTAAACAGGAATTTGGTTGAATTCCGATGTTGCAGATCGAAGTAAAACCATTAATATCAAGGAATAAGCCACTCAAGACCTTCCAATATCCGAAAACATACTATACTTTAGTGTTTTTGATCTTGACAAATGATCATTCCATGTTAAAGTTGACGTTAAAGCTACTAATATTGGCATATTAATATAAACACACAGAGATACTTACATCAATCTACTTAATTTTAGAATCCATTGCGAACTCAGTGAATAACATATGGTTTTAAATCATGATCTTACTGATTTGACGTTGTGTTATATATTGCAATTACATTTGTATGAACTTAACGATTAGCTATAGCAGCATGAAGTGGCGTTGAAACAAATCAAACTAAGAGCACATCATTGGTAACATCTCTATAAAAAAAAAAGAAAAAAAAAACTCCAAAGAAGTTAGTGTCATGTGTAAACTAAGGGCACATGCAAAACAAAAAGAAAGCAGAAGACGTCAACAACCAGACTTTAATCTATCAACCTCACCAACTATATAAAGGATGGGTGAGCCCCATTAGGTTCTCCCGATTCCACATATTTGTCTATGTGGGATATAGATAGTCTGGGGGTGAAGTCAAGAAAACACTAAATAAGACAAACTTATTTATTGTAAGTGCCGACGTTTCGACCTACATTGTAGGCCATCTTCAGGGCTATGAGAGAAAAACAAAATTTATCTTCATTCACAATCCAAAATTTTATATCTTTACTCTCTATACATTTCTTCTATTTTATTTTTATTTATTCTTTCATTTAACATCAAATTTTGTATTAACATAAATTCAATATATTCATATAATTATATATATTATTATAACACCCCATACTTTTATTATCTACATTTTTCCATCATGTTTTGCATTTATTTTGATACATATTTACTTATATAACTTTCTATTCGCAAATTACCATTTTACATCTTTTATATATCAACTGTAATTTAACTAGGTTTTCCATACTTTTATATCTCACAATTTTACATCTGTACCTTCTCTTTATGTTCATTTTGTATCTTACTGTTCGTCATCTTTTCTTATCATAGCTCGGCATCACCACCTTTTTGTACTCTTATGTTGTAATCTTTTATTCATATATACCCTTAATATTATATCCATCGCTGATTTCATTACCTTTCAATTTCTGATGTTATTATATTCTTTCTCGGTATTGCAATGTTTTTTATAGTTTTTTTTTTCTGTTTGTTTTTCTCTAATAGCCCTAAGTATGGCCGACAACGTAGGTCGAAACGTCGGCACTTACAATAAATAAGTTTGTCTTATTTAGTGTTTTTTTTTTTTTACTGCACCCCCAGACTAACTCCCACATTAGATCTTCCTCAACTCAATTTGTTTATGGTTGACCCCTGACAGATATGCTAGAAATTACAGCCCTTCCCTGGCCTGACTTCCTTGACTTGACTTCTTCAACGCATTCGGCCCTCGGACACAATATTCTCCCAGAACTAAAGCTACTTTGTAGACTTTCAATATTCTTCCGTTTCTTACTTAATGTTAATAACTTGTTCTTACTAAAACATCTTAATTCAAAATATTGTAACCTAACTAGTCTCAGGATCGCTGTAAACGAAAAACAGAGTAACTACTTATAAAAGGGTATCCGGTATTTGCTTGCCTCAAATATTGAGGCTGGTCGGATAATTGATAAGAAAATCGATAGATAGGCTAGCTATATATATTTTTCAATTGAAACAGCTTGTGTCAATCTGAAAACTCATAACATGCAGCTTTGTTCCAATATCTACTACTTTTCATGGAATATGTCACTCTGGCTTAGCAGCATCTATCTCCTGTCTTGCAAATTCGTTCGTGATTTATTTAAATCAGATTCACTTGGCTACACAATGATAATCATATCCTTATTGCTTTCCAGGTAATACATTAGAAACAGTCATTACTTATTTCAGCATTAATTACAGGAATTATAAATAATTCGTTGACAGGATCATGCTGACTTCTGAGCTGGTCGCATTTATTGCGGTTTGGGGATCGATGTACTTTTGCATGAACGTCTACTGGGCGATGAACTACTGGAAGGTAAGAGGAGTTAAGCACTTCAAACCTTGGCCGATAGTTGGGAACATGGCTAGAGTTCTGAAATTAGAAAATCATCTGTCCTATTATTATGATGAGGTAGGTAAATATAGGAGTAACGTTTGTTAATAAGAAAAATATGTATACAATTTTAATACAATGACAGAATCAGAAAGCAAAGTAAATGAGAGCAAAGATAATGTCATAATTTTACTCTATTTGGATCCAAAATCTTTACGCAATTACGTTATAAGAAAACTATGTGAAAGAAAAAAAGCGATAAGAGATTCCGCATTGATATCAAGTGTTTCGATATATATAGGTAATAGTTAAAAATCAATTTTTGGAATTTTGGAGTTATCCACTTTAAA
Organism: Arma custos; assembly: GCA_037127475.1. NCBI lineage: Eukaryota > Metazoa > Arthropoda > Insecta > Hemiptera > Pentatomidae > Arma > Arma custos. Next base: position 87,536,892 of record CM073764.1, on the reverse strand, counting down.
TCCTGAACGCCTCATAAAATATGTTAACTTATCATGAATAAACTTCAAAATGTTCTATCTATCACGATATAAACTAAAAATGTTTACATTAATATTTTATTAAACGAAAAAAAAAGCAATATCCTCAAAAAGACCATTTGATTAGGATTAAATATAAAACATTTCTCCTAACTCATTCCCGTAACTATTTCAGGTTTACAATGCATTTCCAGGAGAAAGAATGGTCGGTCTGTACGAGTTCATGACGCCATCCTTAGTTCTTCGGGATACTGAGTTGATCGAACAAGTTCTAGTGAAAGATTTCTCTACTTACCCCGATCATGGTCCATTCCTGATGGAACCCAAGAGCATCCTTTATGAGAGCGTTTTCGCCATGTCAGGAATCAGGTGGAGAGCTATCAGGTATGAATATTTTTTTATGGCTTTCATTAAAGCTATATTTGATTGTTAAGTATCAAAGAATCTTGTTAATAAAAAAAATGGCCATAAAAAATAAAAAAGTACAGTCACACCCTCTAAAATTTCATTTGATTCCCTTGAAAAATTCAAGTTGGGAATACTGCTCGTATTTACCGAAGATGGATGTCATCGGAAGATCATTTCAGGCTGTCTCTGAAGCATTCCTTGCCCCTGCTGGGGCTACCAGAAAGATAGGTGTGATCATAAATGAAAACAAAACAAAACAAATGGTAACTGGAGAACAAGTGGTGCTTAGTGTGGAAATCCGAATCGGAAACTACAAATACGAGAAAATTAACTAATTAGTTTACCTCGGCTGCCTCATTGGACACTGGGGATGAATCGGATCTATTAATACATGAAAGAGGTACCCTCTGATATATTTGTGGCGGAATGAAGATGGATCAAGCAACACAACGGAGAAACAACCAGGAATGGTGCGTCCTCTTCAAGGAGCCTTGCATAACTAGATTCATCCTACTTGGAAGATTAAAGTGGACTGGACACCTGGCAAGAATAAATAAAGACTCCACCCTCATGGAAACCCTAGAAATCTAAGGACCTAGGCGTAAAGGGAGAACCAGGATGCGGTGTGGAGATGGGATTACCCAGGATTTTCGGCTCGGAGTGTGGGAGCGGATGATGGCCGCACAGGGCAAGGAAACATGACGTGAACTGATAAAAGAGAGCTTTACTCAGCGGTGAGTTGTTGCGCCGCTGTAATATTAAAAATTTTACTCATATTAGTCCGATTTCAACTATTTATTTATTTTATTTTTAATAAAATATTTTTTCACCATAATTGATTTCTTATTACACTCTGGGATGTGATGGGATGTATGAAAAGTAAAAGGCATCAAGATGATTTTGTACAAGTAGCAGTAACAACATTTATGTAATTTTGACACATTCTATAGAATCATTATTATCATTAGTCAGCCGGTGCACCCAACGGCTTCTCTCTCCAAATCGCCCAGGAGATGACCTACACTGTAGGTCGAATCGTCGGCACATAAATATAAGTCTAGTACTTATTCAGTGTTTTTTTTTTACTGCACCTCCCAACTATGTCCTCTCTACATTCTATAGAATCAATGTTTTTTCTGCCCAGCCAATCAGAATGATCTAAATAGTAAATAACCTGTTCAAGAGTTAATGGCAGGGAAGCCAGAAACTAAAACACCGATATTTAATCTTGGTAGAAAATATAAGAATATGTTTATAGAGTAATCATCGGCGCAACAATAATTACCTAATGATTTGCCTATTTTCCTTTATTATTTACATAGGTCAAATATAAAAAAATACCCCCCAAAACTACTTGCCTATCAATATAAGATTTATAATGTGGTTATAATTTAATTTATCAAGGAGAAAGCTTAAAACACTATTTCTCATTTTCAGGAACAGGTTACTTACAACGTTTACGACAGGTAAAATGAGAGCCATATTTCCACAAATATTAACCCCATGCCAATCGTTCGTCAAAAGCAAGCCGAAATGTTTAAACGTTGAAATTATCAACGAGTTGGCAGTTAAAATTTTCATGACGGCCATGTTCGGAGCTGATATCCTACCATCTGGCGAGGAAGAACTCATGGCAAACTGCAAAAAGATTTTCGACCCTAAGGCTTCCAGGATTCTTCAGATTCTATTCCTTACTTATTTTCCTAAATTATCTGATTTTTTAAATTTGAAATTCATGCCGAGAGATTTGGACAACTACTTCAGGTCTCTGATGAATACTATACTCGACCAAAGAAAAAATATCTTCCTTGATAGAAATGATTACACCAAGGTACTAGTAGAAATGAGGAAACAAGAGAAGATGAATGTTTACGACAGGGAAAATAGAAAAGTATCAGAGACATTCGGTAAGTACAATACAAATAGGTAAATAGCGTATATTAATCTTTCCCTCATTTAAGAATTTTCCATAATAACACAAGGGAACAACATTTTTGTTGCATGAAATATTTTGACTAATATTCTACTTCCTCGAGGTGCTGATTTAAGATCTGAAGTCAGTTTGTTTGTATCAGCTTTACTTTTGGGGTTATAATTATAAACTGTTTTTAAGATGAAAATATTTTTTATTAAGAAAACTATTAAAAAAATTACCACTACATATCAAAAAATTTTCTTTTGTAAGATTTTCTGGCTTGATTCGGTTCACGGGGGCTGTTTTTAATGCTCCAACAATAGTCCGCCATCATGTGAGCATTCCAGTGACCTTGGTAACGTTCCTCCATAGTTCGAATGTCCTGATGGAACCGTTCCCCTTGTTCTTCACTCAGATCACCAAGATTTTCAGGGAAACGGTCCAAATGGCTGTGGAGGAAGTGTACTTTGATGCTCATATTACAACCAAGCTGCTGGAAGTGTAACAACATTAGTTCAATATGCTCCGCATAGCTTTCTTCCTTTTTGTTTCCCAGAAAATTTTGAGCAGTCCAAACGAATTCATTCCAGGCATTTTTTTCAATATCAGTCATGTAACTAATAAAGTTTTCATCCTTTATCAACCTTCTTATTTGGGGACCATCAAAAATTCCATTTTTAATTTTTTCTTGGCTCAAATTAAAGAACTTCTTAGAGATGTATTTATAGCAATCACCACCCTTGTTCAAAGCTTTGACAAATTGTTTCATGAGCCCTAGTTTGATATGCAAAGGTGGCAGTATTATTCGATCCGTGGGCACAAGAGGCTCATTTATTACATTCAGTTGTCCCGGAACCATAGATTGCCTGGAAGGCCAATCTTTTCTAATCCAGTGCTCAGACCTAGCTCTGCTGTCCCATAAACAAATAAAACATGGATATTTTGTATATCCACCTTGTTGTCCAAGAAGAAAATTCACCATTTTTAGATCAACACTTATCAACCACTTTTGTTCGTTGTATTTGATTCTATCCATTACAGAAGCTACAGTAACATATTCTTCTTTGACTGTAGTTGAATGTGCAATCGGTATCGAACCCAGTTATTGCCGTTATGCATAAGTACACATTTCAGGCTACGTTTAGAGGAGTCAATAAATAAACGCCATTCATTTGGATCATACTTCTGTACTCCCATTGCTTTCAATAAACCAGGAACATCTGAACAAAAAGCAAAGTCGTCATCTTTAGAAAAGAATGACAGCAATTCTGCCTCTCGGTTACGATAGTATGAAATTCTTGTTTCTGGGGTTAAAAGATTTCTTTGCTTTAATCGAGAAGCTAGAATCTCCGATGTCTTTTTAGAAAGACCAAGATCTCTGATTAATGCATTGAGGTCTTCCTGATTAAAGAGCTGGGGCTCAGAAGTAAAATCAGGGTAAGAATCACTTGTCCGACTTTCATCACTTGAAGAATAGTTTTGTTTTTCTATATCATGATCATTTTGTACAGATGAAGAAGCTTGGGGTACTGGTGCATCGCCAGAGAACAAGACTGGTCGAGTAACAGATAACAAGTTTGGATAAGACCATTTCGAGCGGTTATTTTTATTAATTCCATTAATATCAATCACACAAAAATAACAATCATCTTGATGATTATTAGGTTCCCGCCAAATCATTGGTGTTTGATACTTAAAATGGGGTCTTTTCTTATTTGCCCATAATCTCAAAGACTCAACACATGTTTTACATACCATATGAGGGATCCAGTACTTGTCACGGATGTCCAAAGCGAATCCAAAGTAATCAAAATATACCTGTGTTATAAACTCTGACACACTTAGCCTACAATTTTTGAATGTATATTCACCACAAATGTTACAGAAATAGTTTGGATCGTTTCTACAGATATTTCTTAACTTGGACATTGTTATTTAACACAAGAGCACAAACTTTTTCACTAAACAACTCAGTTGAATTGAAGTTTGAATGCGACTAGTACAAATATATGTCTATCAGCTGTTTGCCAAAAACAAAAGGTGCTGGAGAAAAACTGAGGCTAGATTTGTAATCACCAACCTCTAATTAGTAAACAACAGGCCTAAAACTCCATGCAACAAAAAATTATTAAAAATTTGTTCCCTTGTGTAATTAGCGTAAAGTTGGTACAGATATTCGTTTTAATTTTAAAATAATAATTATTAAAAGGGCTAAGTATTAAGGAGAGACTCAGTGATAGAGAATACAGTTTCCTTGTCGTGAGTCCCGAATCCAGCCAAATTCAGCTGTGACAAATAATTTATGTAATCTCTTAACAGCCAGGGATGGACCCTTTGGGATCTGGAAACCCACCATTAGAGGGTTTTGTCATTAATTTAGGGTTAAACGTGATCTCGGAGAAATCGACATTGTTCTAGAAACAGTTACTACCATGTTCTGAGCACTAGACTCTTCATGGGTCGTAGTGTACAGGTATGTTAAATTATTACAAGCTTTTAATTTTATATATCCCATATTTTTTTATATCGGATCTGAAACAAATAATAACGAATATATATTGATAACACGATTGAAATTATGGTAAAGTTGTCCGAGATTGATTATTCAAGGAGATTCTAAATCTATTGTCGAAGTGCGTTCTCTGATAAAGTCAAAAAGTTTCCGTAACCATAAATAAAGAGGTAAAAATAAATGATGAAGTTAGCCCGATGGATTTCAAGTCAAACTTGAGTCTGAGTTAGACCGCGTTCGCACTAAGTCGAAATAATATAAGCGTTATATCATAAGGAATATATTGCGACTATTTACTTCTAAGAAGGTTCATTCACAGCCGCCGATAAATCGACCAGAGCAACAAAAATTTCTTTGGTTTACAAAAACGAGCTTAACTGAGGAAAACGTAGTGGTTTATTGATTCAACGTAGGATAAGAAGAAAAGTAAAATACTGGGCAACCGTGTGGGGATGATCTTTTTTTATCGCCTGCCTTGATTGTCTATGCGTGTCAAGTATCTTATATCGCTTACGATAAATGGCTGATCTTATTTCGCCTTTGTATGTGCACGGCTTGATCTGGTCCCATCAATTCGTTCCTAGAGAGTTGCATGAATTGGATAATTATAACTTGTGAACATCTTATAAATGTTAGTAGCGCAGCCTCTTATATGCATAAATCAAAGAAAGAGAGGTTCCAAAGAGTTATTAAGTGAGAATGCAAGGGAATTGATAAAAATAGCAACGAAGGACGAAACAGAAAGTGATAAACAACTACCTTAAAATGTATTCCCCCACCATCAGGTCACGTTTAGAAGCAAAATGCCATTTCCGAACTACTGGGTGCAGTATTTTTTTTTTCTTAATTGCTGAGTGCAATAGTTTCTCCTTAAGCAAAACTCCTTAGGCTTAAGCTTTATAGTTTCAGAAAGGATCTCAACCCTCTATGACCAAACTACGGTGTCCCCACGATTACTAAGCATACCGTTACCATCGAGTATCGTTATGAACAACACTGCCATTGAGGCAGTAACAATGGTGACCAAGAGAATCTACCGGTCCTACATTATTAACAGATAGAGAACAGAATCGGACTTATTGTTAAATAATCTTGAAGTAAAATAATAAGTCTTCTGAAAGACTCACAGAACTTATTTATTTCGTTTCACTAGATTAAAAGATTATATTTCTTACTTTTCAGAGATGACAAATGAAATCGCATTAGCCCAGGCGTTTATGTTTTTCTTTGCCGGATTAGACACAGTATCACTTCTCATTCTTCACTTAGCGTTTGAATTCTCCAAGTCAAAGTATTGTCAAGACAAAGCTCGTCAAGAAGTAAGAAGTGTTTTGAAGAAATTTAATGGCTACTCTTGGGAAGCTGTAAGAGAAATGAAGTACATGGAGCAATGCATATTAGGTAAAATAATTCTATAAATGATTTCTTCATATTAATGGTTGACTGGATATATCTTAGAAGAGTGTGAAATAGTCAGGGGGTTACAGTCAATAAATAAAAGTAAAACTTATGTTTATTATTATTGTTTATTTTTTAATTTTCATTTGAACCTGGGCATTTGCAAATCCAGCAAATTTGATCCTAGTGTTTTTCTCTTTGATTTTCTATAGGATCATCTAGTTTTGGAATAAACATATCAATATTTGAGTAGATATCTTGGCCAATGTCTTTTTAATATTTTATTATCAAGTCCAGGTAACAGGGAGTAGGAAAGCGGAAGAACGAGTGGATTTTGGTGATATAGTGTCGATAAAAGTAAAACTTATTTTAATATTTTTATTTTGAAGAGAAAAGATTTGTCCTGGCAAAGATTCGAGCCCGGGTCTGCCGCAAATCTAGCGCGGCACTCCACCAACTAAGCTACCAGGCTCGTTAACTCCGGGCGGATCCAGGATTTTATTCTGGAGGGGGCACAACGGGCAGACGAGCAAAAAAACCAACAATAAATTAGAAATAAACTTGTAGTATTTATAGAAAGGTTTCAAAGGTATATTAAAATATCTAAACAATAGTTCCACTCATGTTATTTCTGTTACAACATCACATGATTTGCCTATAAGTATGCACTGTAATGGATTCTCCACAATACAAATAAAACCGTCTGTTACGTTCCCCCGTGCCCCTCCCCCTGGATCCGCCTATGCTCGTAATTAAGCCAGGAAATCCATTCTCTTCACCGATCCTACATCCCCAGTACTCGCAGTTGTTGCGATGTATATATGGGGAAGAATGTTCATTGAACATTACTTTAATCAGGATCTGGTTGACGTAAGTCAATTTAATATTTATATTTTTTTATTTTACTCTGAATATTTAAATACTTTTATTTTTGAAGAGAAAAGATTTTATTCTGACCAGGATTCGAATGCGGGTCTTCAGCAACTCTAGCGCGGTACTTTACCAACTATGCTACCAGGCTCGTAACCAGGCCAGACAAATCCATTCTCTTCACCGATCCTATATCGCAGGTTTTGAGATGTATATATGAGGTAGAATGTTCACTGAACATTACTTTAATTAGGATCTGGTTGACGCACATCAATTTTATATTTATATTTTTTATTTTATTGTGATTACTAACTAAAAGATATAGGATCGGTGAATAGAATGGATTTGTCTGGCCTAGTTACAAGCCTGGTAGCTTAGTTGGTAGAGCACCGCACTACAGTTGCGGAAGACTCGGGTTCGAATCCCGGCCAGGACAAATCTTTTCTCTTCAAAATAAAAATATTTAAATAATCACAATAAAATAAAATTTATTTTGTGTGAAATATTTATTGATTGCATACCCTGACCATTTTACATTATTTTATAAAATATTTAATTAAATGGAAAATATATTTCCTAATCTTAATTATAATATTTATGTCTTATTTAATAATTATGAAATTATGAAATTTTATCCATAAATTACATAGAATATAATTAACAAAGCTTTTAAATATTTTTGTTTATATTTCATTTCAAGTTAATGAATTATAATTAATATTAAGACCGTGGAAAAATTCCAACGTAAAGCTGTTAACTCTCCAAACTAAAACAGAAATTGAAATTATCTGTCCAATATTTCACCCATTCAGGCATCCTCAGGGTAGAAAAAGAATAACAGCAAAACAAAATATGAATAATGCACTCAAGAAACATCCCACCACCTCCAAGGCTCAAATGCAACTAATGAATCATAAGGAAGGCTACCCGACCCCAGGTGGATAAGGTTATATAAAAACAGCTGATAAATACTCCAGAATTTGAAAATTCAACATACACTCACCAATCTTCAAAAAGCACAACAGGAAAAAATAAATAAACAACACAAAAACATAAGACAAAAGACCATATGAAAAAATGAAAAAAAAAATGCAAGAAAAAAAAGAGCATTATCAAGAAACCAGTGGACTTATGCTGATTCCACAAAATAATTTCAATTTTTGTATTAATTTGGAAACTTACGGGCTTTTTGTTGGAATTTTTCCACTGTCTTAACATTTATGCTTTTTACTTTTCAATATTAATGTATTTTGTAGAATAGCCATAAGTCTACTGGTTTCTTGGCATGTTCTTTTTTTTTTTTTGTGGGATGTTTCTTGGGTGCATTATTCATATTTTGTTTTGCTGTTATTCTTTTTCTACCCTGAGGATGCCTCAATGGGCAAAATATTGGACAGATAATTTCAATTTCTGTTTTAGTTTGGAGACTTAAGAACTTTTCTTTGGAATTTTTCCACTGTCTTAACATTTATGTAAGGTCTCTTTTTACTTTAAAATATGAATTAATTAACTTAATTTATAATATTTATGAGTTATTTAAGTAAGTCTACTAATATTAATTTATAATATGTATTTAATTTACACAAAGTAATACAAATATTTATTAAACATTTTACAATACTCTCTATCCTTTTGAAGTATACATAATGTATAAAATAAGATAACATGATTAGCAGAGTTCTGCCAATAAGGTCATATTTTAATTTAAATACAAAAGCATAAATATGATGTTACGAGGGAAGATGATTGAAAACAGTCATTAGTCCCATAAGGCGATCCTCTAAAACATATTTTATTCAAATTTTCAATCCACAAACTGAATCCTGAAGTACTTTATAGAGAATCAATTACTTCAAAATTGTTAAAAATCACAAGTGAGAGAGAAAAACATTGAAACTTTCAAAAAGCATTTCTCTATCAAAAACACAATTTGTAAAAAAATGTCAACCCTTTAACTCGATTCGAATATTTGAAACATATATAGATATGCGTAAGCAACACCCTTAAAACTAATATTTATAAAACAGGTATGCGAATAGAAATGCACACAAATAGAGAGAGGGGAATAGAAGAGTGAGAATATTGTATCTTGAAATTAATGTACCCCTGAGCCTAATAAATCTTGGTGTATTTTTATATCCTAATATAAGAAAAAAATATTTTAGATTGATAAAAGTTATTTAAATCTGATTTTAAAATATTTTTTTTAGAAACACTTAGGCTTCATCCATCACTTCAGTTTCTTGTTAGAATGAGTGATAAAGATACAGAACTTGGAGGGGTAAAAATCAAGAAGAATACAAGAATTGTAATACCAATACACAGTGTACATTTGGATCCAAGGAACTTTGCGGACCCGAATAAGTTTGACCCTGATAGATTTAATATAGAAAATCAACAAAATAAATTTGCTCATCTTCCATTTTCAGATGGTCCACGAATCTGTCTAGGTAATCATTTAATGTATATAAACATTGAAAAAAAAATATTATTTTTTGATCATATAAACATGGCTCCTTAATGGCTAATTATTATCCAAGCTATGCAAATAAAGCAATTCTTTTAAATATAAAAGCTGTTCAGATAAGAATAGTGGTCGATAATTTTAATTAAAGTAATTATATATAATATAATTGTATATATTTTAATGAGTGAGGTGTAGCTAAGTAGTAGAGTACTTATTTGACATGCCAAAGGTTCCAGGTTCAAATTTGGTTGCAAAAAATAATTTATTTTAACTATTAATAACTGGACAATGGGCCCTGAGAGGTCTGGAGATCTTCCTGGGGCTCATCCAGCAATTAATTGGGAGAAAAATCTGGTGGTTGTTATTGGTCTAGGACAAATCACCCACACAATTGTCCTAGAAACAGTACTGTCTCTTACCAAGTACTGAACCCAAGACCCTTCATGGGTTATAGTGGTACAAGCTAGTCAGTTATTGACTTTTTTGGTGTAAAATAAGAAATCCTTGTATATTAGTGGTAATAAGAAAACTATATTTATCCATTAGAGAAAATTTATGGAAGGAAAAGAGCATGATACAGAAGTTCATTTTGTTTTATTTTAATTGTGTAATACCAATACAAAAGAATAGGAGAGCTAATAAATTTTTTAAAACTATTAAATGCAGATACAATCTAGTGTTGAAATGGAACATAACACAAGCCCTCTCTTTAAATGTTATCTAATGACTTCATTGTTCAGTGGTGTATGCAAGGGGATGAGGGATGAAAAATGAAACATACCCTGAAATTAATGAAAAAATAAGATTCTTATCCTCATCGACATGTGGTTTGTTTTTTAAGTAATATTTAGAAAAAAATAATAAAAAATAAATCAATTGAATCTATATAAAAAAAACCATTGAATCTTATTTTGTGATTATATCTACATGTGATAACAGATGATATTATGCCTTCTTCATATCTTTCTTCTTTCCCTCCCCTCCAAAAATATTTTTGTGTATGATTCTGATTTTAAGTATAGCATTCCTTTTGTAGTGAATTTATCTTTTATAATGTACTTCAAACCTATCCTTGTAATGAGTAGCTGTGTGTGTAGAGCCTTTTAGTAGTGCTAAATTACTTAATTAATTCAATGATAATATAATATAATAATTTTCAAAACATATTTTCAGGAAAACGCTTTGCGATAATGGAAACAGCTGTACTCTTTGCACACATCCTCGATCGTTATGAACTGTCTCCTTGTCCTCATACAAATCTACCACTGCAGTATGAGCCAAAAACTCTATTTCATACTCCAAAGGCACAAACTTCAATTTATGTAACATTAGATGAAATACCACAAACTGAAATATAATTCATATTTGTATGGGATTTTAACAATTAATAAAGCTAAAAAAATAATATTTCTATCATATAAACAACATATTTTTTATTTCTCGATCATTTTTTTCGAAAACATCCTTAAATAATGTTTTAGTTTAAGTCTTAGAATGAACTTGTTTATAAGAAACAAGTGAAAATAATGTAGAAATCAGTTTTCAAAAGAAAAAACATCTTATAAGTTCATTTTTCAATTAGACTCAATTAGAAACTTCTTCTAAGTCAAAATAGATGGGTGTTTTCGGTTCTAAAAATACTGACTGAGGAAGAACTTCAACTGGAAGTTTCGTTTCAGGATTTATTCTCAATCTGTAATTCATGAGCATTCTAGCAACTCCAAATTTAACAAGAAACAAAGCGAACCTCATAGCTGTAAAAATAAATTACATTTATAAATAAAATTAACTATTTTGTAAATAAATTTAAAAATAAACTTGAAAATTACATTATAGTATGTTGTTATTAAATTTTATTTTATTTATTAAAGGTTATAATCATACATACATCATTTTTACGTGGGCAAACGTGTGCATAAACACCTAGATAATACACACACACTGTTGTTCCAAAACCAAAGTGGCATATTCTTGTTAAGATGGTGGGAAATTTGGTGAGGAAATATTAATATTATATTTCATTATATTGTTTAATTAGGCTTCAAGAATAGATAGATAGAATAATATTACATGGGGAATAAGTAATCCTACTTTATAACACAATGATTAATGCTTTATAAATTATAAAAATATTTAATTTTTTCATTGTTCCACATAACACCGGGTATTATTTCCAACTAATCCAGTAAGCTGGGAGAACATTAAGTATAACAATCACAGCTTTAATTTAATTTTGTATTAACTTTTTTTTTAATTCAATAAACAATATAAAAATTTCAATTTTTTTTTCGCAGATCCAGGTTCTATAGTCAAAAACCTTTTTTTTTTTTTTACTATTTTTGCATTTTTTCATTCTCTATTAATTTTTTACATAATAAAAAAATATTATAACTTATTTGGTGATAAAGAATTTCGATAATTTAATAATTTTGTATAAAGGCTAGTTAAAGTTAAAATTTGTTTATAAAACAGATTCAGGTTTATATCCTACTTATGTAATAACTCTACTGCATATCCTTCAATATTAAGAACTATTCCATTTGAAAAACATTATGTTTTTATCCTTAATTGAACTTAACTCTATTTTTGACAATTGATTAGTAATGTTGTTATCCATACCTATACACACTCGAGGTCCTTCACCAAAAGGCAAATAAATTGATGGCCTCACTGCATTATCAAACCTTTCCGGCTTGAAAGCGTCTGGATCAGGATGATAATCAGGATTTCTGTGAATAGCACCAACTGAAATTTGTAGGGATTCTCCTTTTTTTATTGTATACCCATTCGGAAAAATATAATTCTTTGTGCACAGTCGGAATAACTGAGGTACAGAATGTAAACGTAGTGATTCTGAAAATTTTTAGATATCAAATCAGCAAAATGAGATCAAGCCAAATATCTAACATAGCCTATCACTTTTGATGAAAGTCCAATTTAAAAATGTTATGCCATATTATTGGTAACATTGGCCCAATTATTTTGATTTTATTTATAATTTCTAGTATTTTGTGCAGATAAATTATCTTGCAAATGAGGTCCTAAATTGTTATGAGTTGAAGCTATAAAACAATTGGTTAACAAATGTGAATAGTTTCCAAAACTAATTGGTAAAGTATTTTAGTGAACAAGTGTATACAATTATGCAATATTTTTGCTAATACATGTTCAATGTAGATGATATTTTGTTTCTGTTTTTTAGGCCATTTGATTAATTATTATTCAGAAGTGGCAGATCTAATCCTGAATACTAAATATTAATACATTATTAATTGTGTTTACTTTCACTTGTTTAAGAGATAAACAATATCTCAAAAAATCCTTTTCAGTTAAGATCAGGATCTTACTGTACTTTAATTACTATTGCTATAATTAGATCACATCTGTTAGCTTTTTCTGGTTCAAGAGTACCACAAATCCCCAACATTTTTTAGTTTAGGTTAACCTCTCAATATAATTTTAATTAATATTATAAGGAAGAAATAGTTTGGGGTGCAGTCAATAAAAACACCTTAATAAGTGTAACTTATTTATAGTGTGCCAACGTTTCGGCCTACAATGTAGGCCATCTTCAGGGCTAAGAGAGAGATCCTTGCCTTATATACCCTCCCTCTCTAATAACATACAAAAATCCTTACGTTCCTCGATCCCCAATTTACGTATCGCCTTCAAATCCCATAACAAACTCTCCAATATTTATATCCGAGTAAAAGATCCCATTCCCCTAAAACAACGCTCTCAGGTCGTCTATCGTATCCCTTGCTCTACTCCTAACTGCAACTCTTCCTACATCGGCGAAACCAAAAACCTCCTTAAAGACCGCATTACCCAACATAAATATTCCATTTCCTCCCATAACCCAACCGCTTCAAAACTCTCCGAACACGCCCTATCTTTTAAACACATTTTCGACTTCGAAAATACGTCTATCCTAGCTTCCGTTCCTAATTATAATAAATGCATCCTCTCCGAAACCATCCACATCAATTTAGATTCCTCCACTGTTAATGTCAAGACCGACTCCCATCAACTATCCTTAACCTACTCCCAAATTTTTAATTTACTAAAATAACCTTAAATTATTCTAGATTTCTTACATGTCTATATATCATCTCCTACATACACATTTATCACCTATTTTCCATTATCATATTATCTATATTCATATTTTATTTTCCATTATCTATTACCATATCGTTCTCCTATCATCTCACCTATATATACACATTTTGACCGTTGACTTTTATTTTATTTTTTTTCTTCCCACTATTATATATGCTTTTTACTTTATTTACGTGTCACTTATATTCACTGCATCATTGCATTTCCCCTTCTCCCTTCTCAGTTTTTTTTTTGGCCGTCAGAGATCGCAGTTAGCGCTTCCGACAAATCCAACATATTTTTATTTGGCAGTTGATCCTTCACGCCGCCGCTTGCTATATTTGGTTAGTACACATCTCAATCTTTATCTTACCTCCATCCTTTCCTCCTTCACCTTTCTTCACACCTGTTTCTCAAACCATTTTTGGCATCCATCATATGTTAATAGCATAGAGTTCATTATTATTTAGCCTCATATTTTTCATCTACTGAATTTCTATACCTATTTTCTAGTTTATGTTATATTCACATCATATTTTATATTAATACACTTCTTTCTAACTGTATACAGTTATAATATTAACTTCCCTTACTTATATTTTCTAATTTCTTTTCATACTTTAGATTTCATATTTATAAACATTATTTTTAATTTCTAATTTTTCAAATTTATCAATCCTTTCTTTCTACATGTGCTTGTATTATTACATTTTACTTATATAACCTCTAGATGTCTGGTATCATTCCATTTATATCTATAATTAAACTAGTTTTTTCTAAATCCTTCATATTCCACCCCTTTTTAAAATTTTTTTTTTCATATTTTAATCTTCTCATTTTGTATCTTTCCATTTACCTCCTCATTTTTCTTTCCCTTTATATTAAGTTTACATTTTAACCTTTCTGCACATTTATTTTCTGTATTTTATATTCGTATTCTTTAATTATTATCTCTGTCACCTTTTTAATTTCTTAAATTAGAAGTTACAGTCAACCAATTCTTCTCTAACTTTAATTAATATTGATCTTGGTACAAAATTAATAATCGTACCATCTCTGTTGACATCTGTTCGCCAATGTATACCTATCTAGGAAACCAAGCTGGCCTATACTTAGTTTAAGAATACCTATGAAGTATTACTAAGCCTCTCAGTAGACCATTTCCTTTATTAAATAATTCGTAAAAATATTAAGAAATGGGAACTCCCTTTCCCTACCACACCTCAGCCCACCCACAGGTTGTTTATTAAATTGTCAGACTATGACAAACCTTTATTTTTTAAAGAGTTAAGATAGGCCCTCGACCGGGATTTGAACCCGGAACCTTTGTCTCACCGTGACATCGCTCTACCAATTGAGCTATCCAAGGCCGCCTACCGGCCAAGGACAAACCTTTTCTCTCATAGATCCCATGTCCCAGTGCTCTCGCCATTTTTGCGATGAATACACTAGAACGAAGTTCTTTGAACTTTGGATAGCTCAATTGGTAGAGCGATGTCACGGTGATACAAAGGTTCCGGGTTCAAATCCCGGTTCGAGGGCCTATCTTTTCTCTTTAAAAAATAAAAATATTTAAAACTAAAAAAAAAAAACCAATAATTATAAAAAATTATAAATAGTAATATGATGTAAGTCAATAAGATCCTAATATTAAAATAAATGTTCTAAGAACTTCGTTCTAGTGTATTCATCGCAAAAATGGCGAGAGCACTGGGACATGGGATCTATGTGAGAAAAGGTTTGTCCTCGGCCGGCAGGCGGCCTTGGATAGCTCAATTGGTAGAGCGATGTCACGGTGAGACAAAGGTTCCGGGTTCAAATCCCGGTCGAGGGCCTGTCTTTTCTCTTTAAAAAATAAAAATATTTAAAACTAAAAAAAAATGACCAATAATTATAAAAAACTTTATTAGTTTAGCATTAAACCTAAATTGATCTTACCTCTTATATGTAACCTAAATACTAACCTTTAGCACACTTCTCTAAATAAGTCATAGCTTTAAGGCTTTCAAAATTTAAACCATCATGAATCTTGCATTGTTCGATTATCTCTTCCCTCACTCGTTCTTGAATATCAGGGTGAGTAGCCAGTTCATAAAATAAATACGTTTGACCATTTCCTATTGTATCAAGACCAGTGGTCAGAAAAGTGAATGCTTGACCAATGACTACATTTTCTGTTACTTCTGAAACACATTATTAAAATTAGGTTTTCACTGTTAATGTCCCAATTGTGTTCATGCAAAAATAATGGAATATCTTTACTATGGTTTAAAGCCAATTACTAAATTCCTAATGTTAATTACTTAAATATGTATGAATACATATATATATACAACTTGAACTATTTATTTATTCAAAGACATCTATAGATATTCTGGTGTAAATAGTTCAAATTATATTACATTAAATACAATAATTTATTGTAATCACTAAACATCCTAGAAGTATGTACTTTGTATATAAACAAGGATTTCATTATAAAAATAAAACACATTTGTTTAGAAATACTTATCTCACAGTGAAAATGATACACCTTAGTTCTTCCTAATATTTGTTTACCTTAAACTATTTTACTTTAGTTAAACTCTTTTGTCGAAAGTGTTTGGCTCTTTTCAAAGCGAGTTGAAGAAAAACTGAAGTTTTTTTTTAAAATTTTACGAAAATGGAGGCACACACAACGTTAAAAGAACGTGAGTTGGTTATTCAACATTTTAATGACAGGAAATCTTTAAATGAAATAGCCGAAATTATTGAAAAAAGCCGTTCAATTGTCCAGCATATAGTGGAGAGATTCAAGAAGGAAGAGTACATTGCCAGAAAAAAAGTTAATAGCACTAGAAAAATTTTAACTGATAGGGATGAGACTTGGATTGTCAGGGAAATTAAAAGAAATCCACATTTGAGTGCACCCAACAAAGTACAACCTACAAATAACTGTACTAAACTAATTGTTTACTAAATACAAAGTTTATAAATTATTAGTACTCAAAAGTTAATTAGAAGTGATGTGTCATTTTCATTATGAGATGAAATCATTTATTTCCTTTTTGTCTGTTAATTTTTTTAAATAATCAAAATTGAATATTTTCAATTTCATCTGTTTGTATATATTTAAATTGATACTATAAAGACATATTTTGAAGATTTTTCTGGTTTTGATCCCTGTCACAATATAATTTTTTCTTTTTTTCTTCTTCTTTCTAGAGGGTGTATCAATTTCACTGTGAGCCTCTGTAAATTATTTCATATCATACTCAAAATTAAATGATGTAGATGACATTTTGTTTCTATTTTTTAGGCCATTTGATTAATTATTATACAGAAGTGGCAGATCTAATCCTGAATACTAATTATTAATACAATTTTCATCTCATATTATTATTAAGGAGTGATTGGAGTATAGTTTATTCAATAGATAGTTTTAATAAGAGAAAAATAAATTAAAACTAACTGAGAATTTTTTAATTTTCAACTGGTCTCACACCCCCCCTGACTTGCCTTCATGCCCCCAGGTTAGGAACCTCTGATCTAGATTATGAAATGAAGTATTCTGTTTTCCAGGCCAATAGTTTTTCTACAAAATTTCATTGACATTTTATATTATTCAAATGTACTGAAATAATTAAAATGTTTTAATATTCATACTAACTATAGCTATCGGTATTTGTAGTTTTAGGTTCATCACTCTTTAAGTAATCATCATTCGTATCCCAATTCTGTATTTCAATCTGTCCTTTATCTTGAAGCTGTATCATCATTTGTACAAAATCATTCCTGTGAACATTGTTCTTCCGTCTATGGCTGAATGTGTCTTTTATAATCTTTGTAAAATATTCAACTACTTCTTTATTGTTCAAAGATACTCCAAGTTTATTTGCTAACCATGGACAAAGCATCATAAACCGCATTCTTAAAAATCCCAACAGACCAAAATTAAAAACTTCTTTTCCCATTTTACGAAATTCTGAATTTGGATTTTCAAGTACATTTGGTTCAATGCCAAACACTGAAGACCTGAAATCAAGTAAAACAGCAATTAAATTTGGCTCCTTAATACTATTCTTGGGTTTTTTTAACCTTAAAATATTTTATAAACTCGATATTCTACAACAAAAGGAATCAATATTTTATAAGTTAATATTCAAAAGATGGTATGTTATACCTAAAAATGAAGTAATGAAGAATAACTGAAAATTTAATCATTTTGTCCAAACTATCAGCGAGTACAGGCTGTACTTAAACCATTATAAACCACGTAATTAAACCAGGCTGGTTACCCTTTCTCCTGAGGTGAGATAAATATTCAGAAGACTAAGCTGTCCTTAGGATGTGGGGCCTCCATCGCTCACTCAAGGCACTCATAGGGATTTACATTTCGGAAATTAGAAAATTAAGACGATGACAGGGAAAGGGGTTGAGATAGTAGATGTAATGAAGATCTATAAGATGCACATAATTGGCATTAGCAAGATTAAGAGGAGAATTAAAGCTGGACCGAGATTATGCTCTTATATAGCATACATGCTGTAGTTCCTCAAGGAAGCTTTGCAAAAGAAGGAATGGGTATAGTTATGACTCCAAATTGTATAATCAAACAGAGGACGGGTAGACTATCTCATAAAAGGTAGTTTGTTGTAAAAAAAATTAAAGGTAATAAAAAGTAAGTAAAGTAATAAGCTTTGTGTTGGAATTGGAAAATTACTTTACTGCAGGCGTACACACCAACAGAGGATGTATGAACCTTGGGATAAGGTAGCTTTTTACTCAGACTTGCAAGGAGTGATTAATAAAATCAAGGACAAAGGACGATTTGCAATATTTAGCGAATACTTGAATGTAAGAACAGATTGTGATCCTACTACCGTTTGTGATGCCCTTGGAATCCATGAAGGGAGGGGAGAGTGTCAGGAATGGAAACAGACAATGCTTGATTTTTGCATGGAAGACATACTCATTGCAATTCCTTCCAAGCCTTGACGAAGACCACAGTGAAAGTATTAACGAATTCTGGGATAAAGTAAAGACATTGTGTGAGAAATGTCAAAGACTCAAGCGACAAGATAATCATAGAAGAAGAGAAAATTCTTGAATGATGTAGGTCATTCTATCAGATACACTTCCCTGGCAGGGAAACCATTAACCCAGGAGAACATCTGGTGGACAATAATACTCTGGAGGTTCTAGAAGTCATTCAGGAGGATGAAATAGAGTACCGAAAAAATTAAAATAGGTAAAGCAGCAGGAAGGGATGGCATAGCCCCAGAACTACTGAAATTTAGAGAGCAAGAATCTAATAAGTTTCTCCAGCTATTTCTCCAAGAAATCCAATGGGGCATGAAAAAAGGCCTAAAGGAGTGGGAGTTCAGTATTATTGTCAAAATGCATAAAAAAAAAATAGCTTCGCCGACTGAAAATTAGACATATTAGCTTGCTTTCGGTAGCATACCAACTATCAACCGTTGAAGTAATTCCTATTTTGTATATTATCTACATTGTTTATAAAGTATTTTATTATAGACAGATAACACTGTAAAGGGACAGTTGAGATCATGTTAGCACGTGTACTGTGAAATCCAGGTGTTGTGTTCAGCATTGCATTGTGTTAGTTGGCATCCTACTATTGGTCTGGTTGGATCGTTGTTGGTGTGTGAAGTGTCTGTCTATCTATATAAGTTTATATAGTGTATATATCCAATGAATCTGTGCCCATAACTTGTACTGTTGCAAAACGTGCACTTTTTCACTTTTTTACTCTCTATGTTAAAATACACCTCAGTCTAGGAAAAAAAAAATAAAGCTTGCAGTCGAGAACCAAGTAGAGAGTGAGCAAGCGGAATTTTGCTTGGAAACCTTCACAAATCTACTTCTTAAACTATATACATACACATATAAATAAACATGTTTGATAAAAAATATACATTACGCAATTATATCCATACAGAGAGATGACATATCTTCTCGAAGGTTAACTTTTTTATATTCTTTTTTCGTAGATAACAATTGAATTAGTTTGTCTCCGAACACAGCCATAGTATCAAACATATTTTTTAATTTTCCAGATGTGAAAACAGGACTTAGTTTATATCTAAAACAATTATAAAAATATGCAAGTTGTTTTGTTTTCATATAAAGCGTGTAGTTTCATGAAGAATTAATTATATTAAGTACTCGGGTACCTGAATGCACGCCACTTCTTCCCACACATAGTAAATAACTGTGCATCTATTGGATTTTTTCCATCATCCACTTCAGATCCATGATCTGTGAAATGTGCGAAGTCCTTGATTAATATCTTCTCTGCATAATCAGCATCTTGAACTATAAGTGTTGGCCTCAGAAAATCATAATGTCTACAAAAGATAAATAAGAAAATGTAATGTTCTTAAGAAACAATGAGCTGATACAACAAATTATCTTTACATTTTTGTTTGTTTGTTTATTCATTAAATGTCACTATATACTACAATGTCTAATCAGACTGTAGCTGTACATGCTACAATGGACAATTAGCCATGGATGCTACTAAATGTTGCCAATCCAAGTAAAATTGAGATAGTTATGGTACTATGGTAGGTAGTTATAATAACCACTAGACCATAGCCTTCATTTAATATGAAATCATCCAGAAATGCTGGAATATGGCAAATATTATTTTCAATTTTGGTTTCATATACTATGATATCTAGGCTCCGATATTATTGTTTTTAAATTTTTAACACTTATAGTGTGACAGATTTTATTATTTTGATTTCTAATTAACAATATATATATTCCAAAATTGTTGCATTTTTAGATTTGAAAAATATTGATGCACTCACTTACCCCAAAAGTGGTTCATTTGGATACTTTTTGTAAAGATCTATAAAAATAGAAGAGATCGATTTCTGATTGAGCAGAATTGGTAGAGTATTGCCAAAAAAGAACACAGGATTGTTACATTTAATTCCTCTTTCTTTCCAAAATGAATGGGCTTTACTGACCTTGTTCACTATGAATGCAACAATGAGAGTCAGGACTGATATTAGAAGTAGTGTCAGCATTCTGAAACATGAAATCATTATTAATGATTATTACAATATTACAATACAATACAAATATTGTATATAGAAAACATAAATTTTGCATTTATAGCAAGTACTCTTGATATCCAATAAAGTGAAATACACTTACATGAATTGAAATACATGCACGTTTTTGAAATAATTAGGTGATTTTACATGAATAGTTTTTTTATAACCATGAAATTACTTATTACGAAGGCCCGGATTTTTATGTTTTTGCATATTTTTTTTTATTTTGGTACAGAACGTTTGAAGTTTTTAAAACGTGTTTTGGGCCAAAAGCATTCGATTAGGACAACTTTTATTTTGCATATTTGAAGGAAAATGCATATTTTTGCATATTTAATCATTTTTGCATATTTTGAATGCATTTTGTTCTATTTTAGGTTTTATGTGTTGTCAGAAGTGTTCAGGTAATTTTTTAAAACGATGAATCAATAAAAACAATAAAAGGAAACAATTAATTATAATTTTTTATAATTATTGGTCATTTTTTATGAGTTATAAATATTTTTATTTTTTAAAGAGAAAATAAAAATTAATTATAATATTTCTTTTTGTAGAAAGATTGGCCCTTCCCCTTTTTATGTTAAAATTCTTAGAATCCATTTCCACTTTTGATTCTGCTGCTCTTCTATAACTAAAAATTGTGTTAGTTAGACTCGAAATATCGCACAGTTAACATCACGTAAGTTAAGGCTAAAGCTAGTGAACTTGTAACCAAATTTTACGTGAATTCCTTGACGAAACTTTTCTCAGTGATTCGTTAGTAACGCAGCATATCAAAACAACGAAACATAAAGAAAACCTACAAAGAATAAAACAAGTCATTCAGACATTTATTTCTACATCATTTACATCGACTTCCAGTAAGTCACAATTTTTCAATGATTTGACTCGTTCTTTTATAAGCGCAGATATTCCAATTTATAAGATCAATAATTCTGAATTAAAAGAGTTTTTGAATGGTATACCGGACTCATTCGAAAAAATTATCTCCCTGATATTTACCAGGAGACCATGAATAAAATACGCAACCAATAAAAGACGTACCAATTTGGGTGCCCATAGATGAGACGACTGATTCTCTGGGAAGGTACGTGGCCAATGTTACTGTCGCAAAGTTGTCAAAAGACTTATCAAAACCCTATCTTCTAAACATGAAATTGTTGGACAAATGTTATCACGAAACCATAGCTAGATTTTTTAATGATTCCATGACTTTTCTCTAGTCAAATGGAACTCTACACGAAAAAGTTTTTTTATTCACAACTGACGCTGCTCCGTACATGGTTAAGGCTGCAAAGTCATTGAAAATATTCTACCCTAAAATGATTCTCTTGACTTGCCTTGCCCCTGCATTTCATAAGGTCGCGGAAACTGTCAGAAATGAATTTGAAGATGTAGACTTGCTGATTTCGAATGTCAAACAAATTTTTCTCAAAGCGCCAAGTCGGGTAAAATTATTGAAAGAAAATCACCCATAATTAAATTTACCACCGGAACCAATAATCACAAGATGGGGAACCTGGCTAGATGCATCCCACTACTACTATTAACATTTTGATAAGATCAAACACGTTCTTTCCAAATTAGATGATACAGCTTCGGCAATATCAAGAGCAAAGAAATTAATGGAAAAAACAACACGTTTTCGAAAACAGCTCTGGGCTAAAACAGTTACGATCCATTTGCGATATTCTAGAAGGAAACTTTGGATAAAAAGATATGCCATTTAGCCCTAGTGAAGCATCATGTTTTGAAAGAGCTCCCGCTACATCAGTCGACGTGGAAAGATCATTTAGTAGGTACAAAAAACATTGCGACCTGATCGTCAGAGCTTCACATTCGATAATCTAAGGATGTACACAATTTCAAATATTAATTTGTAAGAGGAATAAGCGTTTTGTAACTATTTTTTATATTATAAGGGTGTACTATTAGAAATTAAAAAGTACGTAACACATTTTTTATTTTGCATTTTTATTTGGTTTTGCCTGCATATTTCCCCAAAATAAATGCGTATTGCGTAAATGCGTTATGCGTATGTACATATTTAAGGATTTTTATTGCATATAAATCCGGGTCCTACTTATTACATAATGCCATTTACTATCCATTCAAAAAATATTTAATTTACTATTTACGGAAAATTACATCACTTAAATGACGGTCTCTTTCTACAATACAATGTTGTCTTGTCAATGTCAATGTTGTCTTGTGTCCGTGCAGTACGAACGGCACCTGGTGATTTGCGTCGAGTTACGGTTCCTGTTGCTCTGAAATTCATGACCCATCTAAGAATAATGTTGCGATCTGGTACGTTTCCGTGACGGCCGACCTTGAAATGTCGACGAAAGAGACGTTGTGTTTGGATAACAGATTAACCACTTTTAACATAGTTATCGTACACGAACACACGGTGTTCCGCATTCTATTGCGACATGGCGACTAAAATGGAAAAGCATGCTGAAATGAATAATACTGTGCTGGAAATGAATAATATCCACTCTTCTAGTCGTTATGTACTGTGCGTTTCAAAAACATTCGATTCCTCTGAATGACCCTTAATATAATGGAGAATGGAGATAGTTGGGGGGGTGTAGTAAAAAAAAACAACACCAAATAAGTATAAGACTTATATTTAATGTTTCATTCTACATAGAAAACATAAATTTTGAAGAAAAAAAAAAGAGGTGTTGGTTACCCGGTCCACCCAGCCCCTTTTCCCATTTGCCCTGAAGATGGCCTACAAGGTAGGTCGAAACGTCGGCACACATTAAATATAAGTCTTGTACTTATTTGGTGTTGTTTTTTTTACTGCACCCCTCCCCAACTATCTCCATTCTCCATTGTATCGTCCAGTCAACTATTTTCCTATCAGACCCTTATTATATTAATCCATCTCAGAGGAACATTAACATACTGTTATGGTCAGAGAGAGAAAGACGGGCTGAAAGGTCTTAACGTCTTAATTAATTAACGAGATATTAAGACGGATTAGAAAGATTTGAAAGATCCGAAAACGGCCTCTCCCACCCCCGCGCGTCTAGAACGTTCGACATTGCCTATATAAATACCGCCCGCCGCGAACTGTCAGTCAGTAGTAAGTGTGATGAACTAGTAAGTAATAAGGGGGTCAGTGATAAGTCAGTCGGTAATAAACCAGTCAGTAGTAAGTCAGTGTGATGAATTAGTGAGTAATAAGTGAGTCAGTGATAAGTCAGTCGGTAATAAACTAGTGAGTAGTAAACTTGCGTGTCAGTGAACTGTGACAATCCGCGAGTGTAATAAACCAGTTTGTCATATTTGGAGAGTCTTACGGTCGGTGGACTTTAATTAGTGAACTGTAAGTGTTAATTATTAGTTGTAAACTGTAGTGTAATTTTATTGCTGATGAGAAGACTGAAGATGCGTTTCGGCTACCGCCACATGGACCAGATATATCGCTCACAGCTGAGAAACAGGATCCAGAAGACCAACGAGACGCTGCAGGAATTTGAAGCGGGCATTGCCTGGCTGGTGAGAAATGTCTACCCATCGGTCACCGAAGATGTCAACGAGAGCTTGGCTGTCGAAAAATTCTTGGATGGACCCAGAAACACAACAAGCAGTGAAGCTCGCCCGGCCAAAAACTTTGGGAGACGCATTATTTCAGGCTATGGAGTTCGAGAATGTCAGACAGTCAATATGGGGCCATGAGCGAGCTCGAGCAGCAGAAGTGGAGCCTAATGTGGTCCCTAGCGTCGAAGATATTGTGACAAAAGTTTTTGAGGCTCTCAAGACCCGTTAGAAAGAAATACGCTGTTGGAGCTGGGTCCAAATTGGACACCCTAGAAGCAAGTGTCCACCCAAGAAACAAAAGCCGCAGGAAAACTGAGTAGGGTTGATGGGAAGGGGCAAAAGGCCCCGGGAAGACCATCAGAGTTGCGTCAATAGGGAGAAGAACGAACAGTTTCTACGTTGATGGGATGGTGAACGGGCAGCTGCGAATTCTGCAACTGGATACTATCACAACCATGACAATCTTCAACTCTAAGACACTTGCCGCTGAGAATATCTTACCATTTGTTGCGAGTTGCGAGGACTGCCAGAAGAATTAAAAGGATTTGTGGACGAATCATGTCGCGATCTTTCGCCTGAATAGAGCGAGGAAGTGAAGAACCTGATCAACCGATAGCATGACGTTTTCGAGATCATCCCAGGACCACGGGGTAGAACGGATAACGTCCGGCACAGGATTGACACCGGGGATGCAAAGCCCATCCGACAGGTCCAGCGGAGGCTGCCGTTAGCCAAAGCGGGAGGACGCCGAGAAGATTATTAAGGAGATGGCGGCTCATGGTGTCATTGAGCCTTCGACTAGCCCTGGATGTCTCCTGTTATATTGGTGAAGAAGAAGGATGGCACAACAAGATTCTGCGTAGACTACCGCCTTCTGAACGTCACCAAGAAAGACAGTTATCCGCTTCCCAGGGTTGACGATACGCTGGACACCCTAGAGGGGTGTAAACTTTTCTCTATCTTGGATCTCCGCAGTGGATATTGCCAAGTAGGATTGGCACCTGAATATAAAGAGAAGACGGCGTTTTCGATTGTCACTGGGCTCTGGAAATTTACAGTAATGCCGTTTGGGCTTTGCAATACTCAGCATTCGAGAGGCTGTTGGAAAGCGTGTTAAGAGGTCTCTCCTGGGAGATATGCCTGGTGTACTTAGACGACATCATTGTGCTGGGAAAGTCCTTCTCTCACCATCTGAAGAATCTGGAGAAGGTCTTAGCACGACTGCGTGCAGCGAACCTAAAATTGAACGAGAAGAAGTGTAATCTCCTCCGAAGGCAAGTCAACTAGCTGGGGCATGTTGTGTCAGACAACGGAGTTGCCGTTGACCCAGAGTAGATTGCAGCGATCATAGACTGGCCATTACCTCGAGATAAGCACCATGTGAGAAGTTTCCTCGGGCTCTGCATCTACTACAGCATGTACGTGAAAGGATTTGTTAACATCGCAAAACCTCTCACCAGGCTTACCGAGGAAAAACGGACGATTTTCAGGCATCCTTCAAGGAGTGGAAGGATAAATTGAGTAGTGCTCCAGTTCTGAGCTATCCGCGTCCTGAGGGCAAGTTCATACTCGACACAGATGCCAGCAACACCGCGAGCGTCTTCTCTCAGCTCCAAGACGGAGAAGAAAGGTTCTAATGTGGCTGCTGCGATTCAAGTCACCAGAGGGACAAGTGGCGAGGTGGATAGAGCGCCTACAAGAATATGACGTTAAATCTGCTCATCGTTCTGGAACGAGTCACAGAAATGATGATGCGCTCTCAAGGAGACCTTGTGATGAAGAATACAGGCCTTGTTCTCGACAAGAAGAGAAGCAGGCAACAGTGTTGAGGACAACGGTTGTCATCTACAGTTTGCAGGATGCAGAGGTGTCTAAAGAACAAGACAAAGATCCGAACTTGAAACAAATGAGGCAATGGAAACTATCAGGGCAAAGCTGACATGTTGCTCCAATGTCGAAGAATGTAAAGACGTACTGGGCCCAATTGGAATCCATTCTAGTGGACAACGGGCTGCTGAAACGGGAATTGTAGAACGCGGAAGGAGATCAGCGCAGACTAAAGCTCATCGTTCCAAAGAGTAAAGTGCCAGAAGTACTCAGGGAATTACATGAAGGAGTATCTGGCGGCCACCTTGGAGTTCACCGTACATTGCAAAAGGTTCGTGAACGCTTTTACTGGGCAAACCTTAAGGAAGATGTGTTGGACTGGTGCAGGCGTAGTGCGACTTGTGCAGCTTCTAAAGGACCCACAAGAAGAACGAAGGCCTGTATGAAGAAGTACAACGTGGGAGCACCGTTCGAGAGAATATCTATCGACATCGCTGGCCCTTTTCCTCTAACGTACGAAGGTAACCAATATATTCTCGAGGCCATGGACTATTTTTCTAAGTGGGCCCTTCCGAATCAGTCACGGTTGCAGACGTTCTTGTGAAGCAGCTCGTCAGTGGGTTAGGAGTACCCATGGAACTTCACGCTGACCAGGGAAGAAACTTTGAGTCTGCAGTCTTCAGTTCTTCTCGGAAGTGCGAGGCGCTGGGAATACGGAAGACCTGGACGACACCTCTTCACCCTCAATCCGATGGCATGGTGGAGCGCATGAACAGGACAATGGGTCGATATTTTTATTTTATTACTATCAGCGAGACTGGGACCAGTATCTTCACCTATTCCTGCTAGCTTACCGCAGTTCAGTCAATGAAACAATAGGGCAGATGTGGTGTTCGGCGGAGAACTTTGTTTTCCTTGTGATCTGAAATTCGGGTTCAAGCCTGACGAAGAAGTTGCCGGAGAAGTGTACGTCACGAATCTACGGAAGGGAATGGATTATATCCACGAGAAGGAACCACAAACATCCAGGAAGCAAGCGACAAAATGAAGGAGCGTTACGATATCAGGTCGGATAAAGGTGGCTTCCAACCTGGAGACTTGGTCTGGCTACATGATCCTCGAAGAAGGCGAGGCTACTCCCCTAAACTTCAGAATTCCTGGAACGGCCCGTTTGAGATCATCAAGAGGATAAACGATGTCATCTATAGGATCAGGAAGCAGCCTTAAGGAATACCCACGGTAGTCCATTTCAATAGACTGGCCCCATACAAAGGAGACCATGGCAACAACGTGGGGACAAATAATGACTCAGTTGTACATCCTAAGGTACCAGGTTCCCGTTGAGTAATTCAGACAATCTACAGAGATATCTTCTTGTTACCAGTGGACTATTCTCTGGCCCATTGCCTCGCCGAGGATCTGAGGACTTCTCGAGGGATTGCAACGGTCTTCAGGAAGAAGTTTGGCAGAACTGAGGAGCTAGAACGCCAAGGACCAAGTGTCGAGAAGGCCTCCACCACATTCACGAAGGACGACATCTGTCATACTTAGTTACCAAGTGTGCCACTTATCAGAAGCCAACATACGCATTGCGGCGAAGACTCGACAACCTGTGGAGTAAGCTTCTGAGACTGCGTGTCACCAAGCTCGCCATCCCTAAATTGGGCTGTGGTTACGACGCCCTCGAGTGGAATGTTGTCAGAAACATGATTGAACAGACATTCGCCAACATCTTGAGTCGCCATATTAGTGTGCACGTTCAACCTCTGGAAAGAAAAAGTGTCTCCATCGGTAGAAGCTCATAACTCCCCGATTTCTCCGGGCGATGCTCTGGGCCAGAGCACTTTTAAGGAGGGGGCAGTTTTACGATCAGAGAGAGAAAGACGGGCTGGAGGGCTGGAGTATCTCAAATTCAGGAGTAGTATAATTAATTTTCGCACCCAGTAGCCCATAACAATACTATATGTCTATATAAAAAAATTAATAGAAGCATATGAAATATTACATTATAAATCAATCTTTTACAGGCCATAAATTGTTAAATTTAGAATGATATTTTTTTCTGAATGCTTTTTGCAAAATTTTATGCCACAGTAGGTTTGCTTTTTCATTCAGATCAGCTCTGCCAATTGAATTGAAATCGGACATCATTTGTATTCATGTTGTGTTTGAAATTCTGATTTTCTAAGAATTACTGTTGAAAAGGGACCAAATTAGTTATTTTTGCTCTCAAAATCATATTTTTCTTTTTAATCTCTCTCTTTCTCAAATTACCAACATCATTCATATGAAAACTAATTAGTACAAGTATAAGTACTTAAGAAAGTGTATAGGGTGACTCAGATATGTTATTTAAATAAGACAAGTACCAGGATACAGCATGTGTAACTGTATAAGGGAGCAGTGTGGCTCAGCGGTAGAGTCCTGAGTTCCCATGACGAAGGTCCCGAGTTCAAATTTGGCTCTGGCAGATTTTACTTTATCAGATTAAATTTAATCTGAAATGGATCTGGGACCCTCCTGGGGCTCATCCAGTACCTAAAACAGGGGTGACCTAGGAGTAGAGCATGATCAAGGACAAATCACCTCCCTACACAAAAGTTGTTCAATAAACAATACTGTCGCTATCACTTACTGAACCCAACACCCTTCATGTGTTTGTAGGTACAGACAGCATATATAAGCTTCAACTCAAAATTCCATAGATGCAGGAGGATTTGTAGGAACTTCAAAAATAATACATTATATAATTATATACCTTATTTTATAAGAATTAGGAAGATAACATTAAAAAAAGAAACTTAGCAGTTCTTAAGTATTCCAGATAATGGTACTATAAAAAAATAAGGAGAAATCAATTAAACCAACTAAAAACTTTTTGGATTTATAATAATAGTAATTCTTTACGTAATTCATATTTTTTGTAAGCAGCAGGACAGAGAGTTAGTTTTACTTGGTTTTTCTTTCTTTTTTTCTTTTTTTTTCAAATGTAACATAAACAATAACTCCTTTTCAACCCAATGTCTAACTTAGCCCCTTATTCACTACAAAAATAATTCGATTCAGCTTATTTAAGTACAAGAAACTCATTTTAAAGAAAATTAGACTTAACCACTTATTCACCAGGACTGTAAATTTATATGGTTAATTTTGAAAAGAAAAAAAAGGATGTATATTTAATTTCAAGAAATATTTCTAGAGGATACCTAATTTAATCCATTTAAAATCTAAATAGATTAAAAATATGATATTAAATGAATATTTATTTAAATAATGAGCATTACCTAATAGCCAGTCCAGAGTTACACTGATTGATTTAACTTATGGTTCTTCTTAAATTACACTTGAGACTGACCTTCAATAACTTGATTGTAATTTTTACAAACACATTTATCAGTCACTGCCTTTATCAGACATATATTGTGTTTTAGATGTTTGAAATGTCAATAATTAATTTAATAGATAAAGCACTTTAAGTTTAAAAATTAAAGATAAGAATATTTTTAAAATTAAAAGTATATTGAAATAAAATATTATTATTTGAACCTGGTTTAATTTTGAATTATATTATTACTATATTAACATCACTTATTAAACATAATTATAATACATGCAATGATGTTGAAATATGGTATTTATTGTGAAACAGAATATGCAGAAAAAACATTTCCCTGTTTTAGGGGCAAATACTAAAACATCCTTTGGATTGTGTATTTTTAGTAATATCTTCTTCCCAACAGGATCTTATCCCAAAACTTATTCATACAAAAACACATAATTTTCACAATAAAAAGATAAATTTTACCATGAGGGGCATATTAGAAAATTTCAAAATTGTTTTTGGTGTAGCAGTTCTTTTATTTCCTAGTTGTATTATGCTAATTATTCTTTTAACTTCAACTAGTTGTTATTACTAAATTGTGTTAGGAATCTCCCATATAAGTATTTTAGGAAATTTAACTAGAAATAATAACTAATGATTCTAACAATGGGTGACATTAAAATAATGTAGACTGTGTGTATATGGGTGACATTAAAATAATGTAGACTGGGTGTAGACTTACCATTAAATAATTGTTTAACTTTATTTAAGAATAAGATTATTCAATTTTTGTGATTTCAATCACTTGTTACAATTATTATAAAAGGCTTAAGTAGTTTCATACCATAAAAAAAATTGAAATTATTTTACTGAGAGGTAATGTTAAATTGAGTTGCAGTGCCGAAGGCCCCGGGTTGAAATCTGGTTGTGGCAGATAATTTATTTATTATCTGTTATCAGTCGGGTTTGGATCCTGTGGAAACTAAAGACCCTCCTGGGGCTCACCCAGCCTCTATTAAGTGGTATCCTTAATTGGGGGGGAGGGACGTGGCAGTTTTGTGTTGTCTCTTAACTAATTACCTTCTTGCACAATCATTGTCATAGAAACGGTACAGTTTCTACGAAGTACTGTAGAGATATAGGTTTATTCTCTTACAAATTATCAGATTACTCTTGATGGGCTGAATGAAACAACCATAGGAGTGAAGCAATGTGAAATTCTACTGAACTGTATCAGACCACAAACATTAATTCATTTCAATCAATTGTTTTTTCTTTATATTCTCCTATTTTTAATACTGCTCATATGCTGTGTGGTGAATAGGGGTGTTTCTATGAATCTCAAGGCAAAACTAAAACAGGTGATTGATTGCTTTACACAACTCGTATAGGGGAAAAGGCTAAACCCCTCCTTATCCAAATTTCATACTGAGTTAATTCTTATTCCAATCCCAATCCTAATGTCCTAAATAGCTCCTGGCATTCTTACCTAAATATCTAGTCCAGCCATCAATTATGTATTCTCCATTTCTTCCCATTCATATTCATTCTGTTCCTGCCATATTCATTAAGAATTCTCGGATTTATATAAAATGGCCTGCAAAATGATATCTTTCGATATATCTTTTCTTATCTTACCCACATCCCTACGGCTCTTTATTCCTTATTTCAGCCACTACTATACTACTATTTCCACTTTCAAAGCCTGCATATTTAGCTATTTCTTAGTCATCCACACAAAATATATGCTTACCAATTTTTATGTAGAAAGGAGATAGTTGGGGAGTGCATTAAAAAAAAAACACTGAATAAGTACTAGACTTATAATTATGTGCCAACGTTTCGACCTGCAGTGTAGGTCATCTTCAGGGCTATGAGAGAGAAACAAACAGAACAAAAAATATAAAAATGTACAGTAACAATAATATGGTGACAAGTAATGAAGAAAATTAAAATAGTGACAGATATGAAAATTAAAGATAACGAATATTAAAAAAGTGACAGAATATAATAAAATTAAGATATAGACAGATTTAATAAAATTAAAGATAATGAAAAGAAATTAAAATAGTGACAGATATAATAAAATTAAGATAAAGACAGATTTAATAAAATTAAAGATAATGAAAAGAAATTAAAATAGTGACAGATATAATAAAATTAAGATAAAGACAGATATAATAAAATTAAGATAAAGACAGATATAATAAAATTAAGGATAATGAAAAGAAATTAAAATAGTGACAGATATAATAAAATAAGACAGATTTAATAAAATTAAAGAAAATGAACAGAAATTAAAATAGTGACAGACATAATAATTAAAGATAACGAATATAAAATAAAATACAGAAAATAAATGTACAGAAAGGATAGAAAAGTAAAAATAATATAAAGGGAAATAAAAAAAGAGGAGGTAAACCAAAGATACAAAATGAGAATATTAACATATAAAAAAAGGTTGGAACATGAAGAATTAAGAAAAACTAGTAAAATAAAGATATAAAATGTATGATAACGGATTTAAAGAGGTTACATAAGTAAATGTATGAGACATAATAAAATAGGAATATGTAGAAAGAAATAGGTGTCTCGTAGAATGACGGTTAGAAATGTAAAAAAAAAAATGAAAAGTATCGAACTGTATGTACAATAACCAATGTGAATAATAGTATTACTATTGTACAGTAACAATTGTGTACAATAACTGTAGAAAATAGTTGATAGGATTAATAAATTTGAAAAATTAAAAAACTAAAAATAGTGCTTAAAAATATGAACTCTTGATTACCAACATATGATGGATGCCAAAATGATAAGGGGGAAATAGGAAAGTAGGTAGTGTGAAGAATGGAGAAAGGCTAAAGAGAAAACGATATAATAAATAAAATATAAAGATGGGTGAGCCACAGCAGGGTCTCCAGATCCTATAGGGTCCATCGTTGTGCTGTTAATAGATTAATTAAATTTATCTGCCACAGCTAGATTTGAATCCAGAACCTTCAGCATGGAAATTCTGCTCTGTGACACTGAGCTGTCCAGCCCCCCCTTTGTATTTTTCTTTAACTACATTATTTTATTTTTTAAATGTAGAGGATTCTTTTAGTTCTTTAACGGTCCACCATTAACTGTATTATTTTTGATCTGTCAAGAATAAATAAATAAAATAGGATATAGTGTTAAGTGCTTTATATTTCACTTTTTGAGTAGCTATTTCAAAATATTTGCACCAATAAAGTCCACTTACACCATTAAAGATTATTTTATTTTCACTGCAATTTGGTTTAATAAATATAGAAAGTTTTCTAATAACCAAATTTTTGGTTAGATACTTAAAATGAATGGAAACTTATGAAGAATACACTAGAAAGGAGAGGTAAAAACTTAGATTAGGCAAAAACTAATTTTGTTGATTTTTAAAATAAACAGCAATTTATTAATACAATTTTTATATTTGAACTAAATTTTACATCTAGGATCATCAATTAAATCCTTTTAGGATTTCTGAATAAATCATTTTTTGTAGAATATTATCACATAATGGTCTGGTTTAATTTCATGTTTAAGTTAATTATTTTATCTAGTTTATAAGAAGCAACTAAAATAATGAAGAAATCAGTTATCAAAAGAAAAGTTAGGTCTTGTAAGTTCATTTTACAATTATTCTCAAGCAGAAACTTCTTCTAAGTCAAAATAGATGGGTGTTTTCGGTTCTAACAATACTGACTGAGGAAGAACTTCTACTGGAACCTTTGTTTCAGGATTTATTCTCAATCTGTAATTCATGAGCAATCTAGCAACTCCAAATTTTACCAGAAGCAAAGCAAACCTCATAGCTGTGAAAATAAATTACATTTTATGTACAAACATATTTTTATATAATCAAGATTGGGTGTGAGAAGCCATATGCCTACCTATACACACTCGAGGTCCTTCACCAAAAGACAAAAAAATTCCTGGTCTCATTGCGTTATCAAATCTTTCCGGCTTGAAAGCATCTGGATCAGGATGGTAATCAGGATTTCTATGAATAGCACCAACAGAAATTTGTAGGACTTCCCCTTTTTTTATTGTATAGCCATTCGGAAAAGTATAACTCTTATTGCACAGCCGAAATAACTGAGGTACAGAATGTAAACGTAGGGTTTCTGAAAATTTTTAAATTTATATTAGACATAAGCTCAATGAGCTCAAACCAAATACAGAAAAATAATGACATATCTTTAAAAGTATCTGGCAATAATTACCATTTTGGATGAAAGTCCAATTTAAAAATTGTATGCCATATGATTGATAATATTGGCCGGATTATTTTATTTTTAATTTTTATCTTTTTGTGCAGTTAAATTTTCTTGCAAATGAGTTTCTAAATTTTTATGAGTTAAAATGAAAAAAAAAATTATTAACAAAACTAAAGTATACTAAATAATTTATAAAAAAAGTGTATAAGTTAAACATGCTATACCTTTGCTAATACTTCTCCAATGTATATGATATTTTTATAATTTATTTTATTGTTATATATGATATAATTGTGTAAATATTTTATTTGAAAAGAAAAGATATGACCAGGACCGGAACTCGAACCCAGGTCTCCCACCTCTCCGTGGTGGGAGACCCGGAAATATATGATATTTTGTTTCTGTTTTCCAGGTTATTTTATTAATTTTTAAATTTAATCATAATACTAAACTTTCGCACATTTCTCTAAATTATAAGTCTGAATAGATTTTTTTTTTATTTTTAGGGAGTTAAATTATCTTGTAAATAAACTACCAGATAGTTATGAATTCAAGTTACAAAACAATTGGGAAGAAATTCTGAATTGTTTCCAAAATTAAATGTACAAAATACTTAATAAAACATGCGTATACAGTTAAACATGTCACCAAAAATCTTTGCTAATACTTCTCCAATTTAGATAATATTTTGTTGATACAACGATTGGATCCAATGAAAATTGTACATCAAAATTTGGCCACAATTATACTATGCATTCATAGTATTGGTAGGAAAGTCAAAATTTTAAGACACAGTACCTTTGCTAATATTGGACTAAATTATATAATTTTAGTTATTTATTTTTAGAAAATATCAATAAAATTTCAATTACATTAATATAAAATTCATCATAAAACACATATATAAGTCATATATTTTCTTTTTGCCAGAAATAGTTTTCCTTAGATTGCTCAGTGGGATGGTTTTTTTTTTTAACATCAAAATTTAGACAGCTTTAAGCAGAAGGCTATAGGCAAATTTCATAAAAATTGTTACAGCCGTTTTTGCACCAAACTCTAAAAAAACTTTGTATGTGCCACTATTATGCAAAAATAGCCTTCTTCAATCGCCTACATAATTCCTTCTGTAAATGGAAAAAAAAAATATAATTTATTTTATTAATTGTTATAGTTTTTAAATATTTTTATTTTGAAGAGAAAAAATCTTTCCAGGCCGGGATTCGAACCCGGGTCACCCACGTCTCTAGCATGGTGCTCTAACCAACTGAGCTAACATGGCTTGTAACATGACAAGACAAATCCATTCTCTTCACCGATCCTAAATCCCTGTGTTCTCGCAATTTTGCGATGTATACAAGGGGAAGAATGTTTATAGAACATTATTTTAATTAGGATCTTGTTGACTTACGTCATTATATTATTTATATTTTATTTTTTTATTATTGTTAATTTTTAAATATTTTTATTTTGAAGAGAAAATCATAACATACATTTAAAAAAATAAATTTATAGCAGTATAATAACCAGATACAGTCTGTCCTTATAGTAAACAACGACTTGCACAGAATGTGGGCATAGGGAAGCCACATCCTTTCCCCCCCAATACATAGCTTACCTACTTCACTCATCTTTTGTCCTCTCCTTGGCTAGTTTGTTCTTACTGTAAAACCTTAGCATTCTATTGTCGTTTTGAACTTCATTTTCGACTTTTATTTTTTATATTTCCAATAGAGGTGTGATAGGGGAACTCCCACTGCAAGTTGATTACTAAATTGTCAGACTATAATAACCTTTTCGTTTTTTTTATTTAGTTTAGATTTAAAGCTTAGCTGGTTTTACCTCTTAAATCTAATCTTTATACTGACCTTTAAGACATTTCTCTAAATAAGTCATAGATTTAAGGCTATCGTAATTTAAACCTCCGTAAATCTTGCATTGTTCGAATATCTCTTCCCTCACTTGTTCTTGAATATCAGGGTGCAGAGCCAGTTCATAAAGTAAATATGTTTGACTAATTCCTAATGTATCCAGGCCAGTAGTCAGAAAAGTAAATGCTTGGGCAATGACTACATTTTCTGTTATTTCTGAAACACATTATTAAAATTAAGTTTCAGCAGTGAATGTCTCAACAGTATTGTGTTAATTCTAAATAATTTTATACCTTTGCTGTGGTTTAAAATCTATTGTGCACATCAAACAAATATATGATGGTAATTACTTATATATAAGCCAGAGATTGTCAATAAACTGAACCACACTGGGTGTGGCTCAGATATCAAATGTTCAAAAAATATAAAATAAAACCTGTGGTCTTAGGTTCAGCATATGGTAGAGACTAAACTGTTTCTTGGACAACGATCATGCAGGGAGGTGATTTATCCTAGATCACATTCAACCCTCAGATTTTGTCCCTATTTTGGGTGCTCATTGTGAAATAGGGTTATTTGCTAATAAAACAGACAGATTGAAATGTTAAAAGTGTATTCAATAGACACAACATAACACATTGTCTTAGCACCAACTAACTGTTCACCCAGGCGCTGCATACATGATCATCAATATAAATTTACAATCCCAATACACCCCCTTAAATTTATAATTACACATCAGCTGCACTACATTACAATACCCGAATTATTTACACACGTCACATGCTTATCTTTACTTAATGGTTTAGTTAAGATATCGGCCCACATCAAATCAGTTGAAACATGTTTGATAGAAACAATTCCATCTTCGACATATTTTCTTAGAAAATGATATCTAATATCTATGTGTTTTGATTTAGGATTAGTCACAGAATTCTTTGCAAGTTGTATAGCACTCTTATTATCACAATAAACACTAAAACACTTATTGGCACTTTCAGGGTCAATTTCTGACATTAATTGTCTAAGCCACAACAGCTCCTGCACTGTAAATGATAGAGCCATATACTCAGCTTCACAAGTAGATAAAGCAATGGTTTTTTGTCTTTTGCTAAACCAAGAGATCAAGCTACCTGACATTTTAAATGAACAACCAGTCACAGAGTATCTATCATTCAATTTGTTCCCCCAATCAGCATCACAATAAGCTATCAATTGATCATTACTCTTTGAAGAAAACTCTAATTTGTAATTGACCCTTTAGCGACCGAATACGGCCGGGCCAGAGCGAGCTGGCTGGACCGAGTGGTAGAAAAGTCAACCGTGCCCGCTGAACCGATTACTTTTTGACTCTGAAATCATGTTTTTTTATTTAATTCCTTATAGTTTCCCATCATCCTTTTTGATCTGGACTTGGAATGGTGAATTTAAAAACATATTTTTAAAAATTTTTATTTAATTACTGTAAATTAATTTTAATCATTTAAAAAATTATACAGTTATATAGTATATTTTTTTGAAATGTCTATATAAAAATTTGGTACTTTTCCAATCTAAAGCCCACCTACCCCAGTGCCCCAAGTGGCAGTTTCGTTAATTACCTCCTACTGTTAGCAAAACCTTCCTCAGCCCTTTGTTATTGTTTGTGTCTAGTGGACGTTTATTTGTTTTCATGTTAATTATACAATATGAGTTGGAATTTGATGAAGATTTTTCGCGAGGTGATTGATGAAAAGTCAGCTGTGCTATTTCTACAGGAGCGGAACGTCATTCCCCGGAAAATGTGTTGTAGAAAGGGACATAATATGAAACTGCAACTGAATATTGTTCTTTTTAATGAACATTGTTTATAATTTTTGTAACATATTGTTCTTTTTAATTAATATTGTTTACAATTGTTGCTAGATATCGTTGTGTTTAATCAATATTGTTTATAGTAAATGTTTATGAGATGTTAATTTGGATTTTGTAATTTAAATATTTAAATATTGAACATAAATAATTAGATTTAACTACAATGTGATGTTTTATGGTTAATTGTTTTGATTGTTCTGTATATACGACACTGTTTGATGTGATATTCTTATTTGTAATGAATATTCTTTATAATAAATGTTATTTTTTACGTTCTTATTTATGCAGTATTATTTATATATTTTAAATTTAAAGAGAAAATATGATATACAGCTAAAATATGATTTTTTTTTTTGGTTTTCTTTCATTTTTACCTATTTTTCTTTGAAAGAGAAAAATAGGTAAAAATGAAAGAAAACCAAAAAAAAAATCATATTTTAGCTGTATATCATCTCCTATTTCATTTCCTAAGAATCCTGTTGTCAGTTTACTATTTCAAATATATTTCAGGCATCATAACCTGACAGCTGCCAAATAGTTGAGGTAAGTGCCAGAGGAGCGTACTGGGGTAGGTGGGCTTTAGATTGGAAAAGTACCAAAAATTTATACATATACTTTATTTTTTTGAAATGTCTATATACAAATTTATACAATTAAAAATTCTTTTGAGTGTGATAAATGCCGAAACACGACAGCCACACTTTACGAAAAATAATATAGCCAAAAGTGAAATTGTACGACATCTATTGTCAAGAAAAAGTATTTCAGCTTGTCATGCGGACACCTAGATGGCTCTAGGAACTAAACTACTATTGTAGCTCACAGTCTAGAAACGCCGGAGAAGCAAAACTATTATAATAGTCCACGGTTCGTGGAGCCCACCTGACGCCGTACTATTATAATAGTCCACAGTCCCCACGGCACGGCGCGCTCGGACTATTATAGTAGTTCACGGTCGCTAAAGGGTTAATAGTACCTTTACTGTTTCTTTTATATCATATTTAAAAGAATAAGCATACAGAATCCTTCGCAGGAGGGTCAGTCTCTGATGTAACACGATACAGTAAGTAGATTCGATTCGGGCACCTCTAGCCAATTTTAATTGTGCTTGAAGCAGCGAATTGATATGCTGTTCCAATTCGTTAAAACTGTAACTAGCAGTGTATTCGATTTGATTATTCATGACTGATTGAGGGACAGGTAATGATATCAGTTCCTTATTTGCTAAGAGACTGTCACAAAGTAATTGTGCACCTTCCCTTGTGGCTATTGCATCTATTCTCTCAGAAGTCCAGGTGGAATTTAAATGATCCTGCCACCTAGATTTAAAGTAACATGTAGGATTAGCCATTTTGATATGTGTACTATTTGCAATGCTACATTTCAATCATTCCAGATATAGGTGGTGTGACGCTACCAATAGGTGTGACGCTACCAATAGGTGTGACGCTACCAATAGGTGTGACGCTACCAATAGGTGTGACGCTACCAAAGGATATCGTTTTCTCGACCTAAATACTAACATAGTCACCTTAAATAGAGATGTCATATTTCTGGAAGAAGGTGACGAAGAGAATGAAAAAGCGACTACTACGGAAAAACCAATTACTACTGAAGCTATCATTGATGACACCAAAGAGGAAACCTCTGAAGAATCAGAACTTCAGGATGAAGTGCATATAGATGATGAAGACCCTCAACAAGAAGCCCCTGACAGTGAATATGAACCTTTTCACGGATTTGACAACACAGGGATTGAAAAAGTACCAGATGCCCCTCGTCGTCCCACCCGTCCACCAAAACCTAGAATTTGGCAGGACCATGTCACATATTACACAGAAGAATATGAATCATCTGACTCCATTTGTGTAGAAGAAGCGTTAAGTGGCTCTGATGCGGAACAGTGGCAAGGAGTCATTAAGTCAGAATTTGCATCTCTGATAAAAAATCAAAGTTTTGAAGAGGCTGATCTACCTAAGGGGGTGAAACCTTTAAAAACAAAGTGGGTTCTAAGGATCAAGCCTGGAAAGTATACAAACCCGCCAACATTCAAAGCGAGGCTGGTGGTGAAGGGATTTAGTCAGATTAAAGGTGTCAACTTCTTTGAAACATACTCAACCGTCGTGAAACACTCATCCATCAGATATCTATTAGCAATGGCAGCTCAGAAAGATTTTGAAATTGAACATATGGATGTCACCACAGCTTATTTATAAGGTGATTTAGATGACACAATATATGTGACTCCACCGGAGGAATACACTTCCACCTCAAAAACAAAAGACAAGGTTTGGAGACTCATGAAAGCTGTGTATGGTCTGAAGCAAGCCAGGAGAAACTGGAACAGGAAACTTAATGAAGCGCTAAGTGAACTTGGTTTCAAGAGATCACAAGCAGACCCTTGCATTTATTACTCCGGAAGTGGTGGGAGCTTTGTCATCATTGCTATTTATGTGGATGATCTTTTGTTTTTTGGAAAGGACTCAAAATTAATTCAGAACATAAAGGAATCCCTAGCAAAAATTTTTGATATAAAGGATCTTGACCCAGTGAATCGTTGTATCGGTATGAACATTACCCGAGATAGGAAACACGGAAAAATTTGGGTGTCACAAGAAGAATATTGTAACAAAATAATCAAGAAATTTGGAATGAGTGAAGCCAACCCAGTGTCCACTCCGCTTGATCCTGGACTGAATCTGGAACCTGCAGATGACGATGGTGAAGAGGTCATTGTCCCTTATCAAGAAGCGATTGGAAGCCTCCTTTACTTGTCTCAAGTGACTAGACCAGATATATCCTTTGCTACTAATCTTCTCAGTAGGTTCAATCAGCGTCACAATAAAAGTCATTGGCAAACTGTAAAGCGCATTTTTAGATATTTAAAAGGGTACCAATCCATATATATCCTTTGGTAGCGTCACAATAGCCCATAAACACAAGTTTTTCTGACTTTGAATCCCATTTTTTTCTTCGTTGTCTTGGGACGTGTACCATCGCCTTACACCCAAAAGCACGCAGATGAGACAGGTTCGGTTTCCGACCATACCACCTCTCATATGGTGTTACATCCTTCAGGGTCGATGATGGAGATCTGTTCAGGAGATAGGCAGCCGTAGAAAAGGCCTCCGCCTAATACACTTGTGAAAGATCTGCGTCCAACAACATTGTCCTGGCTTT
This sequence comes from Arma custos, assembly GCA_037127475.1. Lineage (NCBI taxonomy): Eukaryota > Metazoa > Arthropoda > Insecta > Hemiptera > Pentatomidae > Arma > Arma custos. The sequence goes on along the minus strand of CM073764.1, from coordinate 87,496,286 downwards.
TTCAACAATAATCCGTTTTGTTGAGGGGTATACCTTACAGTCAACTGGTGAATTATTCCCTCGGATTTTAGATAATCCTGTAGAGAATTATTGATGTACTCTCCTCCACTATCTGAACGAACCTTTTAACCTTTTTTCCCGTTTGCTTCTCGACCATGGCCTTGAACTGTTTAAACACTGTGAAAACCTCACTCTTGTTCTTAAGAAAATAGACAAACATCAACCGGGAATAATCATCAATAAAAGTTAAGAAATACTTCCTGCGACCGGCCGATACCTGCTCCATTGGGCCACACAGGTCGGTGTGAATTAGTTCTAAGATATTTTCTGAGCATATCCTACTTCTTTTAAATGGAAGACGGCATTGTTTTCCCATGATGCAAATTTCGCAAGGATCCTTAACCACTACATTGCTTTCCAAACCGAAGAATGAGTCCTTGAGTTTGGTCATAGCCTTACGGTTCATATGGCCTAATCTCCTGTGCCATAGAAAATCCTTACTTTGAGCTGTATAAAAACATATGTTAGACTGTAAAGTTCTCATGCAATAAACTCCATTTTTCAAAAAAGCTGATGCCACCAACTCACCTGTCCCATCATGAATGTAACCTCCTGACCTATCGAAGGTGATTGAATAACCTTCTTGAGCGATTTTGCTCACAGAAAGTAGGTTGACTGCGGAGTCTTTCATAAAGAACACATCACTAGCTTCTGTTTCTACCGTTTTGTCACCGGTGTGCAGTTTTTAGTCCACTCTACCACTGATGTCAGCACTAAGATTAGACCCATCTGCTGCCAATACTGAGAATGTGCATGGTTTAGAGTCCTTAAGTTTCGTTTTATCGTTCGTAATATGTGCAGAAGCACAAGAATCAAGATACCAAAATTTTTTTTGCGGGATTCGCCGCCAAAAGGGCCCTTTTTACAGGATCAGTACTTACAGGTCTTGTCTCTTTTAGATTATGATTCCGATTTAAACGGTAGTCTTTTGCGAAATGTCCCGATTCTTGATTAATTAGTCTTGATTGCACTTAAAACACTTGAAGGTTTTCTGCTGACGCTTATTGTTCCCAACACTTGCCAGAACAGAGCCATCTGAGTCTTCGTAGTCGGAATTCCTGACGTCTTGCATTAACTTTACTTTCACGATATCACCGGTTATCGGGGTTCCAGAACTCTCAAGGGCCAATAACATAGGCCTGTAATAGTCTGGGAGGCATGCTAGTAAAAGGGTACCAATCCATTCGTTGCTCACAACAAATTTGATTTCATTGAGCTTGTGGGCAGTTGACATAATCCTGTTGCAGTAATCTTCGATGTTTCGGCAAGTTTCAAGTCTTGTTGTGACAAGGGATCTTAATAAACCTACCCTTCTACTTAGGCTTGAGTCTTCCAAGGCAGTCTCCAGGGCTTTCCAGGCTTCCGGAGCAGTCTTGGTATCTCGAATATGAGAGTAGTTGGTTTTATCGACAAATAGAATGATCCTGGAATAAGCTTTTCGGTCCTTACTTTTCCAATCATCATCCTCTTTCAGCTCCTGTGTCTCGACTACTTCCCATTAGTCATCCTGCAATAGGTACGCCTTCATTGCGAATTTCCATGAGGAATAGTTCTCTCGTCCAATTAGTTTCTCAACAATGGGTATTCCTGAGCCCGATGCACTCATTTTTAGGTTTGAGTGGAATATAGCACAGAAATCACGAAACCAGCGCGGCGTGGTAGGTTATGTTTGTACACTCGGCCAACCATCACTTGTTTAACGAACTGAAAAAAAACGACCAAACTTTTATCCATATAGGTAGAGTGTCTGGGCCCATAACCGATGTGAAATAGGGTTATTTGCTAATAAAACAGCCAGATTGAAAGGATAAAAGTGTATTCAATAGACACAACATAACACATTGTCTTAGCACCAACTAACTGTTCACCCAGGCGCTGCATACATGATCATCAATATAAATTTATCATCTCAACACTCATTTTATAGAGACTGGGTTAGTCCCAGAGGTATCTTAGATCCCATAGGATCCATCTCCAGCCACTAACAGATTAAATAAAAGTCTTCCAGAGAGTGGCATTCGAGCCCAGAACTTTCAGCATGGACACTCAGCGCTCTACCACTGAGCCACGCTGCTCCCCTAATCGAAAATTCAGGTATCCGAAATTCACTTTAAAAAAAAATGCTGAACACTTACCATGTTTGATTGAAGGCTTCAAGGAGTTCTTGTCCCCCATATTTCAGATATTCTTTAGTGATGCCATCCTTTCCTATTTTTAGAGCCAAGATTGCATGTTGTACCTCTTCTTCTATTGCCTCTAGGCTTTCTAGAGTAGCGGGTTCTTGTTCCAGGCTGTGATGTATTTCTGGAATTTTGGGGAACTATTCCTGGAATTGTTGTTTCCACCAGTTTAGGATCTTTTTTCTTGTGAGTAAGTACAGATTCATCACTACCTTTTACATTTCTGACAGGCTTATTTTGCTCTGCTCATTTTAGTTCTTTGCCAAAACCAAAAAGAGCCAATAAGAACTAAAACTAAAAAGGATTCAAACCTTCAGGATTCAAAGTGGTTCTCACTTAGTTTTTTATCAAAATCAACCCATGACAGTTTCTTGGCCTGACTAATGGCTACTTCCAATTCATTCCTGACTGTTTAATAGATTTGTAGCTTTTCTTCCAAAAAGACTCAAGCATTTGAAATGTGGTTGGATCATATGATGCTCAAAATATCAAGGATGAAGCAGGTAACAAATGAGGAATATCTAAGACGAATGATAAAATCCTTGGAAATCATCATTATGATCTAAACCCGAAAGCTGGAGTATTTGGTCCACCCACATCTTGTGGAATGAGTCTCTCTGCTTCAGCTCATCAAGCAGGTGAATATCAACCAACAGAGAGGATCAGGAAGAAGGAATATATCCTGGTTTAAGCAACATCAGGAAATAGACCATAAAAGCTCTTTTGTAAAGCGGCCAACAAAATCAAACTAGCCGTGCTGGTCACCAGCATCCAAAACAGACAATGCACTTCAATTAGAAGTTTTAATGATTCACTTATGTGTCAACAATTTAAGAAGGAAGGTTACTGCAGACTTACAAAAGAAAGTCCAGCTTTCTTTGTTTTGTGTTTAAATTTAAATCATTTCATCTTCTCTTGAACCCCACCTGCTACACAAATATTTGAAACATTGTATATTATACATTTTATCGAAAAACACTTCAGGCCTTGACCATCAAACTGAAGATCTAGATCATGGAATGAGGTATCTTAACAGCAGTTTCCTTTTCATTTTACCATATCAATAGTTGTCCCCCCCAAATTTCATATACAATAAGTATACAAAGCTACTGATATAATTAAATTGTTTTCATATTTATACTTACCATAGCTATCAACATTTGTAGCTTTGGGTTCATCACCCTTTAAGTAATCATCATTCGTATCCCAATTCTGTACTTCAATATGCCCTTTATCTTGAAGCTGAATCATCATCTGTACGAAATCATTCCTGTGAATGTTGTTCTTCCGTCTATGGCTGAATGTGTCTTTTATAATCTTTGTAAAATATTCAACTACTTCTTTATTGTTCATAGATAATCCAAGTTTCTTTGACAACCATGGAAGGAATAGAATAGACCACATCTTTAAAAATCCCAACAGACCAAACCTAAAAACTTCTTTTCCCATTTTACGAAATTCTGAATTTGGATTTTCAAGTACATTTGGTTCAATACCAAACACTGAGGACCTGAAATCAATTAAAGTAGTCATTAAATCTGGCTCCATAACTCTAAATTGGAGTTTTTTAACCTTAGAGGTTTTATAAACTATAAATTCTTTTAAAAAATGTTTAAAACAAAATATGTTATATAGGTACCTTAAAAAGAAGTCGTGTACAACTGAAAATTTTACTATTTTGTAAAACCCATTTAGAAGCTAAAATAATTCACAATTCATAAAATGCTTACATTTATATTCAGCCCAACATTTACTTTATATTATTCTTATAATTATTGGTCAGCTATTTTGAATTTTAAATATTTTTATTTTAAACAGGAAAGATATAACCCCGGCCGGGATTTGAACCCGGAACCTCTGTCTCTCCGTGACAGCGCTCCAACCAATTGAGCAACCAGGGTCGCCTGCCGGCAAGGGACAAACCTTATCCGATCTCATATCCCCGTGTTCTCGCAATTTTTTGCGATGTAAACACGAGAACGAATGTTCTTTATATTACTTTTAATTTTTGGATCTTGTTGACTTACGTCATATTACTATTTATAACTTTTTATAATTATTGGTCAGCTGTTTTGAATTTTAAATATTTTTATTTTAAAGAGAAAAGATATGCCCCCGGCTGGGATTTTGGCTCAATTGGTTGGAGCGCTGTCACGGAGAGACAGAGTTTCCGAGATTGAATCCCGGCCGGGGCATATCTTTTCTCTTTAAAATAAAAATATTTACTTTATATGTTTTATCCTACACTACGATTGCTTGTTGTGTACAGAAATGTTTGTCAAGATTTTAAGCCATCATCGTGGTTGAGAAAAATAGGGTGATTAAATTACTACATCAATCATGGCAGTACTGGTAACAATAATAAAATATAGTAATAAAAATAAATGGATAATAAAAGGGTTATAAGTCTATTTAAAAAAGAAAAATGTTAATTTATGAAATAAATAATGAAAATTAAAAATGAATATTGAAATACTTTCCATGCCCATCAATTTATTTTTCATGCAAATTGTAATTGTAGTAAACAATAGTTTGGCATATTTTATTATATTCTTCATTGTAATTTACTTCCTCTCCTTTTACTGTTTTTTATTTTCATTCATTATTTTTTATGCTAATATTTTTTTTTATACAGTAATTTCTGTTTGCTACCATCTTTATTACTTTTCCATGGCTTATATCACTGTTGGCATCTAGTTTTTTGAGAGTCCTCCTAATGGTCTATATCTTAGACCAAAATGTTGGTACAAAATACATAATACAGCTCCTCTTGTTACTGAGTTTGGACTATGACCACAAACCCCCATACACATACTTCTGAAACTATAATCATATACTTATAATAAAAAATAAACAATATACTTTACGCAATTATATCCATACAAAGGGGTGACATATCTTCTCGAATATTAACTTTTTTATATTCTTTTTTCGTAGATAATAAGTGAACTAATTTGTCTCCAAACACAGCCATAGTCTCGAACATATTTTTTAATTTTCCAGAGGTGAAAACAGGACTTAGTTTATACCTAAAACAATTTTAAAAGTATACAAGTTGATTTGTTTTAGTAGAAAATTCATGTTTCATCAAGAGTTTATTGTATTAAGTGTTCAGTCACCTGAATGCACGCCACTTCTTACCACACATAGTAAACAACTGTGCATCTATTGGATTTTTTTCTTCATCAATTTCAATTCCATGATCTGTGAAATGTACAAAGTCCTTGATTAATACCTTCTCTGCAAAATCAGCATCTTGGACTATCAGTGTTGGCTTCAGAAAATCAAAATGTCTACGAAAGATGTATACGAAAATATAATATAATGTAACTAATATAATTAGTATAAGAAACTACTAACCAATAAAAGCATTTATCTTAATCATACTAAAATACATAATTCATTTGAGATCATTTTATTGAAGAAACTAGAAGAAAAAGCTTCTTTATTTAAACTCGAAGGAAATAAAGAACAGATATAAAAAAAAAAAAAATTGAAGAAAATATAAAGGAAGATATAAAGGATTAGAACAGATTAGAAATTAAACAAAGTAAAAAATAAGGTTAAAGTAACTTAAACTCAAGAAATTGAGGAAACTAATAAAAAAATAGAAAAATTAAAACCACAATATGAAAGAAAATATGTCGAATTACATAGGAAAATAAATGAGGAAAAAAAAGAAGAATTAAATGAGTTTAAAAATAATTAAAAAATCACTTTTACAAGTTGATTGGATGATATTAAAAACAAAAAAAATGTTAGAAGGTAATGTCATTTTCAAAAGACCAATAAATAAATAAAAAGTTCAATTAGGACTGGTTAAATTACAATTTCAAATGATTAACAAAATCTAAAATACCAATATCAGAAAAGAAAAAAAATAGTTTATTACTTCAAATTTGTTCATTAGTTAATACACAATTGTAGCACTTTTACACATTATTTTTTAATATATTCTTTAAATAGGAGAACAAAAAACCTATTTCCAGTAAAAAAAAATTGTATTCTTTATTTTCGAGATACTTTTCGGCCTAGGCCATTCTCAATCTTCTATTCTAATTGTTTCATTTTTTTTACTTATTATATGGTTAACAATTTGACCATAAGTCATTCATCTGTAAAAACATGCATAAATTCTATAATTATAACAATATTAATAATTCAATAAATAAAACTGTATATAAAATATTTCTATTGTCCAACAAATAACCAAAATAAAGCATAGATACCTCAACATAAGTTGTTTTATTCCATTTAAACTTTTTTTCAAATTCAGAGGGAACCATATCCTCTATAGTCATTTAATAATAAGTCAACCTTTGATCTTAGTATATTATGATCTTTCATATTATTTTCAAAATTATTTAAATAAAATAATATTAATATTATACATAAACAACTCTCAAATTAAATAAATGAATAAATAAATAATAAATAAAACAAACAATCATATTGATAATTATTCTGACATTATGTTATATTTCAATTGTTTTAATAAATTAAATTACTATGGCTGGTTCAGGTGAAGTTTAGAAGGCAATTACTGAGAAGGTTATTGTGACAGTTATGTTTTGAGCAGATAAAACCTATATATTATTTCTTTTTCAATTTTAGAATAACGGATGAATATAACTTACTAATATAACTAATATAACTCTCCTGCTTCTTTTCTATCATTGGCTACATTTTCTATATTGTCATTAATGCACAAAGCTTCTAGGCATTTCCTTTTAATTGTATTTTTTTCTTTATGTAAAACTTTTGGGTTTTCGAAATTAAAAGTGTGTAACGTTTCTTTGCAATGTGCAGATAAAGCAGTTCCTATTTTTGAATTAGGCTTAATATTATTTTTATGATGATAAAACCGACTATTTAAGCTATTTTTTGTATGGCCTATATATCTTTTATTACAATTATTGCATTCTATGTCATAAACAACATTTTTATTGTCTAATATAGGTATTTTGTCTTTTTGGCTTTCTATTATTTTTCTAATTGGATTTTTAGTGTTATGTGCTACTTTTATTTCATGGATATCATAATTTTTAAAGGTTGGTTCTATGTTATTTGATAGGTTTCTAATATATGTGATGCTTCTATAGTTTGTTTTTGTTTTATCTCACGAATAATAATATTTTAGTAGAATTCAATAAAATCCTAAATGAGCAAAATAAAAATATAGTTTTTACACTTGAAACGGAAACTGAAAACTCAATTAATTTTTTGGATATTACAATTATTAGAGAACCAACAAACAACTATCTTACTACTAAATGGTTCAAAAAAGATATAACGTCCAATAGATTGTTAAACTATTACTCAAACCACCCTATTGCCCAAATTAAGAATGTAGCTACTAATCTGATTGGAAGATCTATTAAATTAACAGATGCCAAATTCTTAAAAGAAACTAAAAATAAAATATTCAAAATTCTATTAAGCAATGCCTTTCCAATTAGTCTTATAAACAAATTATGGCACACACAATATAAAATAATAAATAATAATGGTAATAATAGCATACCAAAAAATGTAAACATTAACTTCATTACCAATAAAAATATTAAAGATTCAAAAAAACTTATCCATAGTAATTATAATAAAAAAACTAAACCGAATCAGTCAAAAATTACAACTTATTTTAAAACAGAAGATAGTAACACAAATACACAAACTAACAATAGTGTTGCCAAAATAAGTACTGAATCGCTTAATGTAGAATTTAAACAAGATAAAACAAAAACAAAGTATAGAAGCATCACATATATTAGAAACCTATCAAATAAAATAGAACCAACCTTTAAAAATTATGATATCCATGAAATAAAAGTAGCACATAACACTAAAAATCCAATTAGAAAAATAATAGAAAGCCAAAAAGACAAAATACCTATATTAGACAATAAAAATGTTTATGACATAGAATGCAATAATTGTAATAAAAGGTATATAGGCCATACAAAAAATAGCTTAAATAGTCGGTTTTATCATCATAAAAATAATATTAAGCCTAATTCAAAAATAGGAACTGCTTTATCTGCACATTGCAAAGAAACGTTACACACTTTTAATTTCGAAAACCCAAAAGTTTTACATAAAGAAAAAAATACAATTAAAAGGAAATGCCTAGAAGCTTTGTGCATTAATGACAATATAGAAAATGTAGCCAATGATAGAAAAGAAGCAGGAGAGTTATATTAGTTATATTAGTAAGTTATATTCATCCGTTATTCTAAAATTGAAAAAGAAATAATATATAGGTTTTATCTGCTCAAAACATAACTGTCACAATAACCTTCTCAGTAATTGCCTTCTAAACTTCACCTGAACCAGCCATAGAAATTTAATTTATTAAAACAATTGAAATATAACATAATGTCAGAATAATTATCAATATGATTGTTTGTTTTTATTTTTATTTATTTATTTAATTTTTCAGTGTGAACATTTCTCCGTTTCTTATGTTCATTCATGCTCTCTATAGTGCCGATATTGTACTCCCTAATTACCACAACCCTGAATGGCCCTTCTCATCACAGTAATTCTTTGGTCTTGTTTGACCCTAGCTTTTGGTACAATTTTTTACATTCCCCATCATGTCTCTGGCATAAAGATTTTCTCATATCACCCTATCCTTTTTTCCCTCTCTATTTTACCCTGGACTTTTTCCCATTTGTACTCATTATTAATTATCTCTTCCTCATCTGTTGATGCTTGCAAAGTCCAAAAAGTATTTCAAATAGTGAAAAACCCACGACACTGTGTGTGTCAAGTGGTTGTATGCCACTAATGCCTTATCTATCACCATGTCCTGTTTCAGACCATTGTCTGCTGTTATACTCATAGGTGGTCACTCAGTGTGATATAGAGATGTTCTACACCACCCTTGAATATCCTAGAGTGTTGAGGTGCCACACAACATCTAGGAATTTCATCGCTACTCTGATGTTAATGTTGTCAAACTAACTACCTCCAACGAACAATCTGGAACTCCATAGAACTGGAATCAGGTCTTTAGAACCCCTAACACAGTTTCTATCGACCTTTCCTAAAAAAGATTATCATCATAACCTCTTGTAGTCCCTCCATGTAAAAACATCGATTTGCATATTGCTTAACGACATACCTGATATGGGTCTCCTCCCTGCCTCATGTCTCATACTTATTATATACGTACTACATACTTGGTGCATGTATGTAATACTTTGAACTAAGACAGACCACACAATGACCTATGGTTTCCAGTATTGTCTTTTTCATCTTCCGCCAAAAGTACTTTCTCCAAAATGCTTGCAGCATCTCTTGCACCCCACGATGGTTTGTCTTTCCTTGGTCTTATAGGAGTGTCACATCCCTATGTTGTACTCTGTGGGTTTCCATGATCACTTCACAATGGACAAATACTCCAAAATGTCAGAATTTTCTTAACCTCTTTTTCATATGTTGCAAATGTTCTTCATCAGTTTTGCAAAACATTAATAAGTCATACATGTAAATCTACCCCCTTAAGAACTCATCCATGAGTCGCTGAAAAGTTAGTGGAGTGTTTTGCTAACTGAACAGCATCCTTGTAAATTCTTAGTGTCCTCTCTCAAACAATAATACTGTTTAGTGTTGATCTTTGAGATATATTTTCAAGTGCTGAATATCGTTACCCCTCTCTCTTTGCCTCACTAAAATGTCGGCAAATCTGGGTATCCTGTATTTCTCATCTATTGTGTTCTTGTTTATTTTCGGTAATCAACTGTATTTTTCTTTGCTCACACCAGAGGCCATTATAAGGTTATTCACTATCTATAATTATTTCCTGCTTCTTCAAACTATCTAACTCTTCCCAGATATGTTGACACAGCACCTGCGGGTACCTCTTATCTTTCACGTAAGTAACTTTCTCTTGCTTAAGCAAGATTTTGTCCATCTTTTTCTTACCTGCAGCTCCCAGTATGTCTCCATCTTTGAAGAATTCCTTGTACTACTTTTTTATAATGTGTCTCCAGTCATCCGCTCCATCGATTGTGCCTGCCCATGTCCCTCACGAGTTTTTGGCATTTAAACTTCTCTACCACTATCCTAATATATTCTTCATATGCATCTAACAAATCAAAACATTAACATTTCACGTGTTTAAATCCATTCTACTGACTAATATAATTACTTTGATGTTTATAAATCCATTTCAGAAAAAAGTGACTTCCTTCTGTACAATCTATCATTTTTAGCTGAAAATTCAATCTCTGTTTCAATTAAACAGCAATGATAAAACCAAGCCATGATTTTACAACATCCATACTACCCATTTCTCATTCAGTTGTAATTATTTCAAAATTGTACCATTTTTAGGTTTGAAAAATATTGATGGGCCCACTTACCCCAAAAGTTGTTCGTTTGGATACATTTTGTAAAGATCTACCAAAATTGAAGAGATAGATTTCTGTTTGAGCAAAATTGGCAAGGTATTACCAAAAAGGAACCAAGGTTTATTATATTTTATTCCTCTTTCTTTCCAAAATGAATGCGCATGACAGACCCTGTTCACTATGAATGCTACAAGGAGCGTCAGGGCTGTTGTTATTAAAAGTAGTGTCAGCATTCTGAAACATGGAATTATTATGGAATTATTGAGAACTATATTGATGATTATTGCAACAGAAAACATAATTTTGCATTTATAACAAATACTCATGATATCAAACAACGTGAAATATATTCAGAATATTGTATCATTTAATGAAATATATTATATAAATTGATATGGGAATGGATGACTAGATATATATTAGAAGAGTGTGAAAGGTCAGGTGTGAAATTTTGTGTATGTTTATTACTGCACCCTTTGACCATTCACCCTCTCCTAAATTATATAAATTCATCTCAGAGGAACATTAACATAATTACATATCTACATTCAAAAATTAACAGAAGAGCATAAAATATTTTAATATAAATACATCTTTCAGGGTTCCATATCAGTGACTACCACTCATGAACTTTAAAGTTGAAACTGTAATGGGGATTATTGGGTTGTCACATATTGTTGAGATTAGAATGACATGTTTTGTGATCTGGTAAAACATGTCCCACCAACATGTAGTTCTCGTTCACCCTACTGGATAGCGCTAGAGCGTAACGATCAGGTGTATAAAAGAAGACTAGTGGCATACTTCCGCTATCTTATCCTCAAATCCCTCTAGAAATGCACCCGGTGCAGTAAAATAAATGTATGTAACTAATGACTAACTTTTTAAGATTTTTTCTAATGCAAAGGTACTTCTGTTGTTTTCAATCAAATTAGTTCTTCTTACTCTCATAACTGTATTTTTCTTTTAACTCTTTCTTTCTTCCAATTTTAGAATATAAATTGGAATATTCTATAGATGCCAATCTGCAAAGTTTTTTATATGGCAGGCAGACCAAATTTTATGAACTATCTTGGAGATGATGGAGACTAATTCAAGTATTTCAAAACTAATTTGTACTAATATATATACAGTAAATAAGTTACAAAACTTGTTTCATAAGAACTAAGAAGATAACATTAAAAAAGAAAATTTACTTGGCCAGTTCTTTAGTCTTATTCATAATACCAAATAATGGTATTATAAATAATAAATTAAATAAGGAAAAATCAACTTAAACCACAAAAAATATTTTGGATTTATAATAATAGTAATCTTCTATTTAGTTCATCTTTTTTGTAAGCTGTGAAAGAGATAAATGGTCTTGCTTAGTTTTTTTTTTTTTTTAATGAAAAACAATTCTCTCCAAGGATAACAGGGGCCTTTTTAGTTAGCCTCATCTGATTAATTTTCAAAGTAAATTTACTAAAACTGCAATCGTGTTATTTGAATATACAAATTATTCCTTCTATAAATGTTTCAGGAAAATGTAATGGTAAAAATTACAGAAATCTTCTATAAATCGAATTTTACTAAATATATAAATGTAAATTCTTCTAGCTATTTCAAAACATGATTTACAATGCTAGATGGAGTAGCCTGGATTTAGCTGTTGAATTTAGTAAATTTCTCTATACATACTTGCTTGCAAGCTACAAAAATATTTAAAATACCTATGATTAAGTTTGAATAAAAAAAAAATGTGTATATTTAATTTCAAGAAATATTTCCATATGATATCTAGTACAGGTTTAATTCATAAATATCTATATTAAATTTATTAAAAGGATATTCTTAAATTATAAACACTACCTTATTTCCAGTTTTCAGTCCAGAGATGCACTGAATGGTTTAACTTATGGTTCTTCTTGAACTACACCCAAACTGATTAAACTGACCTTCAATAACTTGCAATTGTTAAAAACACACTTATCAGTCATTGTCTTTATCAGACAAATTTAGTGTTTAGTATATTAAACACAAATTACATTTTTAAAAGCAAATTTCAAAAATATAAATTATTAATTTAATAGATAAAAAAGGAATTTAAGTTTAAAAAGATCATTCTGTTTACTTGTATTATTATATTACAGTTGTGAATTTTATTGAATAAATTATTTATAAAAAAAAGTTTAAAAATTGAAGATAAGAATCTTTTTAAAAATTAAAACTTTGAAAATAAATTATTATACTTTGATGCGAAGTGATTCATATTATACCTGGTTTAATATTGAATTATATTATTACTACATTCATGAAAAAACAATATCTTGTTAATCAATAAGTAACTAATATTAATTGAATTCTTAAATTTTAAAAATATTTTCAGTCTATTGGTTGTTTATTGGCCATAAAATGCAATTCTCCTTTTTCTCATGAATCCAATATTTTTGTGACATCAGTGTGCAGCTCACTGTTATGCCGTCATCTGTATTCAGCTTGGTTCCTTAAGATCTTTCTTTCTTTGATCTCCAGTTTTTCTACCAGGCCTTTTTTTATTCATAGTCAGGCATTCTATGCAGCATACAGGACCTCCAGTCGTATAACAGTGCAATAATGTCTGAGTTTTGCATTCAAGGACATTGACCTTTTGTTGTAAATGTCCTTGGTGCGTTGGCATACAATATTTATAAGAAAACAATGATAATAACCAAAGAGTTCAGCTTAACCTTCAAACCTCTGGGAAAATAAGTGAGAATAATGATGAAGAAAATAAATAGCAAAAGTCATAACAATATATTTTATGAAATAATAACAAATAATAAGTCTTATGTTACAATTATACAAATACTGTTTTATATTTTTGTTATTTTAAATTTTACTTCATTTTGAGGAATGTTCAAAAATCCTCTTGGTAACATTCTTAAGGGAGTTTCAGTTGATTTACTTAATTCAAAGTTATAATTCAAAAGAAGTTTAGAAAGAGCGAACTTTATTTCTACCATAGCGAACCGCAAACCTATAACAATAATAAAAAATATTTTACATTTTTCTTAAATTACTATAATATAATTTTATTTTAATCATGACATTAATTTTAATAACAGTGAAAAACTGAAAACTTTTTCTTTTGATGAAATTTAATCAAAATGAAGATTTACTTGTAAATTTGGTCAATTAAAAACTTTTAATCTTTAAAATGAGTCTATATCAGCCAACTAAAGTTGAGTGCAATATTACATTATTGTTTTAGAAATACTGATGATACCAAGCCAAAGAGGCATTTCTGCAAATTTTGATATTTTGGGGTTTTGTCGTATTTTAAAGTTCAGTTTTATATTCGCCTTGAAATTTCAGAAATATTTAACTGAATGTGTTATTTCGCTAATTAACGGATAAATTAATTTTGCAATGTATTGAGGAACCAAATAATTGATATTTTTTAACCAGATTATATATTTGACATTTTCAGTGCAATTGCAGAGTAAAGGACTATTTTGTCAAACATCCCGTTTCTCAAATTTGTTTAAAAAACAAATTATTACAATTTTCCATACTAAGTCAAAGTGATGTTTATATTTATCTGTGAGTAAATTAAAATAACACGGAATAAGTACTACATTCAAATTGAAATATGCCAAAGACACCCGAAGTAAAATCTTTGATTCACAATCTATCAAAGCTGATCTGCAATTTGAAATTATTTTAAATTATATTATTTCATTTCCTTTCAATATGTATTTATAATTATGATTATAAGTTATAGTACATATATGATAATTACCTATGCATATCCGTGGGCCATCACCAAAAGGAAGATAAGTTCCAGGAGGTAAGGGCTCATCAAATCTGTCAGGATTGAAGCTGAGAGGATTGGGATATATATTAGGATCTCTCTGCAGAGCATAAATAGGAATAATAACTGAATCGCCAGGTAATATGCTGAGCCCATTGGGAAATTTATATTCTTTTGTACATACTCTAAAAATTGATGGTGCAGTCGGATGAATCCTCATGGTTTCTGTTATAAAGAATTATATATTAGAACAGTTAGAGATTATATTAAAAAAAGGGTAAAAACTTGTAGAATTTTATGAATTATTAGAGAACCTTATAAATTAACAAGTCATTTAAAAGTACACTTTTAACAGTAGACAAAATAATAACAATAAATACAATAAAAAAAACAACAGTTAATAAATAATATATGTTTTCAACTACCTTTAATAACTTTTTCTAAATAAATCATGCACTTGAGAGAATCATAATTAACATCCCCATGTAATGCTACTTGTTGTTTTATTTCCTGTCGAGTTTTTTCTAATATTTCAGGGTTTTTGGACAATTCATATAGAGCGTAGGTAATAGTTGATGAAGTTGTATGAAATCCAGCTGATAAGAATCCAAAAGCAGTACCGACAAGTAACTCATCTGAGATCTTAAACCCTAAAATATTAACATCAAATGATTTGAAATGCAATCTGAAATTAGGTGTTATATATAATTAAACATTTTTCTGATTTTTGTGAATGCATTAATTCAAATGCATATGGTGTATACAGTACTATTAGGGACTCGGAACCTCATGTTTTGCCTATCCTCAACAAAATCGGTGATTGTTCTATTCTAATGCCCGATAATGCACGCCCACATGTCACTCGCATAGTACAGACGTTCCTTCATCAGAGCAACATTGAGGTTTTAGCCTGGCCAGCACGTTCCCAGATTTGACATTTATGGGATAACTCTAGAAGATGAATAAGAGCACGTGCAGCTCTTCCTGATACACTGCAGGACCTTGATAGGGCTCTTCGGGAGGAAAGGGCTATCCTCAAGCAAAAGGACATTTCCCGACTGGTGGAAGGTATGCTGAGGCGTCTTCAAGAAGTAATAAAGGTAGGAGGAGGAAACATACGCTATTAAATGATGCTGTCATTAATTTCTTTTAGAATAAAAATGGTTTGTTTTTTCATTTTTCTTAGCCATTCACATCTTAATTTTAATTTTTTAAACAAAGACTCATTTAATAAACGTTAAAAATGTTATGAAAAGTAAAAAAGATTATAAAATTCCATAAATAATAAGTATTATCTACAAATACCATGTATTATATACAAATACATTTTTTTAAAAAGTGGGTGGAATTTTTTGCCTGTCAGTAATGTAGATAGAGTAATGTTGTACCTTTTTTTTTTTTTTTTTTTTATAAACACTTTATTTAGATAATAAAATAAAGTCTAAATAAAAAAAAAAATAATAAAATAAATAGAATAATGTACACATTCAAACCCTATTTACAATTTGCCTGGGTCTCCGAACTAAGCTTCTTCCCCAGGAATGGGGGCAAAGCAGAAGTTCAGAAGGCCCTTGCCCCCTTTTCCAGCCGCGTCACTGGAATAAACTCCAATGGAAGCTGGTTGAGGGCGCTTCACACACACACAGGTCGTGAGTGGAGAATCTGGCCAGTGCCAGTACTCCAAATAGCATTATTATAACAAGTCTCGGGGCCATTGCCGGTTTAGGCGGCGGGGTGGATTGTATGGATGTGTGGAACTGGATAATGACTGAGCCAGGGGATTGGGATGACAGACAAGGTTTTGGTGAAAGTTTGAGAATTTAGTAGGGATGAGGTCGAGGACAAAAGGAATGTTGAGATCATTATGGAGGGTTTTGTTGGAGACATAATAAGGAGCGTTGACAATAATTCTCAGGACTTTGGATTGAAAGGATTGAATGCGTCTGATATTCGATTTTTTTGCGGTCCCCCACAGTTCCAGTCCATAGGTCCAGATAGGTTTGATGATCGTCTTGTATATTAGTAGTTTATTGTCTATTGAAAGATGGAAGGCCCTACATAGTAATCTGTATAGTTGGCTGAAACGTCTGTTAAGTTCTTGTCTTTTGAGTCTGGTATGAGGATTCCATGTAAGCCTTTTGTCTACGAAGAAGCCAAGGTATCGTACTGTGTCGGAAATAGGCAGGATGGTTTCGTTGAATTGGACAGAAGGACATGTCCCCCGGCGAAGTGTAAAAGTCACGTGTTTGCATTTTTCCTCGTTGACTTTGATCCGCCACTGGTTACACCAAATTTCAATGAGTGAAAGGTTCCTTTGGAGGTTCGAGGAAGCCATTTCAGGATCTGGATGAGATGATAGGATGGCTGTGTCGTCTGCGAACGTTGCAAGGAAGGTTTCAGGAGTAGTTGGGATATCAGCGGTGTACAATATGTATAGAATAGGACCCAGGACGCTGCCCTGGGGGACTCCAGCTTGAATTGGGTAAAGATTGGAGTATTCGTTACCACAGCGCACTTGGAAGTAGCGATCAGAGAGGTAGGATCGAAGGACTAGGAATAAGGATTGAGGTAACTGAGTTTTGAGCTTGAACAGCAAACCGGCATGCCATACCCGGTCGAAAGCTTGTGCTACGTCCAGAAATGCGCCTGTACAGTACTGTTTGCTTTCAAGAGCAGAAGATATGTGATCGACAACTCGGAGACCCTGCTGGACCGTCGAGTGCCTGGGACGGAATCCAAACTGATGTAAAGGAATATTGGATTCGATTATGGGTAGGATTCGTTTCAGGAGAATCTTTTCAAAAATTTTGGAAAGAATAGGAAGCAGGCTGATGGGTCGGTATGATGAAGTGTCATTTGGTGGTTTACCAGGTTTAGGGAATAGAATGATGATGGAGTGTTTCCACAACAAAGGGAAGTGAGTTGTGCGAAGGATACAGTTGTATAGATAGGTAAGGAAAATAATCGCTTTTTGAGGAAGATGTTGAAGGATCTGGGTGGTTAGAAGGTCATGCCCAGGAGATTTGCGGACTTTTAATTTTTGTAAGAGGAATTTGACCTCAGAGGGGCTTACAGCGTTAGGAGGTAAGGATAGTGGAATGGGTGAAGAGAGGAATTCATTAATATTGGAAACGTGCGTAGGGTTGGTTTCAGGATGTGGAATAAATGTATTTGAAAGGTGTTTGGCAAATTCTTCTGCTTTGTCCTCATCTGATGCAGCCCAAGAACCGTCTTCACGGCGGAGGGGATGGGAAATAGGGTGGTATTTAAGGATCTTTTTGGTAGCATTCCAAAGGGAATTATCAGAAGCGGATAGTGTGGAAAGATAGGCATTGTAGGTTTCGGATCTATAGGTTGTCAGGTTCTTTTTAACTAGTTTGGTGAGGTAGTTATACAGTCTCCGATCGTGAGGATGCCTGGTTCTTTGCCAAAGGGATCGGGAACGGCGTTTGGTAAGGATAAGATCCCTAAGATCTTGTGGTAATAGATTTTTCTTGCGGGGTTTGAAGGAAGGACGAGGTGAAGATGCAGTTCAAACTGCTTGCTGGATCAAATTGGTAAAGGAATCGACTGCATCATCTAACTCTTGGGGTTTTTTTAGGGAAACTCTGAGGTCAATGGTGTCGGATACAAGCTGGTGAAAAAGGTTCCAGTCAACTGGTCCCCTAATAAATGATGGCGGTGGAAGTTTGGGTATTGGGAACAGAAAGGGTAAGGATCAAAGGACTGTGATCTGAGGAAAGTTCATCAAGGCGTTCTATGGAATAGTTTAGGGGACCTAAGCCAGCATGGATAAAAAAGTCGAGGAGATCAGGATTTCTGTTTGGATCAGTGGGCCAATATGTAGGAGTGCCGGGAGAAATAAAACTGGAGTTGTGTGAATTAAGTGCAGACAGTAGCATGCGGCCTCGGGAATTAGTAGTTCTTGATCCCCACTGTTGATGTTTCGCATTAAAGTCTGCACCTAAAAGGAAATGGATCCCTAGGGAATCGAGGAGAGAGCTGCATTGGGAATCGGAGATGGATTTATTAGGAGGACAGTACACCGATGCTAATGTGATAGGAAAGGAAAAGGTTTTGATTGAAACAGCTGTAGCCTGAAGGAGATCGTTTGAAGGTAGGGGAAATGACTGTTGGGAAAGGGATTGATGGACTATGACAGCAGTACCGCCGTGAGCTTTTCCATCAGGATGGTCAGTCCGGTAGGTTTGGTACTGTGTTATGTTGAGCTGCCGTTTACTGGTAAGTCGAGTTTCTGAATTTAAGGCTACATTAATTTTTTTGTCATACAGTAAAGATGTTCGTTCATCAGTGTGGTTTCGAATACCATCCGCATTCCAAAGGAGAATAGATAGGGTGGATGTCATTTAAGGATGTTGTGGGACAGGAAAGAGATGGGAAACAAGATTTGTTAGGAGTTGTTAGAGACCATTGATTTGAATTCAGAGAGGAATGATGTGAGAAGTGTCGTGAGATCAGTAGCATTTGAAGGAGGAGGTATATGTGGGGTAATAGGAATTTTATTCATGGAATATTGTGGTTGCTGGGGCTGGTTTTGTGCTTGTATAGGGTTGATTTGTGGTACAGAGATGTGTTTGGAGGGTTCGGGTTGCAGCGTGGCCCCGAGACTATTCGGCTGACCACCTGACATTTCTGCATAGGAAACAGTTCCATTTGCAATTTTTGAAGGTTGCCTTCTTGACGTTCTCGCTTCGTCGGTGGGCCGACGTGCTGCCAGAACGCGTGATTTTATATTTTTGTAGGTTTGACAACCTTTGTAATTTGCCGGATGTCCTTGAAGACATAATGCGCAGACAGCAGGAGTTTCTCGCGGCTTGATACACTCTTCGGTTTTATGCGGTTTTCCGCATTTGACGCACCTGGGAGTGTGGTGACAGTAGTGCCGGGTGTGCCCGTATGCTTGACAGTTATGACATTGCACAATATCTGTTGAGGCCACAAAGCCAGAATGTTTTTAAAATTTTATAATTATGGTTTGAGATTTTTAAATTGTATAAATTATTTTTGAATCATTCATTCTAATGAGTAAAAAACCTTACAAGTGTATTTTTATTTAATTTAAATATGTTTACTCTTGAATTTGTACATAGTGTATAAATTAATATGTATAAAGTATAACCAGTTTGTTTATGTACGAGCTGAGCGACCGATGCGTAAACAGAATTGCTTATTTATTACGGCAACTCGCACCGCCAGACGGGATTAACACACGGTGCAGAGTTCTCTTTTAGTTCTGCCGTTACGTCCACAGTGTCCACAGTGGAATAATATTGGGACCGTGTCCGCATTTCAGCATTGAAGCATCTTTCCGCGTAGGAACACTCGATGCGATACTGGTAGCGATGTAATTTTGTCTGGACGCAATAACTACTGTTAACGGTTTTATGATTATTATTATTACTTTTTTATAAATACATTTAATTTTTATTAACATTTTTTTGTATAGAATATTTTTATTTTGTTATGTCTTTTTTATTTTATTGCAATTATTATGTTGTTTTTTTGTAGCAATTTATGATCATTAGTATTGTTTTTTTGTCATTAGCATGTGTGTGAGATATTATTATTTTCATTTTTTGGTTTCTCACAAGACATAATTTATTTTGAATAAGCAATAAACATTTAGTTATTTTTTTATTTTATATACATCTCATTATTTTTTTTTTCCAAGAAGAGCCCATTGCACTATCCAGCCATTTTAACAAAACATTTATTTGACGGTTCGTGCTCAACCTTTCAATTTGCGAAAGGCAGACGGCCGCCACATTTATTGGTCCTCCGGGGTCGGATCGTGCAATTTGGCTTTTTTAACGTCATAAAATTTTTATTTTACATAGATTGTTGTTATATTATAATATTATCATATTATAATGGTATTATGATGGTATTATCATTATAAATTCTATTATTAAAATTATTTATATTATAATATTGTATCTTATATTATTATTTAATATTTTTTCTTTGCAGAAAATATTTATAGGGGCCTTAAACTTGTTTTTTCAACATCTCGTTCCCCAAATTACTTTATTTTACAATTTAACGTCACTTTTTTGTCTTTTTTTCATCGTAGAATTATTCCATTGTTTATAAGATACAACATGGAAAACTTAAGCGCTGATAAGCTGGCCAAAATTACGCCCCTACAAACGAAGTTACAAAGCGTAGGGCACAGGATTAAGTCCATTACCGAACAAGGACGCTTAGTTGCTACGGACAATTCACAGTTATTTTTATTTAAGGGTATGTACAAGGAGCTTAAACCCTACTTCGATTCATTTAATGCCGCCTGGGATAACATCATAGAGCTTATGGCTGCATGGGGAGTAACGGACGCCTTTCCAGCACAAACTGATAAATCGCTACGCCAAGCAATAGAGCGTTATTATTATGAATCCTGCGCTATTTATGAACATCATATGAACCCTACACCATCAGCGATCAATGCTACAACGGCACAGAATTCAAACCTTAGCGCACTAAATGATTCTCGAACAGTCCGAGCCAGGCTTCCTCAAATAAATTTACCTTCCTTCAACGGAAATCAAGGGGATTGGCCATTGTTTCGGGACACCTATCGGTCACTAATCCATGATGAGGATTCAATTTCGGATATTGAAAAATTTATCTTTTTAATCTCCTGCCTGAAAGGCCCTGCACTCACGTTAATTAAAGGAGTTGAGCTGCAAGAAGCCAACTATCCCCAAGCTTGGAAGCTGCTCAACGACCACTACAATGACAAGCGGAGACTAGCCAGCGGTTATCTTAAAACCTTATTAGAATATAAACCGTTCCAGAGCAGACCCTCTGCAAGTGGTCTAAAGCACTTGCTCACTACTGTCGGTGAAAGTATAGATTCATTCAAGCAGTTAAATATCCCTAACGCCGATAATTTCATATTATTCTTTCTTCTCCTAAGATGCCTAGACTCAGAAACCAGGAGAGCTTTCGAAAAACAGCACAGTAACATTGAATTTCCCACACATCAAGATTTAATTAATTTTCTCAAAGTCGAATGGAGATCCTTGGAATTAACATCCGAAGAAACACACCACAACAATAACAACAGCTCAATAAATTACCCCAATAGTAGGCAAAGACCATCTAATAAGGGCATGAAAACCTCGTTACTTGCCGACAAACATGGAGCCTGCCACGCACTCCATACTGATACTCATGCTCCCGGTGAAAATATAAATTTTCAAATCAACCGATGTCATGTGTGTGGATATCGTCATGCCTTGTGGAAATGTGAACGATTTCGCAAAGCTTCCCCAGCAGAAAGACTTGTACTTGTGAAAGGATGGACGGGCTGCACTAATTGCTTGTCAGATAGTCACACGAAAAATAAATGCACCTCCCACAGAAGATGCAAATTCTGTGGCAAATTTCACCATAGTTGGCTACATGACGGGCAACGACAGGAAGAGACAAGCACATCTGCTTCCCCTGCACCCATCAGTACGAGTGGTGTAGTACTGGGCAGCCAATCTCACCATGGCGAGGTTTTGCTAGGGACAGCGGTGATTGAAATTCAGGACGCTAATGGTATTTTTCAAAAGGTCCGTGCCGTCACCGATAGTGGTAGCCAACACTCCTTCATATTGGAAAGCTGCACGAGGAGATTAGGTCTAAGGTTAGAAGCATCTACGCAAGATATTTCCGGTATAGGCCATGTACCACTCACGGGTATGAGAGGAAAATTGAGTTGCAACCTCCGTTCAAGATTGGCACCTGAAGCTACATCCCACTTTTGCACTGAAGCAATAGTCGTCTCTCGCATTACCGGAAATCTTCCTCATAGCGTAATTCCTACCTCTACTCGAAGTCTGTACAAATCGTATGTTCTGGCCGACGAGGAATTTTGGAAACCTAATTATGTAGAATTCCTGCTAGGGGCAGATCTTTATTATGAAATAATAACGGGTCGTCCGATCATCGTATCCCAGGATGCTCCCAAACTGTTACCAACGATTTTCGGATTCATAGTTGGAGGCCCTTCTAAAAGCCATTCTGTACCCAAGAGCACATTCAGCCTCATAACGCAGTCAACGGAAGAGACACAAGAGGTTATGTCAAAATTCTGGGCGCTAGAAGAGGTTCCCAAGCGGCCCATTGAGTCAGAAGATGAAATGGCGTGTGAGAACCATTATTTATCCACTCACCACAGGCTAACCTCAGGTCGTTATGCTGTATCTCTGCCTATGAAAAAATTAGTCGACATTGTAACCAATCCTAAACAACAAGCCCTATGCCGCCTTAGGAATTTCGAGTTTAAACTCGAAAAGGACCCGCTGCTAAAGGTCGAGTACTACAATTTCATGCCAGAATACATATTGGGACACATGAAACTCGGCCCCGCTAGCGTCTTAACATATACAATACCATACCACGCCGTGGTAAAACCTCCAAATGACTCACATATTATCCTATCTGATGAAGACTCTCGTACCAAACTGTTAGGCATTCAATGGGACCCTAAGGAGGACATATTTTCTAATGAGATTCAGACGCCGCCAAGAAATCCCACGAAAAGAGCAATATTGTCGGCCATCGCGAGAGTTTATGACCCCCTAGGATATCTTGCACCCGTAATTTTCTACGCTAAGATAATACTGCAAGAGATGTGGCAATCCAAGGTAGATTGGGATGACATCGGCCCAACTACAATTTGTAACAAATGGAATATACTCCTTGATCAACTCCACCTGCTAAGTCAAGTCAAGATTTCTCGTCACTTCGCTACAGGAATTCCGGTGTCATACACGACAGTTGGATATAGCGATGCATCCGAACGAGGTTATTCAGCGGTTCTATACTTACGCGCGGTCACTTCAAATGGCTGCCAAATATCGTTACTTAAGGCTAAGACAAAACTAGCCCCAGTCAAGCCAATGACTATACCTCGTCTAGAACTCTCCGGGGCACTGTTACTGAGTCGCCTCTTTCAAACCTGCAAGCCTCTCATGAGCAAATTGGATATCAATACATCCAAATTCTTCACAGACTCTCAAGTCGTATTGGGTTGGCTTTCTCTTCCACCTGAAAAACTCAACACTTTCGTAGCCCACAGAGTTGTTGAGATATTGGAACTGACAGAAAGGAGTCAATGGAATTATGTCCGCTCCGAAGAAAATCCGGCAGATTGCAGCTGCCGCGGAATTTTACCTTCAGAACTCATCCACCATCCATTATGGTGGGCGGGTCCCGTATGGCTCTCAACAAAAGAAGACAACTGGCCCTACTTCACCACAGCAGTCTCCGAGAACCTGCCTGAAATAAAGAAAAAATGTAGTACAACGTTGACTACCACAGATAGCTCAAACCTCATTGATTGGATGGAGCGCTTCAGTTCTCATCCTAAGCTTGTACGCGCCACAGCCTATACACTACGCTTTGTGGATAAACTTCGGCACCGAACTACTTCACATGGTACGATTTCGGTACCTGAATACAACAGAGCCGCTAAACTACTTCTGAAACTGACACAGGACCAGTTTTTAAAAGATCGTGGTAAAATATCCAATAATAACGCCATCCGCTCCCTGCTGCCGTTCATTGACGGAGAGGGCTTGGTCAGGGTGGGCGGTCGCCTTCAGAATTCACCACTACCTTATGATGCCAAGCATCCATACCTTCTACCAGCGAGTTGCCACCTCGCAAAATTACTTGTTGATCACTACCACATAATATACATGCATTTAGGACCAACCTCACTTCAAAACATATTGCAGCAAAAATACTGGATTATAGGAGCCAGAGGATTGATTCGTCGACGGGTTTTTAATTGCATTACATGCTATAAGGCCACTCATTCACCCCAAGTTCCCATTATGGGCAATCTGCCATCATGTCGGCTTGAAAAAGGTCAAGTGTTTGCTCATGTGGGAGTTGATTTTGGCGGACCATTCTTCATCAAGGAATCACAGCGAAGAAAAGCATCTCTAGGAAAGGCATATCTATGCCTCTTCGTATGTATGAGCACAAAGGCCGTCTCAAGTTTAGAAGTTGTCTCAAAATGCTCTACTGACGCCTTCTTAGCGGCATTTCAGCGCTTCGTAGCCAGAAGAGGAAAACCATCTCATATGCACTCTGACTGCGGCACTAATTTTGTCGGAACGGCCAATCGACTCAGAGACCTGATGCTCCTGTTACGATCCTCTGAGGCCCAAGAGAAAATCACCCAACACTCAGTCCCGCAGGGGATTCAATGGTCCTTCAATCCGCCCTCAGCACCTCATTTTGGCGGTCTATGGGAGGCCGGCATAAAATCTTGCAAGACGATATTACACAAAGTTATAGGGGAAACCCCCCTTACTTTCGAAGAGCTTGCAACGTTATTTTGTCGCATAGAGGGAGTCTTAAACTCTAGACCCTTAGCCCCTCAAGGATCTGATCCAACCAGTGTGGATTGCTTGACACCGGGTCATTTTTTGATTGGGAGGCCACTCATCACTATCCCAGAGGAACAACTCCCGGACAAGGAAGGCATCCTGCAACGTTGGAAGATCGTTCAGCAAAAGGCTCAACACTTTTGGTCGAGATGGCGGATGGAGTACCTGAATCAATTGCAGCAAAGAAAAAAATGGACGAAGGATCGTCCCAATCTCAATATCGGTGATCTGGTCATCGTCAAGGAGCCAGGCTCACCCCTGAACTCATGGCCATTAGCTCGAGTGGCCGAAACTCACCTTGGCAAGGATGGAATCGTGCGAGTAGCCACTATCCGCACCTCCACAGGTCTCTACAAAAGGCCAGTAGCCAAACTCGTCGCACTAACTCCCATCAACGACGCAGATTAAAATAAAATTTAACTAAATTTTGGTGGGCGGGATGTTGAGGCCACAAAGCCAGAATGTTTTTAAAATTTTATAATTATGGTTTGAGATTTTTAAATTGTATAAATTATTTTTGAATCATTCATTCTAATGAGTAAAAAACCTTACAAGTGTATTTTTATTTAATTTAAATATGTTTACTCTTGAATTTGTACATAGTGTATAAATTAATATGTATAAAGTATAACCAGTTTGTTTATGTACGAGCTGAGCGACCGATGCGTAAACAGAATTGCTTATTTATTACGGCAACTCGCACCGCCAGACGGGATTAACACACGGTGCAGAGTTCTCTTTTAGTTCTGCCGTTACGTCCACAGTGTCCACAGTGGAATAATATTGGGACCGTGTCCGCATTTCAGCATTGAAGCATCTTTCCGCGTAGGAACACTCGATGCGATACTGGTAGCGATGTAATTTTGTCTGGACGCAATAACTACTGTTAACGGTTTTATGATTATTATTATTACTTTTTTATAAATACATTTAATTTTTATTAACATTTTTTTGTATAGAATATTTTTATTTTGTTATGTCTTTTTTATTTTATTGCAATTATTATGTTGTTTTTTTGTAGCAATTTATGATCATTAGTATTGTTTTTTTGTCATTAGCATGTGTGTGAGATATTATTATTTTCATTTTTTGGTTTCTCACAAGACATAATTTATTTTGAATAAGCAATAAACATTTAGTTATTTTTTTATTTTATATACATCTCATTATTTTTTTTTTCCAAGAAGAGCCCATTGCACTATCCAGCCATTTTAACAAAACATTTATTTGACGGTTCGTGCTCAACCTTTCAATTTGCGAAAGGCAGACGGCCGCCACAATCTTTCTTAGGGTAAGGTTTTTCAACTTGAACTTGGGTATAATATAGTCTGTTTACCTCGTAGATTTTTTCAACCCCGGGTGTTGGTTCTAGGTCAACGAAGAAAAGAGGCAGTGGAATTTTGTTGCCTGGCTCAGGGTTCCCAGTATTGTTTTTTCAGACATTTGTTATTTGTCTGACCTTGAAGCCCATTGCGGTCAGTTCTTCTTCAATGACGTCTGCAGGAGTGGAGGGGTGCAATTTCCTGATCACCACTCAGATGGCTCTTTCCTCCTTTAGTTGGTATGTGTGGTAGTCAGCCTTAGTTTCTGTAAGATATTTCACAATTCTGCGGTATGTATCGGGCGTGTCTGATTGAATTTTTGTGTCATTAGTCCTACTGGTGCAGTAGTATTTTCCAGAGCCTATTATATTGTTCAATTGGGTGCAGAGGAGTTTAAAGTTTTTTATATGTCTCACGAAAATAGGTGGTGGCCTATGCACTTTAGGGGCCGATGTGGACTCCATTGCTTCACAAGTAAGATTTGTCAGTGGCTGATATCTGTTTGGTGAGTAGAATGGTGAGTCTTCAACCAGGGTTGATGACCCTAACTGGGTATTTTGATTTGATGGCCCTGCCTGGGGTTCTAAATTATCATTAGGAGTCACAGGAGGCGTATCAAATTTGCGCCTTCTATTGGGTTTCGGTTTAGTCGGACTATTTCTAGTGGTTGACTCGAGGGATCGGCTTCTCTTGGCTTTAGCTTTTTTATCTGATCTGCTAGACAAAACCTGGTGGTGGAATTTCATATTGGTGTTTTATATAGCTAGTGATGAAAGGAAAAAATAAATAAAATAATAATAATAATAAAAATAAAATAAATAAAAAGTTCGCAACAGAACTGGTCCAGCCTCGGTGCCAGGGGCCGTACTGGAAACTGATAAGTCCTCCTACCTTGGCTGTTGGTGGGGATGGACTAGGGGTGGGCTAAACAGTGAAATCTTAATAACACGTTATGGCACAACTGCTACCATGTAATTATTGAAGTTAGGTTAGAAAAATATAAAATAAACACAGCAGAGTATCATAATAACGAGAACACTTTAATAACATCTGAACAGTACATGGTGTTTGGCTAAACTGACGCTACTTGAGATGTGTAACGGACAAAAACATGGCGTCCCCTAGAGTATACAAAAAGCCGTTGTCCAAGACAACCTAAATCTATAACAATATGGAATACACACTTACAGTTAGAATAAATCTTTTAATGAACAATATTAAATAATTACAATTAGAGTAAGATAATATTTTTAATACTCTCCCTCATTAAAAAGATTCTGACACTCAACACATCTCGCGCCAAGCCCCAAAATCGCGATTTACTCATTCGGGCCAAAATATTTTTTTATTATCAATTATCAATTTTCCGTGTGTGCACCGGTGATCACGCGGCCCCAGTAAGTAATTTTAAGTAATTTTTAATTAAGGTTGCCTGTGGATATGTGAACACGCGGCCCAAACGAGTACTCAGGTCGTGCGCACCGGTGCCGCACTTGGCGCTAAATGAGTTAAGCCCAACTTCTTCTAACAAAGTTTTTAATCTTGGTCCATGGAGCGGTTTGGTCAGGAAGTCAGCCAACTGTTTTTCAGTTGGGATGGGCTTGATTTCCAGTATTCCTTCTTGAACAACCTCACGGACAAAAAGGTGGCGAATTCTTATATGTTTCGTTCTTCGATGAAATTCTGGATTTTTAGCTAGCTTAATAGCTGCTTCATTGTCAACATACAGAGCAGGAATTTGAAGATTACTTTGGGGAAGCAATTCTCCAAATAACCGCTTCAACCAAACTATTTCTTTTGCAGCTTCACTTGCTGCTATAAGTTCTGTTTCAGTCGTAGACAGCGCTACACAAGATTGTATTTGACCAGTCCATGATATAGGACCCCCAGCAAACATGCAGATGATTCCAGTTGTTGATCTTCCAGTGTCTAAATCACCACCAAGATCTGCATCACTGCATCCCACGATTTGGTTCGAGCCGTTACAACTATAGAAAAGTCCTATATCCTCAGTTCCCTTAATATATCTGAATATTCTCTTTACTTTAATAACATCTTGTGCTAAAGGCTTTTCTAATGATCTTGACACAACGCTTACTGCATAGGCTATGTCTGGCCTAGTTAAAACAGTCAGATACATTAGAGCTCCAACAGCCTCTCTGTAGGGAAACTTAATAGATTCTTCTTTCGTTTCAGTATTCTCTGGTTTATTCAAAATTGGAGTAGAAACAGCTCTACAATCTTGCATATTAAACCTTTTGAGAATCTTTCGAGTGTAGGCCTTCTGATGAACTCTGATGCCATCTTTCTCTTGAGTAATCTCCAATCCAAGGTAATATCCGAGAGTCTTACTTTGCACTTTAAACTCAGAGGTCAAATTTGAGAAAAATTCGGTAAGCATTTCTTTGCATGTGGACGCAACCAATCCATCATCCACATAGAGTGCCACAATTAGTTGGTCAGTATTTCTCTTCAGAATGAATATGCAAGGGTCTGCGTGGCTCTGTACAAACTTTAATCTATTCATAAAATTGCAGAATCTCTGGAACCAACATCTGGCTGCCTGTTTTAAGCCATAAAGTCCTTACAAACCTTATCAGTACCATCACTAAATCCTTCAGGTTGCTTCATGAAAATGTCTTCATTTTTATCTAATTCGCCATATAGAAATGCTGTTGAGACATCAAATTGTGCAAGACTCATTTTTCTACTCGCGGCTACACTTAAAATAGATCTGATCGAGCTCATTTTTGCCACAGGACTAAATGTTTCACAAAAGTCAACACCTTTTTCTTGATTAAAACCTTTAACAACTAGCCGGGCCTTAAATTTCTCAATAGCTCCATCTGGATATTGCTTTACCTTGTAGACCCATCTGCATGGAAGAACCTTTCTATTCTCAGGAGGCTCCACTAAGGTCCAAGTTCTGTTTTCATGAAGTGATGCTATTTCTTCTTTCATTGCTTTCTGCCAATGCTGAGAGTCTTTACATTTAATGGCTTCTTGATAATTTTCAGGAGTTGTGGATAACTGAGTCATAGCCATTGCAATGAATTCGCAATATTTTGCTGGTGCACGAAGGCTCTCCCTGTTTCTTAGACTCATCTTGGTTGATTCTATTTCTTCATCCGAGTCCGAAAATCCATAGAAACCTGGTTCAGAATCTTCTTGGTTATCTATTTTGGAACTCGTAGTTTCACTGGAATTTTCAGGAGCCAAATCCTCTTGATCAACTTCATCCTCTTTTTCATTAATCTGAGATTTTACTTTCTCATACATAGGTACAGTTACAGTAACACTAAATGATTTAGGGATTTCATTAAAAACAACATCCCTGGACCTGATAATAGTTCTCTTTTGTGGGTTCCAAATGCGATAGCCCCCAAAATCATACCCAACCAGTATCCCTTTTACGGATTTTTTATCCATCTTTTTCCTATTTTGTTTTGGGATGTGAGCATAACAGTCAGATCCAATTATTCTAAGATGCTTGATAGAAGGTTTCTTTTTAAACCATAATTCAAAAGGAGTTTTATCATTCACATTTGTTTTAGCAGATCTATTCAAAATATACGTAGCAGAATTAGTTAATTCAGCCCATAATGACTGAGGAAGATCATTTCTGGAGTGAAGCATGGTTCTAGCAGCCTCAACAATGGTTCGATTTTCTCTTTCTACAAACCCATTCATTTCTGGACAATATGGCATAGTCAACAATTGTTTAATGCCATGCTTAATTAGAATTTTCTTCATCATTTTGTTATCGAATTCGCCTCCGTTATCTGACATGAGATTTTGAATACGGTAGCCTGCTCGAGAAACCTCTCCTAAAAGTTCCAAAAATTTTTGAGCAACTTTTCCTTTTTCTTTAATAAAATAAATGAAGCGATAACGGGTGAAGTCATCCTTGAATAGCACAAAATAACGAAAGCCCGAAAATGACTTTTCAAATGGACCACATACATCAGTATGAATTATCTCTCCAGGTGTAGAGGCTCTTTTTCTGGTCCCAAACTTCAACCTATGGGCCTTGCCATACATGCAGGACACACATCTCTGAATCAAAATTAACTTTAATATTCAGCTCCCTTTCAATGAGAGCTTTAACATGCTTCTTATTTTGATGAGCTAGGCGTTCATGGTATAACTGTAATATATTGCTGTTAGATGAAACAGAATTGACTAGAGAGTCGTTTAAAATGTTTAATCTAAATAAGCCTCCATGACGCTGCCGCTGACCAGTCAGTATAACATTATTGTTGACCAATAATTTACATTTTTCAGTGGTAGAAACAAATCTACTGTTTATATTTTTATCCTGAGCAGATAATACTGAGAACAAATTTTTGTGCATCTGAGGAACATACCAAACATTCGAAAGGGTCAGAGACACAGGCTTATTGCCAACAAGTGTTCTGATTTCAACATTGCCAAAACCCTCTGCGGGAACACTTTCACCATTAGCAGTGGTTACCTGGTGCAAACTATCAAATGGTTGAACACTCTCAAACAGCTTTTTTTTATTACAAACATGGTTCGTAGTTCCATTATCAACAAACCAATTAAAATTGTCACATTCTGAAGAAAACACTAACTTGCTAGTTGCAAATAATATCATATTATTGACAGTATTTTCCCTTTTGTTGACAGCATTTGGTTTGGGAGGTCGTCCATCTTTTTTCCATTTGATACAATTTCGAATAATGTGACCTTCTTTTTTACAATAGTTACAAACAAAGGGGGTTTTGTATTTATGATTAGCATTTTTAGATTTGGATAACGCTAGAGCTTCCTCTTCTTTAGGCAAATGAGCAGAAGGATTACCTTGCAACGCTCCCTCATGGGCACACAATTGGCTAGTAAGGTTATCAATCGTTCTATCAATTTTGCTCATTAATCTCCAACTAGCTTTAAAAGAAAAGTAATTAGAAGGAAGGGTATCCATAATTTTACATATTAAAAGAATATCTGGTAATTGAGTATTCTGTTCTCCCTCTACCATTTCTTTGTTTAGGCTGTCCCAAATATTTTTTAATTACTTAGGTGATTAGCCATATCATCTTTAGGATCATGCTTGTAGTTGAAAAACTGCATACATAAATCAAAAGTTTTTTCTTCCGAAGTGCCATCAAATAGGCGATGTAACTCTAGCCACATTTCTTTAGAGCATTTAAAACGCATAACTTTAGTTAAGGTTTCTTCTGTCATGTTGGAAGATAAAACAAGCATGGCCTTTGTTTCCGCTGTTCTAAATAAATTGTCTTTACTCACATATTCTTCTACTTCTTCTTGAGTAGCTCCATCAGCTGGCTTGGTAGGACAGGTTAAATGACCATCCACAACCTCCTCTCCTCCTGGAAAACTCCGAAGAAGGGTCAAAATCTTGAATTTCCAAGTCGCCCAGTTACTTTTCCCTTCGAGGTTGCCGATCTTAACTTTAAATTCCATTGTTTTCCGAAAAACTTCGATACGAAAACAAAGGTCGGTCGAACTATTAATCACTTGTTTCAAAAATAGTTTGACTTAACTTATTACTCTGCGCGATTGGTAGCTACTGGACCCATAACCTATTGAAGTTAGGTTAGAAAAATATAAAATAAACACAGCAGAGTATCATAATAACGAGAACACTTAAATAACATCTGAACAGTACATGGTGTTTGGCTAAACTGACGCTACTTGAGATGTGTAACGGACAAAAACATGGCGTCCCCTAGAGTATACAAAAAGCCGTTGTCCAAGACAACCTAAATCTATAACAATATGGAATACACACTTACAGTTAGAATAAATCTTTTAATGAACAATATTAAATAATTACAATTAGAGTAAGATAATATTTTTAACAGTAATAACGTGTTCCAATAACACGTTATTTGAGTAACGTTTTATTTCATTAAAGAAAATAATATATAAATTTACATGAGAATAGAAACAGACGTAGCCGATAATGGCTAATTGCTAACAAAAAAAAAAAAAAAAAAAAAACTGCCTTAGACGTTATGTGGCGCTGTCTACGTTATCGAAGAAGTTATCGGAACTATTAAAGAGTTATTGGCTTCGTTGCCTATTTTTTGCGAATATAGAAGTATTTCATTCACAATTACTGATTGAAAAATTAACGAAAAAATCAGACTTGCTAATTCGGACAAAAAATTCAAAGTAAATATGTTTTAAAACAATAAAACTGCCTTAGATGTTATTCATGTGCTGCTATCTACGTTATCGAATCAGTTATCGGAACTATTAAACAGTTATTGGCTTCGTTGCCTATTTTTTGCGAATATAGAAGTATTTCATTCACAATTACTGGTTGAAAAATTAACGAAAAAATCGGACTTGCTAATTCGCACAAAAAAATGTAAAAAATGCCAAGTAAATATGTTTTAAAACAATAAAACTGCCTTAGATGTTATTCATGTGCTGCTATCTACGTTATCGAATCAGTTATCGGAACTATTAAAGAGTTATTGGCTTCGTTGCCTATTTTTTGCGAATATAGAAGTATTTCATTCACAATTACTGGTTGAAAAATTAACGAAAAAATCGGACTTGCTAATTCGCACAAAAAAATGTAAAAAATGCCAAGTAAATATGTTTTAAAACAATAAAACTGGCTTAGATATTATTCATGTGCTGCTATCTAAGTTATCGAATCAGTTATCGGAACTATTAAACAGTTATTCGCTTCGTTGCCTATTTTTTGCGAATATAGAAGTATTTCATTCACAATTACTGATTGAAAAATTAACGAAAAAATCAAACTTGCTAACTCGCACAAAAAAATGGAAAAAATGCCAATTATATATGTTTTAAAATCATAAAACTGCCTTAGACGTTATTGAAGCAGCGACGTCTATTAGACGTTATCGGAACTATTAAAGAGTTATTGGCTTTGTTGCCTCTATTTTTTGCGAATATAGAAGTATTTCATTCACAATTACTGATTGAAAAATTAACTAAAAAATAAGACTTGCTAATTCGGACAAAAAAATGGAAAAAATTCAAAGTAAATATGTTCATTTTTTTATAAATTTTAACTGGACTCAATCATATAATATATTCTTTAATCAGGAGAACAAAAAACCTATTTCCAGTAAAAAAAATTTGTATTCTTTATTTTCGAGAAACGTTTCGGTCAAGGCCATTCTCAATCTTCTACTTTAATTGTTTCATTTTTTTTTATAATACTTATTATATGGTTAACAATTAAGTTATGCACTGAAAACGGATACTTCACCTTTCAAAACAAATTTTATAAACAAATAACGGGTTTACCGATGGGAGGCAGACTTTCAGTGAACATTTCAGGAATAGTAATTAATCACATTATTAAAGAAAGTTTACTAAAAATGAACAACCCTCCAATTTTTATAGTAAAGTATATAGATGATCTGTTGGTTATCACGAATAATAATATTTTAGTAGAATTCAATAAAATCCTAAATGAGCAAAATAAAAATATTGTTTTTACACTTGAAACGGAAACTGAAAACTCGATTAATTTTTTGGATATTACAATCATTAGAGAACCAACAAACAACTATCTTACTACTAAATGGTTCAAAAAAGATATAACGTCTAATAGATTGTTAAACTATTACTCAAACCACCCTATTGCCCAAATTAAGAATGTAGCTACTAACCTGATTGGAAGATCTATTAAATTAACAGATGCCAAATTCTTAAAAGAAACTAAAAATAAAATATTCAAAATTCTATTAAGCAATGCATTTCCAATTAGTCTTATAAACTAATTATGGTACACACAATATAAAATAATAAATAATAATGATAATAATAGCATATCAAAAAATGTAAACATTAACTTCATTACCAATAAAAATATTAAAGATTCAAAAAAACTTATCCATAGTAATTATAATAAAAAAACTAAACCGAATCAATCAAAAATTACAAATTATTTTAAAACAGAAGATAATAACACAAATACACAAACTAAAAATAGCATTGCCAAAATAAGTACTGAATCACTTAATATAGAATTTAAACAAGATAAAACAAAAACAAACTATAGAAGCATCACATATATTAGAAACCTATCAAATAAAATAGAACCAACCTTTAAAAATTATGATATCCATGAAATAAAAGTAGCACATAACACTAAAAATCCAATTAGAAAAATAATAGAAAGCCAAAAAGACAAAATACCTATATTAGACAATAAAAATGTTGTTTATGACATAGAATGCAATAATTGTAATAAAAGATATATAGGGCATACAAAAAATAGCTTAAATAGTCGGTTTTATCATCATAAAAATAATATTAAGCCTAATTCAAAAACAGGAACTGCTTTATCTGCACATTGCAAAGAAACATTACACACTTTTAATTTCGAAAACCCAAAAATCTTACATAAAGAAAAAAATACAATTAAAAGGAAATGCCTAGAAGCTTTGTGCATTAATGACAATATAGAAAATGTAGTCAACGATAGAAAAGAAGCAGGAGATATTAGTAAGTTATATTCATCCGTTATTCTAAAATTGAAAAAGAAATAATATATAGGTTTTATCTGCTCAAAACATAACTGTCACAATAACCTTCTCAGTAATTGCCTTCTAAACTTCACCTGAACCAGCCATAATGATTTAATTTATTAAAACAATTGAAATATAACATAATGTCAGAATAATTATCAATATGATTGTTTGTTTTTATTTTTATTTATTTATTCAATTATTTGAATTGAGAGTTGTTTAGATATAATATTAATATTAATTTATTTAAATAATTTCGAAAATAATATGAAAGATCATAATAGACTAAGATCAAAGGTTGACTTATTATTAAATGACTATAGAGGATATGGTTCCCTCTGAATTGGAAAAAAAATTTTAAATGGAATTAAACAACTTATGTGAGGTATCTATGCTTTATTTGGTTATTTGTTGGACAATAGAAATATTTTATATACAGTTTTATTTATTGAATTATTTATATTGTTATAATTATAGAATTTATGCATGTTTTTACAGATGAATGACTTATGGTCAAATTGTTAACCATATAAGTATTATAAAAAAAATGAAACAATTAAAGTAGAAGATTGAGAATGGCCTTGGCCGAAACGTTTCTCGAAAATGAAGAATACAAATTTTTTTTACTGGAAATAGGTTTTTTGTTCTCCTAATTAAAGAATATAGTAAATATGTTTTAAAACCATAAAACTGCCTTAGATGTTAGTCATGAGGTTATCGGAACTATTATGCCAATATGAAATATAAAATATATATGGAACTATTCCTGCATTTCCTATATATGGAAAAGCATTGACAATGCTATTAGGCACCATAGATTTGTTTAAGAGGGTGACTAGTTATTATAGTATGAACACAAAGTAGCAAAATACTGTAATAGAGATTACTGTACAACAATAAATTATAAAATGCAATTGATGATGAAAAGATATAATGGAATCAACGATTTGAATATATGTTTTGCTGTACCGAATAAAAAAATACATAAAAACTTGGTTAAATTTAAAAAACCAATGCAATGAAATACTGAAGGATGTTGATTTTCCATTATTTGCCTAAAATTTAAAAGCAATTGCAGCAACCATTAAGGCAAATAGAATTGAACTAAAACAGAAGTTTTTAAATATGTAAGTCGTTTCAAAGGGGAATGAAATAGGAAAACAGAGTAATTTATTTTCTACAAAATAATGAAAAAAAGAAAAGTAAGGACAAGAAATAAATATACCAACTCAAATAGAAAAAAGTCGAATTGCTGTAACACTTTTGTTTAAATAGAATAATTCAATTACACAAATTCAACAACACAGTCCCTTTATTATTTTGATTAAAAAAAAAGTGGGGAATAAAGAAACAAAATTTGGTGTTTTCCTTTTTTTAAGTGAATTTTGATTATCCGAACCACACCAAATAACATTAGTTTGGTTAATCGATGGTCTACTATATTTTGATTCACTTTGCAACAACCTCTTTCTTATCATAACCTCCTTATTTCGTGAAACTTTATTTATCTATTTATTTAAAACTATTAGGCTTTTATAATTTATGTTATATTTATTTTATTTTTATTTTAATAATTGTTACAATTTTTAAATATTCTTATTTTGAAGAGAAAAGATATGTCCAGGGCCGGGATTCGAACCCGGGTCTCCCATGTTTCCGCCGTGGTGCTCTACCACCTGAGCTATCCTGGTTCATACCTCGGTCAGACAAATCCATTCTCTTCAACTGATCCCATATCCCCGTATGTAATTTTGAGCTAATGGAAGGGCTTGTAATTCGTTTCTCTAATTTTTTTTATTTTTTTTTCAATTTCAACTGCTGCGAGTTGCATCATGAAGAAAGTCTAAAAAGATATCAAGCAGTACTATATTATGGTCTTCACATGATTAACACATTTGGAGATTTAAAATAATAAATACAATGACTCAAGCAAAACCAGAATTAACACAAAGAAAGGATTCAAGAAAGATTGGAATTCAGGATTCAAAGACAGATTGAAGAAATATTAAAATGAAGAGAGACAGTTGTACCAAAAATTTTTTTTTCCTTAAAATAAGGTACACCTACTTACAAAAATTTATGAAACTATTTTAATATATAATATTATGTGATATATCTATATTCACTTTCAATTTTAAATCGAGATTGTAATGCTTAAACAACACTTGTATTACTGCACATTAAAAAAAATGAAAGCCAAGTTTTTCCATTCTAAAATTATAATACTTTTAAAGTCTTTTTTCCCTCACCTTTTCCTTTTTTCTTTCTTTCCTTTAACAATCAAGAGAAGAACTAGACATTATAAGAATAATTTAAATGAAGAGAGACCGTTGTGCAACAAATATTATTTTCAATAAAAAAAAGTAAGTATAACATTTACAATTATGTAATACCTATATATAATAAACTGGATAATTCAAATGATGTATTGAATTGGTGAGGGGGGTGCAATCAATACATTTTATAAATGCTTTAGATTGACCTCATTTTAATTTATTAATAAATGGAATTATAATCAAGAAATGTTTAGGCAGTCTACAGAGAAGTTTTGATTCCTAAAATTGGATGTTTACAGAAAGTAAGGTATAAAATTGTTTTTCTTTTAAAACTTAATTATTAAATTTGTTGTTATGTTTATTTTAGTAAAAATTAAATATTAATTATATTGATAGCTATTAACTATTTTTCTGAAATTTAAAAACAAGTCTTTGAAGTTAAAAAGAATATTTTCTGACTTCCACCCAGACCATATCCTTAATACATAAACAAAATCAACTAATACTATTAAACAGATTTTTAAAGATAGTTTATTCTGTATATAAAAATGTAGTTAAAATAAAAAGTATTAATAAGGTTTTAATTTATTCTGTGACATTGTTAAAATTAGATCAGAGTGCACTGAACTTCTGCCGTAACTCTTCAAGTGCTCCTACTACAGTTTACACGACGTAATCGCAAGTAATGTCTGCAGCAATAGTCATGTATTAAATGAATCATTAAGATGAGCTTATGCTTCCTTTTTATTCTGTCTACTGGATAGTTATTTAAGTATTTATTCACTTTAGCTTTATATAGTTATAATAATCTGGTAAAGAGAAAGCGAGAAGCACTTCAAGATAAACTTTGTATGTACTTAAAAATAAGTTAGGTTTTTGAGAGTAGAGTGGCTAAAATGGTAATATCATTAAATGAATAAGCTTAATTTATTATTTGTTTAATCTATTTGTTAACTAATAGTCTATTAGTCGAATAAAACTTCTTTGCTTGTTCTAGAAACTGAAAAGGTCCTAGCCTAGTACCAAACCCTGAAGAATCTTCCTGAGTTTAGAGTTCCCAGTAATGGCTTCAACCATACTTTTGTGGTCGGTTCTTTCGAAGTGAATATATTTAGATTACAGTGCCTCTTATGCTGTCTTCTACGACTTAAGACTATTTAAGCGTAACCAATTAAAGCTATAGGTGTTAAATTATTGTTTATTTTAATTCATTTGCTTATTTCATTATAACCAAGAGGGAATAATGATAAACCTTGTGAAACAGAAAAAAGGTTTCTGTTAAATCGAGACAATTGTTGTTTTATTATTTAGAATATTTCAAAATATAATGAGTAATTATTTTTACGAAGAGTCGTATATACAAGTTAGATGCCTGTAATTTTTCCACCTTTTTTTTTTTTTTTTTTATGAATACATTTTTAAATTTATTCCTCACATATCATTCCTTCAAAAGAACGGTGTTATTACTCAAAAAACCTAATATTGCAATGCAGATATTTGAAAGTTACATGTGAGTTAAAAAAATAAAAAATTTGGTTATTGATACAAAATTCTTTTACTAACGACTAGAAAATTTTTAAAAGCTTGAAACTTTTTCTTTCAATGCCATTATTCCCATAAAACTTCAAGTTCAAACATAATACAACTCAAAATATGACTTTATTAAAATTGTTGGAAACAGAATATCAGATATGCTCTTTCTGAATTCTGAATCAATCAATACAATTGCTTCTGAAAGCTTAACTTAAAAAATGCCTAATTTCGAGTTTATGTTATATGTAGTTCTTTTGAAGGAGCGAATATAGTTCTATACTGCTGGCAGATTTTTCTGTTTGATCTTTAATAGGATCAAATGCCTGTTTTACCTTCTGTAATGTACTGGTATATTCATATATATAAATGTTCTACATTAAATCAGTATATATCCCTGTTAACATAAAACAAATTTATGCATTATTGATTAATATTAACAATTTTATATTTTGTGTTTCTGTTGTTTATTAAGTTTATTAAATTTGTGGATGTTCATAACGAACTTCATAATACACATATTTATTGTTTTTGATTTGGAGAAACTATTTATTTTTTTTATAGTAAAATTATTTAGGCTATGGTATTAATTAATTATCTGTAGTTCTTCCTTTTTGTACTTCATTATCTAATAAAAGCTTATCATTATATTAGTATTTTAAATTGATTATATCCTTTCATCATCAATTGCATTTTATAATTTATTGTTGTACAGTAATCTCTATTACAGTATTTTGCTACTTTGTGTTCA
Organism: Arma custos; assembly: GCA_037127475.1. Taxonomy (NCBI): domain Eukaryota; kingdom Metazoa; phylum Arthropoda; class Insecta; order Hemiptera; family Pentatomidae; genus Arma; species Arma custos. The sequence continues at coordinate 87,457,113 of CM073764.1, read as the reverse complement.
TACTATAATAACTAGTCACCCTCTTAAACAAATCTATGGTGCCTAATAGCATTGTCAATGCTTTTCCATACATAGGAAATGCAGGAATAGTTCCATATATATTTTATATTTCATATTGGCATAATAGTTCCGATAACCTCATGACTAACATCTAAGGCAGTTTTATGGTTTTAAAACATATTTACTTTGAATTTTTTCCATTTTTTTGTCCGAATTAGCAAGTCTGATTTTTTAGTTAATTTTTCAATCAGTAATTGTGAATGAAATACTTCTATATTCGCAAAAAATAGAGGCAACAAAGCCAATAACTCTTTAATAGTTCCGATAACGTCTAATAGATGTCGCTGCATCAATAACGTCTAAGGCAGTTTTATGGTTTTAAAACATATATAATTGGCATTTTTTCCATTTTTTTGTGCCAGTTAGCAAGTTTGATTTTTTCGTTAATTTTTCAATCAGTAATTGTGAATGAAATACTTCTATATTCGCAAAAAATAGGCAACAAAGCCAATAACTCTTTAATAGTTACGATAACTGATTCGATAACTTAGATAGCAGCACATGAATAACATCTAAGGCAGTTTTATGGTTTTAAAACATATTTACTTTGAATTTTTTCCATTTTTTTGTCCGAATTAGCAAGTCTGATTTTTTCGTTAATTTTTCAATCAGTAATTGTGAAGGAAATAATTCTATATTCGCAAAAAATAGGCAACGAAGCCAATAACTGTTTAATAGTTCCGATAACTGAGTCGATAACGTAGAAAGCAGCACATGAATAACATCTAAGCCAGTTTTATTGTTTTAAAACATATTTACTGGGCATTTTTTCCATTTTTTTGTGCGAATTAGCAAGTCCGATTTTTTCGTTAATTTTTCAATCAGTAATTGTGAATGAAATACTTCTATATTCGCAAAAAATAGGCAACGAAGCGAATAACTCTTTAATAGTTCCGATAACTGATTCGATAACTTAGATAGCAGCACATGAATAACATCTAAGGCAGTTTTATGGTTTTAAAACATATTTACTTTGAATTTTTTCCATTTTTTTGTCCGAATTAGCAAGTCTGATTTTTTAGTTAATTTTTCAATCAGTAATTGTGAATGAAATACTTCTATATTCGCAAAAAATAGAGGCAACAAAGCCAATAACTCTTTAATAGTTCCGATAACGGCTAATAGATGTCGCTGCTTCAATAACATCTAAGGCAGTTTTATGGTTTTAAAACATATTTACTTTGAATTTTTTCCATTTTTTTGTCCGAATTAGCAAGTCTGATTTTTTAGTTAATTTTTCAATCAGTAATTGTGAATGAAATACTTCTATATTCGCAAAAAATAGAGGCAACAAAGCCAATAACTCTTTAATAGTTCCGATAACGTCTAATAGATGTCGCTGCATCAATAACGTCTAAGGCAGTTTTATGGTTTTAAAACATATATAATTGGCATTTTTTCCATTTTTTTGTGCCAGTTAGCAAGTTTGATTTTTTCGTTAATTTTTCAATCAGTAATTGTGAATGAAATACTTCTATATTCGCAAAAAATAGGCAACAAAGCCAATAACTCTTTAATAGTTCCGATAACTGATTCGATAACTTAGATAGCAGCACATGAATAACATCTAAGGCAGTTTTATGGTTTTAAAACATATTTACTTTGAATTTTTTCCATTTTTTTGTCCGAATTAGCAAGTCTGATTTTTTCGTTAATTTTTCAATCAGTAATTGTGAAGGAAATAATTCTATATTCGCAAAAAATAGGCAACGAAGCCAATAACTGTTTAATAGTTCCGATAACTGAGTCGATAACGTAGAAAGCAGCACATGAATAACATCTAAGCCAGTTTTATTGTTTTAAAACATATTTACTGGGCATTTTTTCCATTTTTTTGTGCGAATTAGCAAGTCCGATTTTTTCATTAATTTTTCAATCAGTAATTGTGAATGAAATACTTCTATATTCGCAAAAAATAGGCAACGAAGCGAATAACTGTTTAATAGTTCCGATAACTGATTCGATAACGTAGATAGCAGCACGTGAATAACATCTAAGGCAGTTTTATTGTTTTAAAACATATTTACTTTGAATTTTTTTGTTAATTTTTCAATCAGTAATTGGGAACGAAAACGCCTCGGCCTTCAGCTCTTATTGAAATCATGTCGAAGTGCTATTTGGTTATTGGCGAGTGAAACGATGAAGGAGTTATTCCAATAACGAGGTCGTTCTGGTAACACGTTATCACAGTAACCGTTATTTTCCAATAACACGTTATTTTAGACTGTTACGTTATTTCGACCCCACCACTAGGATGGACCCGCTGCGGCTTGCACATGAGATAATGCTCTAATGTCGCTTGAAACACTCGATCTTATTATAATTATAGTAAAGTTATAAATCAGTTATTTGCTTTGAAATTTCACATTTCACTTCACTGAAACACGAACTATAACTATGTAAAATACCATGTATGTACGAAGAAAGATGATGAATACCGAAAGAAGTATCACAAAGACGTTGTTGCTCACTCCAGCGCGTGCTGTGAACTGAATGTTGTACCTTAAAATTAATATATTATAAAACTCTAAAACTAATGAAAAATAAAGCCCACAAAGCAACTTATATTGTTAAAAACAAGCAAATATTTCCACTAAAAGGCTTACCTTCAGCTTCTACTGTATTATCTGTCTTAAGGTAATCATCAGCAGGATCAATTGACAATAACTCTATCTTGCCTTTGGATCGTAATTGTAACATCATTTGTATAAAATCATTCCTTTCAATTTCATGTTTTTCTCTAAAGTCAAAAGTATTAAGAATTATATCGCAATAGTATTTTGTTACTTTAGGCTTGAAAAACGAAAAGTTTAATTTTGCAGCTATATTTGGAACCAGAGACAACATAGCAAATCGAAATTGCTGGAAAGCACTAAATTCAAAGATCTGTTTTCCCATAGTTCTAAAAGTTGAATTTGGGTTTTGCATGACCTGTGGATCAATTCCAAATACACATGATCTAAAATCAAAAAAAGAAAAAGAACATTAATGCATACAGACATTAAAAAAAATGTAATAACATAATTTTTTTTAAAATAAATATTTAAACTTTGTATATAGGAAGAAATACTATCTTTAGGAATAACAGCTGTAATCAGTTAACCTAGCAGTATAACTAATTCAACGACTAGGAGATAGAGAACATAACAGAAATGAATTAATTTTAGCTAATGAAGCCTTTGTTACAAGCTAAATCTTGGTCTAAATGTTTAAACAAGTATCATTGCTGAAGATGGTATTTGTTTACTCACCCAATCACATCCATTGAGAACAATTCCATTACCTCTTTCATATCAACTTCTTTCCCAACATTCAATTCCAAAAGTGATAACATGTTTTTTCCACATGTTGATAAAGGATCAAACATATATTTTAGCTTACCAGTTGTAAAAGCTGGGCTTAATTTTTGTCTAAAAAATGAGAAAATATTTAAAGTAATTAAACATATTTTATTATTCTGAAATGAAGTAATTTAATTATCAACAAACTATCTATCTATCTATCCAACGGCGCTATGGTCCTTGCAGGACCTTGGCCTCCTCCGTGATCCTCCTCCACTCAGACCTGTCCTCAGCTGCCCTTCTCCATCTGCCGATGACCAATGTCTGAAGGCCAACGCCCTCATCCACATCCTGCAGCCAACAAAGTCTAGGTCTCTCTCTGCTCCTCCTTCCACCAGGTTGTTCCCCCATCATCATTTTTGGTAATCTACTTCTTTCCATTCTTTGTACGTGCCCCAGCCATCTTATCCTGGCACTCTTAATCGTGGCAATGATATCTGGTTTATCATATAGATTTCTTAGTTCCTCGTTTGTCTTTATCCGCCAGCGATCTCCTTCTTTTGTAGGACCAAAGATCTTTCTGAGGATTTTTCTTTACCACATGTTTAAAAGCCTTTCATAGTTGCGTGTCAGTGTCCAAGACTCACTTCCATACATGACCACCCTGTTCCCTTCTTCTTCCTTTCTGGTCCTCATATATTTAGTTTTTTCCATATTAATTTCCAGTCCTGTTCTACTAGCTGCTACTTCACATTGCTTGAATGCTCGAAGTAATGCACTGACTGTTCTTCCTGTGATCACAATGTCATCTGCAAACGCTAGATGCTGTGTCAGTCTATGGTAGATATATCCTCCAGGACTTGTCCGGATCGACCTCATGACCACTTCTGATATCATGTTGAATAAAACTGGAGAAAGAGGATCTCCCTGTTTAACACCTCTCTTAATTATCAAATTCATTTTACAGTTCTCCTTGGATTTTGACAAATCCCTTACTGTCCTTCAGGGTCATCTTGATAAGCCTGATAATCTTCAAAGGACATCTTAGATATTTTAACTTTTCATACATCTCACTTCTGTTTATGCTATCGTATGCCTGTCTGTAATCTATAAACAAATCGTGCTGTTCGACATTCCATTCCCAGCATTTTTCTAGCATCATCCTCATATAAAAAATGTGGTCCATTGTAGATCTTCCTAGGCAGAATCCGCACTGGTCATCGCCTAACACCTGTTCTGCTCTCTCAACAACCCGCTTCATTAGCAAAGTTGACAGCATTTTATAGACTATGCATAGTAATGCAATTCCTCTGTAATTGCTACAATCCAATTTGTCTCCTTTTTTATGGATTGACAACATAACACTTTCCTCTCAGTAGGTATTTCCTCTTTAGTCCATATCAGTAGAACCAATTCGTATATTTCTCTATGGAGTGCCTCACCTCCATATTTGATTGCTCCTCCTGCGATCCCATCTATTCCCTGGTGCTTTGTTGTTTTTTAAGGACATAATGGTTTCTTCCACTTCCTCAGGATCTGGTGGTTCCAGCTCTGCATCCTCTTCTGCTGTTCTGAGCTCACAGACTGTCTCTTCAAAGTTAGATCCCTCTGGGCTTTTAGCACCTCTTTGAAATAGTCTCTCCACCTGTCAATCACTTCGTTTTTTTCCCCCAAGAGTAGCTCTCCCCTGTCTTTACAAAAGAACATCCAGGGCTTAAATCCTTTACTTATCTTTTTTACTCTGCAATGGAAAGATCTGCTGTTTTTGTTTTCAAAATCCTGCAGCATTGTCTTCATATCTTCCTTTTCCTTTTTTCTCTTTTTATATCTACAGAGCTGTTTCAAAGTTTCTCTTTTTCTTTTGTATTCTTCGCTTGACTGTCTCGTACATCATTGAAGCATCCATTCATGAGCTTTAGACTTCTCTTGCACTGCTACTTCACATTCGCGGTCAAACCAGCTGTTCTTTTTCTCTCTCTTTTCCTAGCCTATCGTCTCTTCTACCGCATCTCTTACAGCTTGATTTATTCTAATCCATTTCCTATGTACATCTTCTTCCTCTATCTCTGGTGTATTGTTTCGTAGCTTTTCTTCCACTTTTCTTATATATAGCCGTTGTTTCTCAGGATTTTTCAGGTCTTGAACCTTGTATCTTTCTTTGCTTTCTCTGTTTTCCCTATTGGTTTGATGGCTAGTCTCTGATTGTATCTTACCCGTACCAAAAAATGATCTCTTGAACAATCTGCACCACTATACCTCCTCATATCTTCTATATCGATTTGGTGCCTGTTATCAATCATTACATGATCAATCTGGTTTTTTGTTTTTCCATCTGGCGATTTTTTCAAGAGGATACCTTTATGTTGGAAGAATGTACTTGAGATTTTCAGGTTTTTGCTAGTGGCGAAGTCTACTGTTCTGTGCCCATTATCGTTACTGTACTTGTGGAGACTAAACTTTCCTGCTCCTCTTCCCGATGTTTCTTCTCTCCCAATTTTACCATTGAAATCTCCCAGCATTATTTTAACATCGTACCTGGGTAGTTCATCAAAAGCTATTCCTAACTGGACGTAGAAAGCTTCTTTCTCCTCATCTGTCTTCTCCTCCGTGGGTGCATGCACGCTTACTAGAGATATATTAAAGAATTTTCCCTTCTATCTTAGCGTGCATATTCTTTCATTTATAGTCTTAAATCCCATAACAGCATGTTTTATGTTCCTTCTTATCATGAAGCCCGTTCCGAATACATTTTCTGCATGCCCACTGTTGATAATGATATATTCTGTTAGCTCCATTATAGTTGGTTGTTTCCACCTGATTTCCTGGAGAGCTACTACATCGATCCTATATTTGCTTAGACATCGTTCTAGAGTCTGGCTCTTTCCTATTAGCAGGAAGCTATGTACATATCATGTTCCCAATATAAATTTCCTGCATGTTCCGGGTCGTTTACAATTTATCAGTCCGCATCCGAGGCTTCTTTGAGGTTTTTGAGCTTCAGTTTACACAGGTGGGAGTGCTGGCCCCACGCTATACCCCTTTTTGTTGCCTTTTACGACTGGCAGGGGATACCCCAGCCCTATTCTGATCCGAGCCTGGATGGCGACAACAAACTAGCTAACAATATTTAACTATAAAATGATAATAATAATTATTAAACATTATAAAAAAAAAAAACTTGCTATATTGCCTCCTTATTTCTGTAACATATAATGTAGGTACACCTCCCATTTTTTTTGTAAAAAAATGTACACCCCCAGTGAATAATTGGTCAAGTAGAATTTTCTTCAAAATGTGTTTCTTGTACTTAAGGAAGCAGGATCGTGCTATTATTGTAGTGAATAAGGGACAAAGTTAGGCATTGGCTTGAATAGGAGTGATTGCATATATTAAAACTCCATTTCAAGCCAAAAACGATGGGAATGGCACGATTCCACTTCCCTTAATATAATTATCTGTCTCTGAACAAAATTTGTCTTAACCACTTCTTCATCGTTCTTCCCTTAGATGGCTAGTTCTATAGAAGTGGAACTAGCCATTCTTCAATAAAGATTAATGGCTCCATTAAATCCATAAAGATGGAGCTAAGTCCAGTGCTGTCAATTATTCTATTAATAATGAAAATACATTTTCCATATCAAATAATTTTTGGCACTTTGATTACTTTGCCCTGCAACATTTAAATGTTTAAATAATCTATAGTTACCTTACTAATTTCCAATGGTTTCCGCACAAACTGAACAAATTCACTGATAATGGATCTTTTACTTGTTTCATAGGTATTGACCTGTCTGTAAAATGAGAAAAGTCATTTTTCATAACTTTTTCTACCAGTTTTGGATTGCGAATCAATAAACGTGGGAATATAAAGTCATAGAAGCCTACTACATCATCCATTGGAAAGGCATTATATACTTCACGATGAACTTCTGACATATTTTTTCGTCCCCACAGCACCTATGTCAGAAATAAATTAATAATTAAAAAAAAAACATAAGAGGGTATAATTAATTTTTTTTCACTTGAAATCTGAATGACTCTTAAAGGAACAATCATCTCTTCTGTAGGTTCCTGATGAGGAATGAGGAAAATATTATTTCTACCATTTTAACCAGATTTCTATTGTGATCTCAAAGAAAAAGAAAGAGCCACAAATTTTTCCAAAATTGGACTATGCACATCAGTATGATCATATTCAGTATAAGATAAAAAAAAAGCGAACAACCATAAATGTGAACTTGATACAAGTATTTGAAGAATTCAAATTGAATGAATTCTCTAAATTTTAAAACATGATTTTCTCAAAATGGAATATTACTTTCTTTACTTTTTTTTTTATCCATTCTTGAATTTTTGTATTGTCTTTTTTTTTTGTTATATTTCTGAAATATCTGTAATCATGAAAATTACCATTAGATAGTCAGAAGAGAGAACTGTAAACAATATTCATATATTATTTTATATCTACCATCATTTTATCCCACTTTCCAGATCTCCATGAAGACCACAAACACAATTTGAACGTATAATTAGAAATTCATACAAAATTACATTATTGTATAAGATATAATTGCATTGTATAAGAGAAAAAAAATACTTCATACTAAATGTCTCATGGCTTATTTATCGGAAGTTAACGTAAGACAAATTTCACCAAAGAGAAATTTCTTTATTCCTTACTTGTTCTACAAACAGTGCCAACTACTAAGGTTATTATTTCCACTTTTAGTGCTTATTCAACCACATAGTTTCTGGTGACTAGAGGAAGGCTTGTTAACTGATAAGTAATTCACCATTTAATACTGAATAGTGCTTATTGTTAGGACATGGATTTGATATCAATCTTTTTCAAATTTAAAGAACCTACGTTGTTATTAACTATTGTATCCTATTACTTTCTTTTTTTCTATTCTATTACATTCTCCTATTCTTTAAAAATTTTAAAATATAAAAAATTGTGTGCCTCATTTCACTTTACGATTCAATGACAAAAATAATTGTCTTGATACTTTTTCAATTGTTACAGAATAAAAGGAAGTAATGGAATAAAATAGAATAACATAACAGCATATATTATAATAAAGTGGCTTTAAAATTCATTGAATTTAATAAGCAATTGTTTACCAAAAATGTGTTCCCTCTAAAAATTGGATGGTATCTTTTGTTTAAGCTGAAGTATTTTAGAAGAGTTTTATTTCATTTTTTTTTATTTTAGAATAAACTAAACTTATAATTATTATCGCCACACCATTCATTTATTACATTCACGAAAAAATAATGTTTTTTTTTTTAAAGAAGTTTCTCCTCTTATGACAAGTGGCAATAATGAAAAAAAATTTCCTCTAGCCCAATGGCAACTTTTTATTTTAGTTACATCAGTCACATCAAATTAACATATCTTAAGTATTTATTTTTTCCATTACCTCTTCATATTATTTCTCCTCAGTAATGCCTTGACAAATAACTGTCAATATATAACAAATACAATAAAAGAATTTTTACAATTAAATATTAGCTGATACAAATTAAGCTAATCTATAAAATGGTGTCTACAATTTGAAAAGCCTGCCCAAATCTGGTGAGCAAAATTTTAAAAGCCATACAATTACAGGTAAAAATTCTGAAAATTTTCTTCACCTTTTTAAATATTCTTGTTCCTTAAAAACAAATAGTACACTAAAGTAACATTCCATAAAACATTAAAATCCCCAACTTTCAATATATTTTAGTAAACATTAAAAAGAAAAAATTATAGCAATATACATACATCAGTGAGGAACACTTATTCACTATCAAAATCTACATTAAAGTAAGAGTTTAATTAAGGTGAATATGAAAAAAAAACTTATAAAAATAATAATTACTAAAACAAAATATAAACCAATAGCTTACTTCATATAGATTTCCAATAAACAATCTAGGTTTTAAAAAATTAATGTTACGTTTGGACCAGTACTTGTTTCGTTCCTCAGCCCATTTTATTAAAATAAAAATAAGTGAAGAAATCAACACTGTTAGTGATAAAAGAATGAGAGAAAACATTTTTCTTCTGAAACAAATTTTTTTTATAATTATAATTTATTCATTGAAATTTATAACTGTATTATACTAATGCAACAAGTAAATAGAATGAATGGTACACATTGGCATGAATAAAGACAAGTAAAGAAATTACCCAGTGGAAGTTATCTAAACAAAAATTAAAAGCAAGAATATTAAAGTACGAGTTTAAATTAAAAAAGTATATATACATATAAAGTTATAATGAAATGTGCAGAAAATTATTGACAAAATTGCATCAGTTCATCCAGTTCTAATAAATAATTACCTTGGATAATTTTATGTATGAATAATAAGCATTTAATAGTTTACAAAATGTTCAAATGTCGAACCTTGCTTTCTTCTCTTTCCATTTAAATCGGTTAAAATTAAATTAATAATTTATACAAAATGTAATTCATTATAAATACTTGTTACTCCAATTAATTTTCTTATGTTAAATCCTTAACAATTGTAAGGTAAAACAATGAGTAAGATGAAAAGATAAAATTTCTTATATCTCAAAGGAATCACAATTATTATAAACAACAGAATACTTACACGATACACTTTATTGCTCAACACTCTCCTGATGCCTATTAAACTCCTCACAACTTGTACTATCTTATCACAGAAGTGTTAAATGTTTATCAGACGGTTTTGAAGATTAGAACTAAAATTTTTAAGACTTCAATCAAATTGGTATGCACTCTTCTATAATAAAAAATAGCCATCAATAGCAACACATTGCTTGTCATTATATACTTAAAAATGCATACAAATAAAAATTGTAAAAGGAATTCATTGATTGTTTTCAAAGTTTCTTGGTTTTAAAAATTTTATTAATCTCTTCTTTTTGTTAATGTTTAGCAATTTATATTATTTATTGCCTTTCATAAGAATCTAAATTTAAAATATAACATTATTCAAATAAAATTTACAGTTTGCTATTAATTTGTAAATTATAATGGCTTTCATTAAGTAGATTTAATCAGCTTAGTATTTCTACGCTTTACATTAAAAAGTGAAATTATTCATAGATACCCAGCAGATAAATTGAAAACAAACATATCTACTTATACTCCATGGAGAAGTGAATCTAAAATTAGACTTCAAGGGCATTTTAGGTTGTTTTTTTGTTTTATGGAACTGATGCAAAATTTCACTATAAGACTAGCACTCCACCAAATGTGCTAAGCTTCATGTGGGATTATTTCTTTTCTACAATAATTATTTTTATTTTAATGATACTTAGTCATATTGTTACGGGCTACTGGGTATTAAAATGAATTAAACAATTCCTTAATTAAAGATACTACTATTTATTAACAAAATTGATTAAAAAGATACAAGTAAACTATTAACAATTAAATTATTAAACTAATATAAATTTATAATGACAATATTCTAAATATTATAATCTAGGCCTAACTCCTATTTAATTATTACAACAATATAAGACTAATTCTAGATAGCTTAACTAGTTACAATAGTTTCTATGGATATTATAAAATTACACTACAATCTATAACTAATAGTTAACACTTACAGTTCACTAGTCCACCGACCGTAAGATTCTTCAAGTATCACAAACTGACACACAGTAACAAACAGAAACAGTTTATTACACTCGCGAGACTGTCACAGTTCACTGATACACTTATTACACGAGCCGGTTCAACACTGACTAGTTTATCACACTGACACTCACTTATTACACTTATCACAGATCTTCACTGGTCTACTCTCAGGCTAAGACTGACCGACTCGAGGTGACGGAAGTCTTTTTATAGGCAAAGCCGAACATTCTAGAACTCGAAGGGGCCAGATAATTCTGGAATATTCTTAATCCTTTGCCGACAAAAGAAGACGATCTAGAACCGTCCTAATCCTATTTAAACGTCTCCCGCTGACGGAGTTAAGCCGCTAATCCCCCGCTTCCGCCTTCCTGCCGGCGCCCGTAACACTGCCCCCTCCTTAAAAGTGCTCTGCCCCAGAGCAAGTCCGGAGAAATCGGGCATTTATGAGCTTCTACTGATGGAGACGCACCTTCTTTCCAGGGGTTGAACGTGCACACCAATATGGCAATTCCAGAGTTGGCGAATGTCGGTTCGATCATGTCCCTGACAATCTTCCACTCCAAGCCGTCGTATCCACAGCCCAACTTCGGAATAGCGAGCTTAGTGACACGCAGTCTCAGAAGCTTACTCCGAAGGTCGTCGAGGCTTCGCCGCAGTGCGTCATATGTCGGCTTCTGATCAGAGGCACGCTTGGTAACCAAGTAAAACAGGTGTCGTCCTTCGTGCGGCTGGTGGAGTGCCTTCCCGACACTTGGTCCTTGGCGTTCCAGCTCCTCAGTTCCGCCGAACTTCTTCCTGAAGACCGTTGCAATCCCTCGAGAAGTCCTCAGATCTTCGGCAACGCAATGGGCCAGAGAATACTCCACTGGTAACGAGAAGATATCTCTGTAGATTACCTGAGTTACTCCACGGGTCCCTGGTACTTTAGTATGAGCAACTGAGTTATTTGTCTTGACGTTGTTTAGGTACCTGACCTGCTGGTCTTCTTTCGGGCCGTGGTCTCCTTTGTACGGGGCCAGTCTATTGAAATGGACTACCTTGGGTTTTCCTTTCGGCTGCTTCCTGATCCTATATATGACGTCATTGATCCTCTTGATGATCTCATACCAGGAGTTCTGAAGTTAAGGTGAGTAGCCTCGCCTTCTTCGAGGATCATGTAGCCAGACCAAGTCTCCAGGTTGGTAGCCACCCTTCTCAGCCCTGATGTCGTAGCGCTCCTTCATTCTGTCACTAGCCCCCTGGATGTTTGTGCGAACCTTCTCGTGGATATTATCCATTCGCTTCCGTAGATCCGTGACGTACTCCTCTCCGGCAATTTCCTCGTCAGGCTTGAAACCGAATTTCAGATCACAAGGCAACCGAAGTTCTCTGCCGAATACCACATTTGCGGGAGTCTGCCCCGTTGCCTCACTGACTGAACTGCGGTAGGCTAGCAGGAACAGGTGAAGATACTGGTCCCAGTCTCGCTGATGGTCGGAGACTACTTTGGACAAATATCGACCCATAGTCCTGTTCATGCGCTCCACCATGCCATCGGATTGAGGGTGAAGAGGTGTCGTCCTGGTCTTCCGTATTCCCATTGCTTCGCACATCCCGGAGAAGACTGCAGACTCGAAGTTTCGTCCCTGGTCAGAGTGAAGTTCCATGGGTACTCCAAACCTACTGACGAGCTGCTTCACCAGTACGTCCGCAACCGTGACTGCCTCCTGATTCGGAAGGGCGTAAGCTTCCACCCACTTGGAAAAGTAGTCCATGGCCACGAGAATATACCGGTTACCTTCATCCGTCACAGGGAAAGGGCCAGCGATGTCAATTGCTATCCTCTCAAACGGTGCTCCCACGTTGTACTTCCTCATTGGGGCCTTCTTTCTTCTTATGGGTCCGTTAGAAGCCGCACAGGTCGCACAACGCCTGCACCAGTCCAACACATCGTCCTTAAGGTTTGCCCAGTAAAAGCGTTCACGTACCTTTTCCAATGTACGGTGAACTCCAAGGTGGCCGCCAGATACTCCGTCATGAAGTTCCCTGAGTACTTCGGGCACTTTACTCTTTGGAACGATGAGCTGAAGTCTGCGCTGATCTCCTTCCGTGTTCTCCAATGCCCGTTTCAGCAGCCCGTTGTCCACTAGAATGGAGTCCCATTGGGCCCAGTAAGTCTTTACATTCTTCGACATTGGAGCAACATCCTGCCAGGTTGGTCTTCCTTGCCCTGATAGTTTCCACTGCTTCATTTGTTTCAAGTCCGGGTCCCTGTCCTGCTCCTTTGACACCTCTGCATCCTGCCAACTGTCCATGACCACCGTTGTCCTCAACACTGCTGCCTGCTTCTCATCTTGTCGAGAACAATGCCCGCAGTCTTCGCCACAAGGCCTCCTTGAGAGCGCATCCGCATTTCTGTGACTCGTTCCAGCACGATGAGCAGATTCAAAGTCATATTCTTGAAGGCGCTCTATCCACCTCGCCACTTGTCCTTCTGGTGACTTGAATCGTAGCAGCCACATTAGAGCCGCGTGGTCCGTTCTCAGGAGAAATCTTCTGCCATATAGATATTTGTGAAAATGTTCTATAGATTTCACCACTGCCAGAAGCTCCTTCCTTGTGACACAGTAGTTGCGTTCCGGAGCTGAGAGCGCTTTACTGAAATATCCAATAACCCTTTCTTCTCCATCTTGGAGCTGAGAGAGGACGCTTCCAATAGCGGTGTTGCTAGCGTCTGTGTCAAGTATGAACTTGCCCTCGGGACGTGGATAGCTCAGAATAGGAGCACTACTCAATTTCTTCTTCAACTCCTCAAAGGATGCCTGACACTCGTGATCCCAAAGGAACGTCCGTTTTTCCTCGGTAAGCCTGGTAAGAGGTTTTGCAATGTTAGCAAATCCTTTCACGTACCTCCTGTAGTAGGTGCAGAGGCCGAGAAAACTTCTTACTTGGTGCTTATCTCGAGGTACTGGCCAGTCGGTGATCGCTGCAATCTTCTCTGGGTCAACGGCAACTCCGTTGTCCGACACAACATGCCCCAGATAGTTGACTTGCCTTCGGAAGAGATGACACTTCTTCGGGTTCAATTTAAGGTTCGCTGCACGCAGTCGTTCGAAGACCTTCTCCAGATTCTTCAGATGGTGAGCGAAGGACTTTCCCAGCACAATGATGTCATCTAAGTATACCAGGCAAATTTCCCAAGAGAGACCTCTTAACACGCTTTCCATCAGCCTCTCAAATGTTGCAGGAGCATTGCAAAGCCCGAATGGCATTACCGTAAATTGCCAGAGTCCAGTCCCAATCGAGAACGCTGTCTTCTCTTTATCTTCAGGTTTCAATCCAACCTGCCAATATCCACTGCGGAGATCCAAGGTAGAGAAAAGTTCACACCCCTCTAGGGTGTCCAGCGTATCATCAATCCTGGGGAGCGGATAGCTGTCTTTCTTGGTGACGTTGTTCAGAAGGCGGTAGTCCACGCAGAATCTCGTTGTGCCGTCCTTCTTTTTCACCAGTACAACAGGAGACATCCAGGGGCTACTCGAAGGCTCAATGACACCATCAGTCGCCATCTCCTTGATGATCTTCTCGGCGTCCTCCCGTTTGGCTAACGGCAGCCTCCGCGGGACCTGTCGGATGGGCTTAGCATCCCCGGTGTCAATCCTATGCTGGACGATATCCGTTCTACCCCGTGGCCCTGGGCTGATCTCGAAAACGTCTTGCCATCGGGTAATCATCTTCTTCACTTCCTCGCTCTGTTCAGGTGAGAGATCCCGGCATGATTCGTCCACAAATCCTGTTAGTTCTGCAGGCAATCTTCGTAGCTCGGTGGGTTGACGTTGCAGCTGACGTACCACTGAGGTAGCGGTTGTACATTCCCCTACCGGTGTTCCTTTGTTCAGCGTTACTGGGAAGCTGTTCAGGTTCATTAGCCGAATCGGAGTGGTACGTCCGACCTTGATGAGAGACCTTGCAACCATTACGCCGCGTCCGATCTCCTGTTCTTCTTGCCTTCCCGGTTCAAGTAGCACACATTGACCCTCAGGTAGAGGCCCTTCGATCGTCCCATGCGTTATGATTTGGCTCCGTGCAGGTAAAGTGGTGTCTTCCAGTAAGCGCACTCGTGCGTAGATGTCCTTTCCCTGCCGCAGGATGACTTCTTCGTCTCCCAGCGTCATCACACCTCTCGCCATATCCAGCTTGATCCCGCATGTGATCATCAAGTCCGTGCCTAATATGACATCTTCATCAATATCTGCCACGAGAGCGCGGTGCTTCAGATGTTGATCCCCGATGATGAAGTCGGCAACTGTCTCTCCGTAGACCTTGGCTGGCTCTCCTGTGGCAGTCCGTAATGTCCAAGTCGTTGGCAAGATCTTCTCAGCGGGAACTGTCCTTGAGTTCAAGATTGTCATGGTTGCACCGGTATCCAGTAACAGACTTCGCAGTTGCCCGTTCACCATCCCATCAACGTAGAAGCTGTTCGTTCTGCTCCCTATTGACGCAACTCTTATGGTCTTCCCAGGGCCTTTGACGTTACGGGTTGACAGTTGCCCCTTCCCATCAACCCTACTTAGTTTTCCTGTGGCTTTTCTTGCTTCTTGGATGGACACTTGCTTCTAGGGTGTCCAATTTGGCCGCAGCTCCAACAGCGTATCTCTTTCTTACGGGTCCTGAGGGCCTCCAAAACCTTTGTCACTATGTCTTCGACGCTAGGGATCACATTAGGCTCCGCTTCTGCTGCTCGAACACGTGCATGGCCCCGTACTGACTGCCTGACAGCCTCGAACTCCATGGCCTGAGATAATGCGTCTCCCAAAGTCTTTGGCCGGGCGAGCTTCACTGCTTGTTGCGTCTCGGGGTCCCGAAGTCCATCCAGGAATTTGTCGACAGCCAGGCTCTCGTAGACATCATCGGTGACCGATGGGTAAGCATTCCTCACCAGCCGTGCAATGTCTGCTTCAAATTCCTGTAGAGTCTCGTTGGTCTTCTGGATCCTGCTTCTCAGCTGTGAGCGATATAGCTGGTCCATGTGGCGGTGGCCGAAACGCATCTCCAGTCTTCTAACCAGCTCCCCGTAGTTAGACCGCTCCGACAGTGGCATCCCCTGCAGTACTCCCAAGGCGTCTCCCCGCAAGGCCAGGCACAAAGCTGAAGCTTGGGTCTCTTTCGACCACCGGTGGATCGAAGCCGCAGTCTCGAAGAGAGTCATGTAGTCCTCCCACGGCGTCTTTCCGTCGAACACTGGAATGGTGTTGTGAGTTGGTGGCGTCCCTGAATTGGCGGGCATAATGGTTTTATGAAGGCTGCCCTCGGAGGAAAGGTCGGTGTCGTTCTTCGGTGGGTTGCCCATACGTCCCTCGAGAGCCTCGACTCTTAGCCTAAGTTCGTCTTTAATTGAGTTCAGTTCTTCCCCTAACCTAGATTCTACATTAGCCACTTTATTATTTACATCGGCTAACTTATTACCAAAATTAGCTACTTCATTATTTACATCGGCTAACTTATTACCAAAATTAGCTACTTCATTATTTACATCGGCTAACTTATTATCTACATTAGCTAACTTATTCTCAACATTTTCCATTAACTTAGTCTCTAATATGCCTAACTTAGACTCTAATGTATCCAATAAATCACTTTTCACAGTACCTAATTCATTACCTAGCTCATTTTTAACATTGCTTAACTCATTTTTAACAGTACCTAATTCATTCTGTACATTACCTAGCTTATTTTCTACATTGCTTAACTCATTTTTAAAAGTTGCAGACAACCTGCTTAAATCAGTTTCAAACAGAACGTCATCTGGATTTTCCCCTAAATCTACAAAAAATTGACGCAAGCGCTCTTGCAGTACACTTTTAGTTCCGGAACAATCAAGATCACGTTCCTCCAATTCACGTTTCAAATCCGCAACTTTTAAATCAATTAACTTAACACTTTTAGAAGCCATTCTTCATACAGTAGCCCAATAATTACAAAATGCAAAATAATAGCAATTACACAATAACCCCACACCTGACACCAATTTGTTACGGGCTACTGGGTATTAAAATGAATTAAACAATTCCTTAATTAAAGATACTACTATTTATTAACAAAATTGATTAAAAAGATACAAGTAAACTATTAACAATTAAATTATTAAACTAATATAAATTTATAATGACAATATTCTAAATATTATAATCTAGGCCTAACTCCTATTTAATTATTACAACAATATAAGACTAATTCTAGATAGCTTAACTAGTTACAATAGTTTCTATGGATATTATAAAATTACACTACAATCTATAACTAATAGTTAACACTTACAGTTCACTAGTCCACCGACCGTAAGATTCTTCAAGTATCACAAACTGACACACAGTAACAAACAGAAACAGTTTATTACACTCGCGAGACTGTCACAGTTCACTGATACACTTATTACACGAGCCGGTTCAACACTGACTAGTTTATCACACTGACACTCACTTATTACACTTATCACAGATCTTCACTGGTCTACTCTCAGGCTAAGACTGACCGACTCGAGGTGACGGAAGTCTTTTTATAGGCAAAGCCGAACATTCTAGAACTCGAAGGGGCCAGATAATTCTGGAATATTCTTAATCCTTTGCCGACAAAAGAAGACGATCTAGAACCGTCCTAATCCTATTTAAACGTCTCCCGCTGACGGAGTTAAGCCGCTAATCCCCCGCTTCCGCCTTCCTGCCGGCGCCCGTAACAATATGCATATTAAAAATCTTAATATAATAATTTTATTGATTTACTTGTTTTCAACATTATGGCTTCGGACAACTTTATTAATTTTATTAACCTTAATTAACTTTGATTTTTTTTTCTTCCATCTATTTATTTATCCATGTGACTTGCAATAATTTGGAAGTGGAAATGGTAAAATTCATTTATACAAAAAAATGCCTCTTTATTGATTAAATTGATTAATTACAAACTAGACAGATTTATAAATTTACAAAACCTAGGTTAGAGGTAGTACAATAATAAAAATCAGAATTTCAGATGATTTTATGTTTTGTAAACCTACATAAAAAAGTCATAAAATGTTTTTACATATTTTATAAGATATTGTTTTTATAGATTTTATCGTGTTAATAAAATAAATAAAGGGATAAGATAATTTGGTTATTATGCATTACCAAGCTGGAGCTTGTCTTCCTTCTTTTCTGGCTGAAATTCAATCTCTTGGACGTCATGAGTTGCAATCAAATAATATTTTAAATATAATTGATTTTATTTTTTTTTTATAATTATTATAATTTTTAAATATATATATTTTTTTTAAGAGAAAAGATGTATACAATTCCCCTTGCATACACTGCAAATTGCGAGAACACCGGGATATGGGATCGGTGAAGTGAAAGGATTTGTCTGACCTGGGTACGTGCTAGGACAGCTCAAGAGTCAGAGTACCACGACAGATACGTGGGAGGCCCGGGTTCAAATCCTGGACAAATCTTTTCTCTTCAAAATAAAATATTTGAAATAATCTGTAACTAATCATAACCTCTTTATACTTGCTGTTTCTTGTATTCTCATGAAACTAACCATAAATGATCATAATTAAATGGTTTTTCTAATTCTAATTTAGGAAAAGTTGAATTAATAATTCACTTTATTAATTAAACCATGGGTCCCAAATTATTTTGTGCCGGAGATTTTTTTCCATAATGAGCTCATGCCCCCTACCTCCATTTTATTCTTTCAACTTGCTAATATAACACGTTTGTCAATGACTTACTTTGTTTAATTTGAAACATGCATATATGTAGTGCCAGACCTGTTTCCCAGAGAGGTGTTGGATACAGAATAGGCAGAGACATTGGGTATCACTTGCCAGGAACTTCACATATCTCTCTCGCTAATATACCATTTGGTCTTGACTTAGATCTGATGCCAGTTATGTGTGTTGAATTGTGTTACAAAGGAAATCCATGTGTGCCTGAAGTTTAAGATCGTAGATACCTGGACTCTTCATATTAACTTGCAGTCTCGAACTCATCATGTACAAACTTGAGCAGGCTTATAGAGAGCCAATGTTTGTAATAAGTACAATATGATACAATATGATATACTTATGCATTACTAAAATATAAATTTGTATGACTAAGTTGATACTACAAGCAGTTATAAAAGAAACATTAACTTATCATAAAATATCTTGAAAGTTTCAAATAAGAACCGGTTTAGCAAAAGAGAGTCAAATTTTAGACTTTATCGAATCCCATTTTTATTTATTGTTTCTATTGACCACTGAAAGATCGATATTGATTCCTGTGGGTCATTTCACTTTTGGGAATCCATGAATTAAACCTTTAATACATATTTCTTCTCCTATAAGAAAATTAAACAAAATCTTTAATAAAATAAACTTCCTGCAATGTGATACAAAATATTATATTTTGATGTCTTCTTTGTCCTCTGGCATTGCTAGCACCAAGTGCCCCAGGTTTTTGTTACAGTCAACCTTTTAATTAGATAAATTTGTGTTTTAACAATAAATTTATTAATAGGCCAATAAATAAAGAAATACATTAAAAGTTCATTATTTTAATTTAATGAGTGATTAATACTTATAAATTATGTTTACTGTGAAAATAACTTCTTATAAATATATAAATAACAATCAACCAACCCATTGTAGCAATACACTATTACTCACTTCCATTTTTTTAAACACTATTACCCACCTAAATATTCAAATTCAAAACTAAGTCAGCAAGGTTATGGGTTTTAGAAAAAATTCATTTTCAAAGTATAAATAAAGTCAGATTTTATAAACCAATATCATAAATTTATTTATTCACACTTAAAGTTTCATAAATTCCAATGAATCATCTGCTATCATTTAGAAGAATTATTCAGGAATTACAAACTAGATCTATATCAATAGATAATGAGCTAATGAACAAGTTCTATAAATTTAATATTTTATTTTCTAAAATTGTAGTATTATTATATTTATTAAATTTAATATATCTTAGAGACTGGAAAATTACCCACCTAGGTCAGTTAATATTTACATTATACTAGTAGGGAAATATACAGGTAGCCATAAAAGGTTGGCAAAAAAGGAGGAAGGCAAGGTCTCTCCGACATTATATTCAGTGTAATGAGGTTAAAAATTAAGAACTATAATTACGTATATAACACAGCCAAACCTTCAAATTTCACCTTTGCACATACTGTGCTATATTTGTTAAGGTAACTATTCTTGTAGTATGGTAGATAAAACATAAAGGTGGCATCCAATAATCAAAATACACCTATAATTCCACAATACAAAACTAACAATTCAATAAAAAAAATGTTAGGCACAAAAAAAATTATTAATAACTATATTAACTATAATTAAAATTGGTCATGTTAACAACCATCAAAGCTAATTCAACGATTTTACATAAATTAGTATTATTACTACATGTTGCCATTGTATGAACTGATATAAAACAGGAAGCTTAATTTTGCTTAATTATTTTTTGAAAATTAAACAATACTTTGTCAGCTTGACAATTTCCAAAGCTCTTGTTGACAAACTTGACAGGAAGCTTTGTCATTGGAGAAAGTTTTACTTCATAATTCATCAAGAGAAGAGCTAAGCCATACTTCATTATAAGTAATGCATACTTCATTGCTGAAAAAAAATTTAATCAAGTGTGTTTAATCAATTAATGATAAATGATATCTATTTAATTTAATTTGAAGTTTACGTTTTATTGGCAGAAATATGGATGGAAAGCATAATATAGAAGAGTAATATAGAAACAACACGCAAATTAAGATAAGTACAATCAATGCATGCTGATGAAAATGGTTTCAGTAAGTATTTATTGTTGAAGTAATTCCTAAGCACAAAACCATATGCTGGTAAACCTATCACACAAGCAGATAATGTGATAGGGTGTTTTGTCCTCAGTATGGCAGAAAGGACACATTGGATTACTCTCCAGCCCAAGGTTATGCGTAGCGTTGTATCAGCTTATGTTGCTGCTTACATAGCTGATGTTGTTAAGTGTTGCTCTATGAAAGAAAGCTAGCATTTTTAATAATTTTATTTTAAAACAGTTCAATGACTTAGCAAACCCATTAAAAAGGTATCGTTTATTTCAATGGGATTAAAAAAAAATAGAGCACTAAATCTAATATTAAGATTAACAGACCTATGCACATTCTAGGACCGGCTCCAAATGCTAAGAAAGCTATGGGTTGTTGAGCATCCTCAAATCTTTCAGGTTTGAATATTTCTGGCTCGGGAAAAATACTGGGATCTTTGTGAATTGAAGCCACAGGAATGTATAATGGATCACCTTTCTTTAAAACATATCCATCAGTTAATGTGTAATCTTTGGTACATATTCTCATGAGAACAGGGGTAAAAGGATAAAATCTTTGAGTTTCTGAAACAAATATACATACACAATATAATATTTCATAGTAAATGATCCATAAACAGATATCACAAGATAATGATAAATTAATACCTTTAGTGTTAAAGTTTAATAAAAACTAAAAAAATCTTATTAATATGAGAAAAATAAGAACAGTATTTACACAAAAAAATTAATTACAAAGTGTTTCAAAATTAAAACTAAACAGAATAAAATAGTATGTTATCCAAGAAGCTGAATAAGAGCTGTAACAGTTCAATAATAGTCACAGGAAATAATAGGGACTAATATTTCTAAAAAAATTCAATAAAGGAAGAAATGAGAATAATAGATTTAAGAACTTTTTTAATTAAATTTAATTTAAGAAATTTTTATGCATTTTAGGTGTGGTAATAAAAAAACTTTTTCAAAACTGTTCCAAACAGTACTGTGTTTTCAATAAGAATCAGGGGGTAATTAACTATTTTCTAACAAAATTCTTGGTTATTCATAAAAGATATGTTTTTATTTTTCAAAATAATAGTAATCTTCAAATAAGTTACATAAAATTTGTAAGTTAATAAAGAATTATTAGTCTGTGGATTACCATGCTAAGTACAACAGTATTTAATCATTCCACTGATAATTACGTGATGAATTTATGAACATTAACATTGATTTTTAGATAAGAAATAAATTACCTTTAATTACTTGATCAAGATACTTCATATTCTTTACTGCATCATATGTAAGGCCACCGTGTAGTTTGACTTGTAACATGATTTCATTCCTTGCAATATCCTGTATATTGGTATTCTTACATAATTCAACCATAGTATAAGTCAACAAAAGGGAAACAGATCCAAAGCCAGCAGTCAAAAAAGCATGAGCTTGTGCCATAAGTAGATCGTCTGTAATATCTAAATTAAAATAATCAAATGCAAAATAAAATATGATTTTAAAAAATAACCTCATTGCAAAATAAGTTACTTCAACATATTTTAAAATTAATAATTGGATAAAAAAATTAACTTTTATAAATCTTCATTAATACAATACAAATTCATTGAAATATCGTGATCGTTTATATATGATACTTCATACAGATGTAATCCTTTATAGATAATAGATCATTTTTTTTACTGCTATTGGCGTACTAAAGACCACGTCATTTCTTTCTTCTGTCTTTTTTCTTCTTGATGTTGGCTCAGCAATTCCTAATTCGTCGCCGGTCTTCTTTCTTCTGTCCATCTCTTTCCCCTCTTCAGTTTTGTTTTTTTCTGCAAACCCACACAGGTATCTAATTTCATCCTGAGACGGTTGCTTTCCAGAGCATCCTTGCAGGTAATCCCCATCTCCTATAAACCTCTTTCTACCTCTTCGAACCAGGCAGGTTTGGTCTTCTTTTCCTTTAAATATGTGAAAATACTGTTCACCAGTCTTGTGGGTTACATTATTAACAGGTGGCCATAGAATGATATTCTCCTTTTTTATAAATAGACCATTTATAGATAATTTTGAAAATTAGCTGATTAAAAAATACTAAAATAATCATTAATATTACATATTTTTAATATTACATTGAATATAATTTTTATTTGTATCTTCCACTATCCTAATAGACTTTTACATGGTATCTCAGGCCGTCAGAGGAAGTACATATCTTAAGTCAACATATTTTTTAGTAAAAATAAAACCATTGTGGAAAAAGGGTTTCCATTGGATTCAGGATACATGTAATGGCAATGTTGAGTAGGTCATGTGTGATATAGTTTTCCAAGAGAAAACCCTAAAATTTGATTATAGAAATTGTCCATGCATAATAATAAGATAGCCAACAGCTCATGTGTATTCTATCAATTTAATGCATCTACTGTCAATCATTTCCTAATTAAAAAACAAATAATATCAACATACTACTTTAAGCAGAAAGGTAACTGGGTATGGCTGCCCTTGGTGTGACTTAAAATTTGTGCCCCCCATTCAATTTCCCCCTCAAATTGAAAGTGCAGGATAGCAGGTTTAAAGCTTTTGATTCAAGAATTTGGCTTTTTAAAAATACCAATTTTGTGGTGTAATTTGTTTCAAACAATTTAGACAAATAAAAAAAAAAGATTTTTCAAGGCCGATATTATACATATACCTGTCTTAATGGCACTAGAATTAGCAAAATATTAACTGGTCAATTATCTGCAGGTATTTGTTTAGCTTTGTAACCATTTAATCTTTGATTAAGATTTGTATGTGTGATATTTATTTACATATTTTGTTTTATTTAATTATATTCTTGTACATTTTAGTTATGATATAGGTTTTTACTGGACTAGTAATTGATGATATTTAACTAAGAAGTAAAAAAAACCATTCTCCAGTCATAATTATTTATTTTCTCGCTTTCTACAAAGACATTTCGACCTCTTGGGTCATTATCAATTCTTTAATTGTCTATCTTGATTTATACCATTTTTCTGCAATTCACCATATAAATTTACTAATATCAACAACAACATAAATTATTAACAATTAAATTAAAAATGTCCTAAAAAAAACGAAAAATTTTAAGTATAGATACTTCATATG
Organism: Arma custos; assembly: GCA_037127475.1. Lineage (NCBI taxonomy): Eukaryota > Metazoa > Arthropoda > Insecta > Hemiptera > Pentatomidae > Arma > Arma custos. The sequence continues at coordinate 87,433,200 of CM073764.1, read as the reverse complement.
GACGTCATTAATATAAAATTTTTTTGGAGATATATTCTTCTCCATGGTCATTTTTCACTCTGCCTTATACTTTGGACTTCCCCTATTCATACGTCATACGTCTTTGTAGAAAGCGAGAAAATAAATAATTATGACTGGAGAATGGTTTTTTTACTTCTTAGTTAAAAGTACATTTTAGTTTAAAATCACAAATAAATAAAAGTATATTTACTTGATTCATTTTAACTTACTTAAAGTTTCAGATGTATGCAGATCCAAGTCATTGTTCAGAACATCATTTTCTGAATCTAAGTTCTTTAGCTCAAGTTTTCCTTTTCCTCTTAGGTGAATCATCATTTCAATAAAATCGTTTCTTTGTATGTTATTAGTCTTTCTATAAGAGATAGTATTTTTAAGTATCGCACTGTAATAATTGTTCACTTCTCTAAAGACATGAGGGGTTCCGATTTTATTTCCTAATTTTGGATATAACATGCACAGCCAAAAATGCATCCTGGATAGAAAGTTTATATCCATTAATTTCTTCCCCATCTGCATAATTTCTGAATTTGGATTGTTTAGTCCACCTGCATCAATACCAAAGGCAGTTGATCTGAAATATGTTAAAATAACTAATTCATTATAGAACAATATATTATTTCAAAGGTACCTCAAATTAATTTATAATGATTAGGACACTTATTTTTGAATATTTAAACAAAGAAGTAGGTTAATAAATAAAAAATTTTAAAATAAGGATTATTTGAATATTTTTTTAAATATTAAGAAAGCAAATTCATAAACTTTAGATTACCCAATGATATCCATAGTGAATAAAGTCATTAATTCATAAATCTCTATGTCATTTCCAGTTCTATCATCAAGGTATTGCAATAAATTCTTTCCTATAGCTAGCATTGAGTCGTACATCGTTCTTAACTTCCCAGTTGTGAAAATAGATGTCATCTGAAGCCTTCAGAAATAATGTAGTTAAAAAAAATCAAAAATTTTATAAGAAAAATGGAGGGTATAATATTAATACAAATATATATCTCAATTATGAGTTTTAATACAATAGTAATAATAAATAAGATTTTTTTTTAAGCTAATTCAAAACAACATACTCAGAAGAAAAAACATAGATTTATTTACAGCCCATGGAGAATTTTTTATTTTTAATTTATTGAAATTTACAACTACAATAATATTACAATAAGCAAATCTGCTAATATGTACAATATGACATGAAAAACACTTGTGAAGAAACTACCCATCGGTAGCACTCCAATAAAGTTCTATAGTAGATATAGTGGTCTCGAGGCCATCTTCTTTTGAGACGCCTCGGAGGGTTAGTATGGGAAGCAAGTTGAGAGACTAGCGGATTCAAGTGTGTATGGAGCTTGTCATGGAAGGTTAGGTATCTATTTAGGGCCAAATCAGTAACATATGGGATATTAAGATTATGATGGATGAGTTTGTTTGTGACATAATAAGGAGCATTGAGGATTTCACAAAGGATTTTGGATTGCAAGAATTGGATACAAGATGAATTAGATGGTTTAGTAGAGCCCCAAAGCTCAACTCCGTATGTCCAAATAGGCCTGATAACTGTCATGTAAATGAGTCTTTTGTAATTAATTGGGAGCTTAGAGCGTTTGTCCAGTAAATGTTGAAGTATGCGAAAACGACAAGCAATTTCTTGTCTTTTCAGTCTTGTATGAGGATTCCAAGTGAGATGTTTGTCCAGATGGAGTCCTAGGTAACGTATATATTCGACAGGGTTCAGTGGAATATTATTAAAGGATACAGTAGGGCAGGAATTTGTAGGTTTACGACGAAGGGTGGAGGTAATTTGATGGGATTTGTTAGGGTTTATTTTAATTCTCCAATTTTGACACCATTCTTGAAGGTTTGAGATATGGGATTGAAGAGATTGGGATGCAAGAAATGGATCCTTATTTACTGATAACACACATGTGTCATCAGCGTACGTAGTGAGGACAGTGCTTGGATGGGTTGGGATGTCAGCTGTATATATCGTGTATAGGATGGGACCCATGATACTACCTTGAGGAACCCCGGCAGACTGGGTAAAGAGGGAAGAGTAGGAAAAATTATGGTTTACTTTAAAGGCTCTATTACTGAGGTAGGAACTGATAATAAGGAAGTAAGTAGAAGGTAAAGTAAGTAGAAGTGACTTTGTACAGCAGACCCGGATGCCAGACTCGAGAAAAGCTCCCGCGCATTACATTCCGCGCTCTAATGTGGATGAGACAACGTCCACCACACAATGGCATTGCTGGATAGTGGAGTGTGATGTTTGGAAATCAAATTGGTGATCTGGGATTCTATCATAGAATGAAGACGTTTCAGAATGATTTTGTCAAGTATTTTGCCCATTATGGGCAGCAGAGATATAGGACGGTAAAAAGATGGGAGTTCTGGTGGTTTTTTAGGTTTTGATATCATCTTAACTATGGATAATTTCCAGGAATCAGAAAAGTATATGGTGCGGAGTACGGCATTGTATATGTAATATATATGTAAGGAGTAGGATCGCTTTCCGAGGAAGGCGTTTTAGAATGTGGGATGTGATTAGGTCATGCCCAGGAGCTTTGTTGGCGGGTAATCTGTAAATAATATTTGATATTTCGGAAGGATGGAATGCTTTAGGAGGAGGGAACAACTGAAGAGGAATACTTAATTCTGCTTCAATGGATTCAGAGTGAGTTGGATTAAGGATATCTGGATGAGGGTTAAATGTTTTGAATAGGTGCTGGGCGAAAATTTGTGATTTTTCTTCATCAGATCTTGTCCAGGTTTGGGATTCGGTTAAAAGTGGGTGGTTGAAATTTTTATATTTTAGGAGTTGTTTAGTGGTATTCCATAAGGATTTGTCAGTAGTACTCAGATTTTCTGTACGGTAATACAAATTTTGAATTTTAAATGTTCTGATCTCTGTTTTTAATTTGTTGGTTAGTTTGGTATAATGACTCCTGTCAGATGGATATCTCGTGCGGTGCCACTTCGCTCTTGCCCGTCGTTTGAGAATTTTATACACGTATCATTCCGATGTTTGAGATATGCTATTAAAGTTTTGGGGTAAAAAACAAACGAAAAAGTAAGTACTAGTAGTCCGAGAGGTAGACCAAGTCATAGGAGTATTAAATAATTCTTTAAGTGTTTTTTCATTCAATCCAGAAGACCTATAAATAGATAATTGATTTTCTGCAAAGCAATTGTTGGTGACTCCAAATAAACTAAACAATAGGCAATTGATTAGAGAATTTATATGAGTCATTTTATTTTTAATCGATAATATAACTTTATAAGGGAGAGTGTTTAGAGCTCTGAGTTGCTGTGCTAAACGTTCCAGGTTCAAATCTGCCTGTGGAACATAAATTATTTAATCAGTTAACACATCGGATGGACCCTACGGGATCTACAGAATCAACTGGGGCTCACCTAGCCTCTATAAACTGTGTACCCTTAATTGGGGAAGAAACCCGATGGTTGAGTGTGATCTCAGCCAATTCACCACCTTGCACAACTGGCCTAGAAACAGTACAGTCTCCACCGTATACTGAACCCAAGACCCTACAATCCTGTACTGGTGTAGATTTTTTTATTCAAACAATGATCAATCACTAACTAAGCTTAATTTATTAATAACTTTTAATAAATAATGGGTTTATTACTTATTCTAAATTATTCTTAAGGTAAACTGTAACAAGACAAGTTAAAATCACTAAATGTCTACCTTATATAAATAAATATATATATTGTAAAATTTTAAAACGTACCTCAAAGCTTTCCATTTATTTCCTGATAACATGAAAAGCTGTGCGTCCCATTCAAATTTATTATTTTCAGATACGTGGTCAACAAAGTAACTGAAATCTTTGATTAAGACTTTTCTAGCCAATTCAAGATCCCTTACAATAAGCTTTGGGGATACAAATTCATAATACCTTTAACACAATAGTCATGAGTTATAAAAACAACTAATAACTAATAATCAATATTAGGTACTTTAGGTAAATTTTCAAATTTAAAATTTTACATAGATACAGATTGGTTGATATTATTTTCTTAAAGCAACAAAATTAATACTTACCCAATAACCAATTCATTGGGATAAGCATTATACAAGTCATCGATGACATCAGTCAAAGTTTTTTTGCAAACCATCATCGGAAGGCAGTTACCAAGCAAAGGGAAAGGTTTAGAGAACTTTATACCTTTTTTTTCCCAATGAGTGCTGATCGAATAAATCCACTTTATTATTAATGTGATTAAAGCTATAAATAAGACACTGCAGCCAATCGCCAGCATTCTGGAAAAAATATACTAAGCCTTCAAAAATATTAGTGTACTATACTCAGAATAAAAATTTTAAAAATCATTACTAATTTATTTACTGTATTGGTAAACTAAAACCAAACTCGATTTTTTAAATTTTAATAATGGCCATATAATTATAAATAAGGGTAAAACAAATAGCATATTTTTACTCCTTATAACGCAAATGATTGATTAATTTTTTTTTAAATTTATTTATTGATATTTACAACTGTATTACAATAATACAACAAGTAAATAGGATAAATGATACATAATGACAAGTAGAGAAACTACTACCCACTGGTAGTACTCAAATCAACGTTCAACTAAGAAGGTCACGAGGCCGTCTTCTTTTCAGACCCCTCCGAGGAATATCAGGAATTGAAGAGGAAGCTAGGTTTGAAACTAGAGGGTTCGAGTGGTAATGAAGTTTGTAATGAAAGGATAGATACCGGGTTCGGACCAAATCAGGAACAAAAGGGACATTAAGGTCGTTATGGATGACTTATTATTCTTAGAGATTTAATTAAAATTGTTTATTATATAAAAGTTTAATTTTAAATTATTTATTTTTATTATTTTAATTTAAATATTGTGAGATATGTATCATTCATTCTATTCACTTGTTGTATTAGTATAATACAGTTGTAAATTTCATTGAATAAATAATAAAAAAAAATTTATTGTGATTTAAGTAGTATCAGTAGGTAGTTTCTTTAATTGCCTTTATCTCATGGTATTACGTACCACTCATTCTGGTTACTTGTTGCATTATTATAAAACAGTTATAAATTTTAATAAGTGCCCCCTGTGGTCTAGTGGTTAACATAAGAACCTACTATACCCAAGATCGCGGGTTCCCGACAACAAGAACATCGTGCTATCAGATTTTACGTAGAGAAGGATGTAGCTGTAGTATTGTTTTGTTATTTTAAATACGAAAAAAACGTTTTCAAACCAACTTCTGTTTTCTGCATGAGCGAAGGCGATATGAAGAAATGATAAAACGGAAATGGTAAAACACTTATTTTGCAAACTAGGAATAGAGTGCGGATCGTGTAAAATAATTATATGTTTTTATAGGTGAACGAATCGGTACAAAACTCCCGATCACGATGTGTGAAGAACCTGTATTCAGTCTCGTAAAGGTATCTATTTTTTCTCTATTTCCAAGCCTTTCTTGTATATTATAAACGATAAAAATCCTCAGTTCAAACAAAAGCAAAGTATCGCCAATAAATGTTTTCTGATGCCAACACAAACTTGCTGCAGTATCCAATTTACTTCAAAGCTGTTTCATTCATTTGTTCTTTGACAAATAACAAAATTGAACGGATCATGGATCATATTGAGTTGAGTAAAATAAATCGATACATGAGCAAGAATTGTTTAAATCGATAACATTTCAGTAATAATCCTTCATGATAACCTGATAATAAACCTTTAATACAATGAAATCGTAGTAAAGGACGAAACAAATCGATTCGTGATCACGCAATGTTATATGTTATATATTATATCGATTTTTTTGTTCATAATAAGCACTCTGGAAAACCCAATAAGTGACCAATAATAAATCGATGTATGAGTTCGCTATCATAAAAACGATAGTATTCCGACAATTATGAAACCCTGTAATGTAGCTCAATATCGAAAAAATTCGAAACGTTGAAGTAAATCGGTGAGTGATTGGACAATTTTGAAAATGATGGTATTTTCGTAATGAAACTCTTGAAAACCAATAATTGTCTTTAATATCGAGCATATTGAAAATATTTTTAAAATATAGACACGCAATCAATCAGTTTTGAAATCTGAATGCTAAATATTTTCGTAAATAGCATATTTATAGTTTCGTCCAATATTAAGCGCATAGTACCTCAATATCAACCTTTATGTCCAGATTATAATAATAAAAAATTAAAATTGTCCTTCATTTTTTATTTCAAGCATAAAAATCTGATCATTACTTGTATCGTATGCATATGCAAATAAAATTTATGACAACTTTTATAATAATAATAATAATAATAATAAATTCTTTATTTATTCTGGGACAAGTCCCTTTAGAATAACATAATTGCACATTATTGTGGGCTTTAGAGCCTTAGAGTACAAAGAAAAAAAAAAACAAGCAGGTAAGTCAATCTATAAAGCTGATTAAATAATAATAAATAAATAAAAAAATAACTTCTTATGATAATGAAATAGAACCTAAATAAAATTAAAATAATTACTAAAAAGAACTTTTCACAAAAAAAAAAAAATGAATAAACAATATAAATATTATTCTGTTGATAATTTTATGCATGCCCTTCGGGGAACTGGAGGGATAGGAAGTAATCAAATAAGCGGGATTTGAAGGTAGGAAGGGTCTTGGAACAGCGAATGGAAAAAGGGATAGAATTCCACAGGGAACAGGACCTAATCAGGAACGATCTGTCAAAAGTAGCGGTTCGATGGGCCTCTATATACAAATCGGAAGGGTGTGAACGGGTATCACGGGAATGGATGGAGGATTTAAATTTGAGAAGCTCATAGATGTATAATGGACGGCGAGATTGGATAACTTGATAGAGGAAGGATGCAAGGAAATACTTACGGCGATAGGAAGGATACAACCACCTCAACTCTTCATAAAATCGGGAGACAGGGGCGTCCCTGGGGATTCCGAAGACAAAGCGTACAAAGCAATTCATCAAACGTTTTATTTTGGCCTCGAGCTCCACAGAGACACCCCCATATACAGCGCAGCAGTAGTCAAAGTGGGGGAATACTAAAGAGGTAACTAGGAGTCTACGAGTTTCAAATGGAAATAGGTGACGGAAATAGTTTAATCTCTTCAGGATCGAAAAAGTACGGCGGGATATATTGGAAATATGACTTTTCCAGGAGAGGGATTGGTCTAAAGTGATTTCGAGGTTTTTGACTGTTTGGAAAAATTTAACGGGAACATTATTTAAGTAAAGGGTTGGGAAATGAGGAACTTTTTTAAGGAGGTGATTGGAACCTATTACCATCGCCTTTGTCTTCTCCGCATTCAGCTTCAACTTGTTAGTCACTGCCCACTGACTTATTCGGTTCAGATCATCTTGTAATTTTGTTGTGGCTAGTAATAGGTCGGATGGGGGAAAGGACAGGTATATTTGAAAATCATCGGCGTAGATATGGTATTTGGAATGGTGGATGAGGTGGGGAAGGTCATTTATATAAATTGAAAATAGAGTAGGGGACAGAGATGAGCCCTGAAGGACACCACAGGAGAGGGGGAGAGTCTTGGATGGTGGTTGGCCTGGAACGACAACAAACTGAGATCGGTTTGAGAAGAAGGATTTGAACCAGTGCAAGGCACTGTTGGATAAAGGAAGGTTTTGAAGTTTGGTCAGTAGGATGTTATGGTCAACTGAGTCAAATGCTTTAGAGAAGTCTAGAAGGACAAGGATAGTTAGTTTTTGGTGTTCGATGGAAGTCTGGAGGTCATGAATTATTTTAAGGAGAGCGGATTGAGTTGAATGTACGACATATATAACAGAACGAAAGCCAGATTGGAGAGGATTAATGAGGCAACGTTCTTCTAGGAAGTTTGAAAGTTGGTTCTGTACTAGGCGTTCTAGCGGTTTTGAAAGGTTAGAAAGAAGGGAAATAGGGCGGAAGTCTTGAGGTGAGGAAGGGTTCGAAATTTTGTTTATTGGTCGGACCAGGGCCGTTTTCCAAGAAGAAGGGAATGTGGAATTTTGCAAGGAGAAGTTATAGATGTGATAGAGTATGGGTATAAGGGTGGGAATACAGGATTTTACTAGTTTCACTGGAATGTTATCAGGACCATAATCATTGGTGCGGGATTTTAGGATAGCGGCAAGTATTTCATCATATGAAAGGTGGGATCATGAATATATAGGCCGACTCCACCTCCCACTCGATCAGATCGATCATGGCGCAGGAAGGAGTAATTGGTGAGGGAAACTTGAGAGGAAGGAATATAGGGTTTTAACCAGGTTTCAGAACCAGCTACTATTTGATAGAAATTGTCAAGGAAGTATTGTTTGAATTCATCATAATGGGCCAGAAGGGATTGTGCATTAACGTGACAGGTATTTAGGATGTTAGTCATAACTCCAGGTAAAGGGGATGGGATCATAGGGAAAAGGATCTAGGTTGAGGAATGGGATACAACTTTTTATATCATATTCAATTTGTAAATTCATTATAATATAATAATAATAATACACTAATTGAAAAAAATCAATTATCGGGTCTCTAATAATTTTAACAAAATTAAAAAATAAATCACGGTGGAGTATTATATAGCAAGTTAAGAATAAACACAGATACCATGGTTCATAACTCAGATAAGTGAAAAGTAAATAATTATCCTTATTATAAACATTAGGCAAAAAAGAACTATATGAGTAAATTAAATAATGAAATAAATAAATTAAAAGTAGATAAAAACAGAGGATGAGTAAAAATATAATTAAAATGTCTTTAACACAAAGTAATACAACCAAATCGATGTGACCAGCATAATATGTTCATCTGAATACGTCCAGGTCGCTAGGCTTGCTTATGATGACCGCTGGGTAGCCGTCTGACTGCCGGCATCTAACTTTACCTCCACTAAACCAGACATATTTAATTTCTGCTGTTCCCTTCTTCTGTCTGGCTAACCAGTAAAGGTGCTTATTGGCGGGCGTCATGGCTTCACTCACATATACATGGTGAGATTCGTTTTCTCCCCAGCCGAGGTGACGCATTGAGAAGTCTCTCTTGATTCTTCTCTGTCGCACAAGTTCATCTCTTAGGGTTTGCCTGACGAATCGTACCATTATAGGACCTGGCGTTCCCTCTTGTTTCGGCCTGAGTCGTACTGCGTGGTCCAGATCATCTGGACTCATCTTAACGCCCAGACCTGCGCCGACGCTTAAAATAGTGCCAATCAGGGTCTCTCCTTGCTTCTCCGGGATGCCTCTCATCTCAACAGTTCTTCCTAGCTGGGCCTGTTCTGCGTGATTTAAACGACTCTCTAAGTAGCTGACTTTAGCTTTCAGAGAGCTATTTTCTATTGATAATTTTTCGACCTGGCGCTTCTGTTCTTCCAAGAGAGTTTCAATTTTTAATAGTCTCTCCAAATTTTCAAAGGAAATTTCTGACTGCTTCTGAAGTGTTTCTTTTATTTCCTTCAGTTCATCTATCCCTTGAATTTTGGCCTTCATTTCCTTTACCTCCTCCGTGAGCGCCCTCAGTAGCTCAATCATTGTATTGGACTCGGACGGTATCCGCGATACTAATTCGCAATCAGAGCAGGTCCATTTTTTATTTAATTCTTGTATGCTATTAGCGTCCGTAATATCAATTTTTATACATTTAATATGAAATAAATGTTGACAGGTAGCACATACTAATCTTGATTTCTCATCTCTGCCAGCTGACTTGTTACAGATTTTGCAGTTAGCCATTTTAATTATAATATAGTTTAATTGTTTTAAGATAAAAAGATAGAGCGAGATAATAACAGTACTAATAAATATGGTACCATTTGTTTGTTTACGCGACGGCTGGTAGAATTAGGCTTAGTGAACAACTGTCCCTACTACTTTATCACGGCCCTGGCTAATGTTATATTTATACGAAATTGTTAACAATTTTAACTTAAGTTAAAGTTTAATTTAAAGTTAACACAATAACAACAATAGTGATACTTATAGTCAATTTTCAATGCGAAAAACTATTCTTGAATTTAAACACCAAAAAGAACTGTAGATCTAATAGGATAAACGGGAGACACACAGTTAAGCTCTTAACAGTACGAGAAAGACTCTAAGACGATAATATATAATATTTTTAGGCTTTTCTTGCATTTAAGGTAAAAATAAGATGTAATTAAAATCCTTTTGTTTGACGAATGCTGTAAATTTTTTCATTTTATTGCTTCGGTTTTCCAACCCTAGGAAAATAGTTATTCACAGCAAAGCCAGGCGAACAATTGTTCCCTGGTATGTGGAGGACGGGAAACCGAATACACGTTTTTCCAACTCAATAAAAACCAGTAATTATCATTTTCATATTTTATTCAATAATTCGGTTTTAATGTTTTTAATCTCAAGGTAGTATCCTTGGTCCAATCCTTTATGCAGTTTATACAGCTGACATCCCGACTCATCCTAATACTATCCTTACCACGTATGCTGATGATACATGTGTATTATCAGTCAACCCCAATCCAGTTATTGCATCCCAAAGCCTCCAATCCCATATCACTTATCTTGAAGAATGGTGTCAAAACTGGAGGATTAAAATAAATTCTCAAAAATCGCATCAAATCACTTTTACCTTACGTCGTTAACCAATGACTTCCTGCCCTTCAGTATCCTTTAATAATATCCCACTGGTACCTGTAGAACAGATCCGATACTTAAGGTTGCACCTTGACAAACGATTGACCTGGAATCCTCATACAAGACTGAAAATACAAGAAACCGCTCGACGTTTCAGGTTACTTCAACACTTACTAGACAAACGCTTCAAGCTCCCAATTAACTACAAAAGACTCATCTACATGACCATCATACGACCTATTTGGACTTACGGAGTAGAGTTTTGGGGCTGCACTAAGCCATCGAATTCCTCTCGTATCCAATCCTTACAATCCAAAATCCTTCGTAAAATCCTCAATGCTCCTTATTTTGTTAAGAATAAAATCATCCATAACGACCTTAATGTCCCTTTTGTTGCTGATTTGGCCCGAACCCGGTATCTATCCTTTCATAGCAAAGTTCATTCCCACTCAAACCCTCTAGTTTCAAACCTAGCTTCCTCTTCAATTCCCGATAATCCTCCGAGGCGTCTGAAAAGAAAATGGCCACGTGACCTTCTTATTTGAACTTTGATTTGAGTACTACCAGTGGGTAGTTTCTCTACTTGTCATTCTCATGTCATTATGTAACATGCATTCTATTTACTTGTTGTATAATTGTAATACAGTTGTAAATATCAATAAATAAATTAAAAAAAAAAAAATGTTTTTTAATAATGTATTGCACAGTCGAGTGAGAAAATCACCACATTATTGCAATGTATCAATTATTAAATTCTTCTGCGAAAACTAAAAATCCTAGCTAACAGAACCTAATGCTGTAAATTTACAATTAATTTTGGCAGAGTTCTCTTTCAATTATGACCTTTATGAGTTAGTATTTTAAGAAGGAATTATGTATTGAAACCATGAGCTAATAACGTATTAACGGTAGGAACGAGAGTTTTAGCATGAAAAAAAGAGTCTATTAATTGGAAATGAGTATATTTTGGTAATAATTTCATCAAGAAATGAACCTTGCAACTATCATTTCAAAGTATAGATGATATATATTTGTGTAAATTTTCATTTCTTGATGAAATTATTACTCATACTAAAACACACGATTTTGATTATCTTCGAGAAAATTGAAATGAAAGTTAAAACATGTCGATACTTAACTCGAAGCACCAACCTTCGGAACTGATACCAATTAACCTTTTAACGATATATGTACAATTATATATTAAAGAGAGAGATTCTTCAAACTAAACCAAATAAAGAATGAAATTTCGAAAACTTACCTGCAGTATGAATAAGTTGTTATAAGCTTTAGGAACTGTGCTATAAATGACCACAATAATCCCTGCTTTGTGAAACCAAAATTTTACATACCATAGATTAGATAACATAAGAGTTAGCAAATAAGCTCTCAATCTATCGACCCTTTTAAGGGTTGCTTTTCGATTCAGCTGATAAAGGTTAATCTAATTATGTACTAAAACTAACAAAATTTTCTGTGAAGTCCTTAAAATGCAGAGGCAAGCTACTTCTAATTGCTAACTTTTTTGTCTAAAGGAAAACCACAATTTCAACAGATCGAGTGAATACTACGTAGTTGATTTGGTCAAAACTTAAGTTGCCATAATCTGTCTCTGTCTAAGCAGACTTTTATATCAATTTATACTTAACTTTGTTGTGACAGTTTGTTACTTGGAGGCAGTTTTTGGTGGCATTTCCTTAACGTATATGTTGGTATTTCTTTGTTGAATTTGAGACATGGGAACCTAACGTTTCTCACGTGCACGCTGATGCCGGGATTCCTAGCATAGGTATTTCATATTAAGTTTCAAAGCAGCGGACCTATCAGAACCCGAAGGTACTTTTATTTGATACATGTATCTATTCGCTTTAGGGGTCGAGTTAAATTATGAAAGATAGTGCTCGGCCAACTGGAATGATACCTTAAAGGCGACTAACGTAGAGTTCAGAACTTCAGATCAGTCCCAGATCAATGCCATATCTCTCTGCACATCCTGCAATCTCATCCAGTCCTTGGAGGTAAAAATTGCCTACCATTGTCAGCGGATCAATGCTAATCCACGATGCATCCTTAGAGCGTGCTCCTTAATTTCCTAACATCACCGTCGAATTGTTCACAGAAAGTCCAACACTAGCCTTTAGATTCCTGCAAGCTATGATGTCGGTTCCTGTTAGTACGTTTAAGGAAGGTAAGAACCGGGTAAACATATTGATTGATAATTCAATATTTATATATTTATTGACAATTTAACAAAATTAATTAACCTCACAACTTTTTTCGAAAACTGGTATATATTATGATTATAAATGAAAACCAAAAAAAGATTTCAATCGAATACCTACAGCTCAAATGTTAAGAATTACCAATCCCAATTGACTGTGATCAAATCTATCTGTTAAGGATCCCGATATCTGGAGGTTTGTCAATTGAATAAATATTTCATTGGCTTCTGGAATATTATTACTCCTTGTTTGCCATAAAACTTCTTTTAGTTTGTTGGAACTTTGAATTTTCTATAAGTTAGCTGCTTTGGGGTATAGCACATGGAGCCACTTCCTAAATTATTCTATTCTTTTATCAATTAATTACAAGATTCCTGCATTATTTTCCGCATCAATCCCCTCCCCGTAAATCTATTGCGTAGAGGGAGCGGCGTATCACAGCGTGTAGAGTGCTGAGTTGCTATGTTTAAGATTCTGGGTTCAAATCCGGATGTGCCAGATTAATCATCTAATCTATTAACAACCATTGATGCATCGTGTGAGATATACAGATCCCCTCCTGTGGCTCATTCAGCCTCTGGTGGGTGCCTTTAATTGGGGGAAAACATGAATTGATCTCAGTTAAATCCCCTCCCAGCAACTGTATGTATGTACTGTAAGTACTACACTTGTATACGCTGGTCTTTCTCAGTCAATAGGTCATTCGTTGAGGTTATTGTGGAGCCAAGGTATTTGAAGTTATCTACTTTCGGGAACGATTTGCGATCCACGCGGATGCTGTTTCTGGGCTGGACTTTACGGCTTACTATCATGTATTTTGTTTTGTCCTCATTTACCTGTAAGCCGATTTGGTCTATCTCTCTCATCAGCGCCTTAGCGAGTCTCTCGATATCCCTTTCATTACTACCGAGGACTGCTACATCATCGGCGTATGCAAGAATTCTATGTTTCATTCCGACGTGCACCCCGCCATTCTCTCTCGCTGTTGCTCTCATAACCTTTTCAAGGGCTATATTGAACAGTAAAGGTGAGTCTGCCTGTCTCCCTCAAAATAGTTCCAACTTTAAAAGGCCTCAGACACATCTCCCTGTATCAGGACTCTGCATCTGGAGTCGTCTGCACACGCCTTAATCAATCTCACCAATTTGCCGGGAATACCCAGCTCAGACATAATCTTCCATAGACAGTTTCTGTCCACGGAATCATAGGCCGCTTTGAAATCAACAAATAATGCTATTATAATAGATTATATTATAGGAAGCAAATAATTCTTTATTTATAAAGGCCTTTATTGATACATAAAATATCATATTAATAGCTAAGAACTTTTTATTCACGTTTGAATAATATCGTACAAAATCTCTTCCTTGCTTCTTTCACAGACATCAAGATGTTTTTTTAAACAAAAAAAGTGTTACTCTTTTTCAAGTTTTTCGATTCTGAACAATATTTTCTCAGATGGGAAGTTTCCAAATGCTCTGTTAACAAATTTTACCGGAAGTTTGGTTGCAGGTGACAACTCGGACTTGTAGTTAATGAGCATCAATGCCAGACCATATTTTATTACAAGCATTGCGTACCTCATTGCTGAAAATGTTAAGGATATGAATAAATAAAGCATATAATTACTATACAATAACATTCGTGTAACTACACAATTAAAAAGGCTTAAAATTATAAAGTAGTTAGTTATGAAACTCCTTTTTTAGTTACTTATGTATCCGATCTTAATAATCAATTGTACAAAGACGTTAAATCTTGTATTCAAATAAATTACAGTTACCAAATACTATAAACTTGATTGTGCTTAGCTTATTTTATGGTAAGTTACCACACTAATGGTTTAATTGGAATTCTATCATCAAATTTGAATGTGAAAATGTTTAAAAAATTTTTTAATTGAAATTTACAACTGTATTATAACAATCTGACAAGTGAATGGCATGAATAATACATTATGACATGGATTAGGACAAGTAGAGAAACTACCCAGTGGTACAATTCAAATAACAAATTCAATTTAGAAGGTCACAAAGCAATCTTCTTTTCAGGATTATCGGGAATTGAAGAAGTGAAGTGAGAATTGCAAGGTTTGAAACTAGTGGGTTTGAGTGGGAGTAAAGTTTGTCAAGAAAACATTGGTATCGGGTTCGGGCCAAATCAAAGACTAATGGAATATTGAGGTCATTATGGATGACTTTAATCGTAAGAAAGTAAGGAGCATCAAGAATTCACTTCAATCAAGAATTTTACGAAGGATAAAAGGATTGTAAGGATTGGATAACAGAGTAATTCGATGGCTCCCAAAGCTCTAATCCGTATAGATCTTACAATAGTCGTGTTTTAATTAAGTGGGAACTAACGTGTTTGTCTAGTAAGTATTGCAGTAGTACTTTCATGTCTTTTCAGTCAAGTGTGAGAATTAGAAAGAGAACGTTGCTCCTTTCTTTGCCAATTTGTCGGCCCTCCCATTTCCTGGAATATTACAATGTCCACGGTTCCAAAATATGTTAACTCTGTTATGAACAGCTAATTCATCAAGTCTTATGCAGCATTCCTCCACTAGTCTGGATTTCGTCACTGTATTCTGTTGTGTATTGCATGCTGCCTGACTGTCAGTAAGAAAATTAATGACCTTATCATTGTGAAGGCACCTGCAAATATTGCCCATATTTCCGCTTAGAAGAATGGGTGACTTGCCCAGAGCTATATAATAACCTGTACTCCGGTATCCACTATACCAGAATACCCAGCCGACACCATGCACCCCTTTGGAGCAATCAGACATTCTTGCTTTTGGAGAACGCATGTGTATTAACGCGGAATCTTTTGTCAATGTTATATTTAATCAGCGTTAGGTCTGAGAGCTTTTTCAACTCGAGCATTTCGCTCAATCATATCAAAGACATTTCTGTGTCATTCGTGTTTTTTTTTTACCCTCCTATTTTCACTTCAATGCCTCTGCTTCAATTAGAATTTCGAGGGGAGTTAAATCAAGTATAGTTTCAAGTGAAGCGGTAGGGGTGGTTCATGCGGCCGCATGTGTTGGTATTCTTAATTTCCTGACACAACTGTCTCAATGTGTTTCGTTTGGCTTTCCTAATAAGTTTGTGATATTCAGTTAGAGCGTGTCCATTCACCAGTTCTTTTTGCTTTATTGAAAAGTAATCAGGTTTTAGATCTTGACTTCTCTAACTGCGAATTCAACCAGGGCGCATTGCAGATTGACCCTTCATTGGTTGTTCTACAATCATCCTTAAACGTAGCGATAAGTGCTTTGGTCAGTAGTCCGTTTTAGAACTAAAGCTGATAAATGTTAGAAGCCACTCGGGGGCATTCTTTAATTAAGTCTTTTAGGTTAGTCCTAAAGTCTTCACAGGTAGGTGTGTCTTTACCTGCAAAGATTCTTACCTGTAGGTAGTGGAACCCATTCCTCTCCCTCATTTTTTTAGGAGCCTAAACATGAGTCCCTAGAGGTATTTATCTTTCAGCTTCTGATGAGGGTACTTAAACTTAATAGCTTAGAGCTTGCGGCTGCTCCACTGTAGTTCACTTTTGGTTTCTTCACTGTTTTTCAAGGTGAAGTAGTATCTTTCTTCTCCCTGCCTCTCTTCCTCTCATCCTTGGAGGTTGAGGGTTGAGTGACGGCGGAAGTATCATTCTTCTTTTGCAGTAATAAGTTCTTCCTTTGGATGTGTGTCATATTCTTTCAGATTTCCTTTGGCTTGTTTTTGGTGTCCTCAGATGTGGTTGTCAACTGCTGTACAGTGACTCACTTTCCTCTGTGAGATCAAGACCTCACGCTCCAAGTTGGCCATCAGTTATGTTGGATCCCATGGAATCCTCATTAATAGTTTAAGATTTAGTTGTAGGTTTCTTTTGTTCCCACGAGTAATCAAGGAATTTAAAAGGTCATCTTTAGCAGAGCCGTGTTACTATAGGAAGGCTTTTATCGAAACCGGAGGTCATCCAATGGTCCGGAGTTAGCATAGTACGACAGAATCACACTCAGCCATCCATCCAATAGCCTATACTGTTCCGCCTGGATTGGGGAATGATTATCGACTTCCCAGTCTAGTTCCGATGGGTTTCGTCAGTGAGGAGGAGCGCTCTCCACTGTGCAGGAGTACCAAGTGCAGGACGAGGCTCTTCACCTCGCTCGGGTTCTGGTACTAATAAAAATGAAGGGTAAAGGTGATTTGTGGAAATTTATTTTTAGTCCTTCATTCGAGTGAGAAATGAATTTGAAATTATATCAACAGAAAATTAATGGATTGATGGATTAATATTATCGTGATTATTTAGATATTTTATTTTGAAAGGAAAAGATTTGTCCTAACCGGGATTCGAACCCGGGTCTTTCGCAACTCTAGCGCAGAACTCAACCAACTAAGCTACCAGGCTCGTAACCAGGCCAGGTAGCTTAGTTATGATATGTCTGGCCTGGTTACGAGCATGGTAGCTTAGTTGGTTGAGTACTGCGCTAGAGTTGCGGAAGACCCGGGTTCGAATCCCGGTCAGGACAAATCTTTTCTCTTCAAAATAAAAAAAATTATATAATCACAATAAAATAAAAATTACAAATATAAATTTAACGTACGTTAACCAGATCCTAATTAAAGTAATGTTCAATAAACATTCTTCCCCATATATACATCGCAAAACTTGCGAGTACTGGGGATATAGGATCGGTGAAGAGAATGGATTTGTCTGGCCTGGTTACGAGCCTGGTAGCTCAGTTGGTAGAGTACCGCGCTAGAGTTGCGGAAGACCCGGGTTCGAATCCCTGCCAGGACAAATCTTTTCTCTTCAAAATAAAAGGATTTAGGAATAAATGTTCGTTCTCGTGCTGTGCATTTCTTTCCAAATCGATTACGAAGTGTATAGACACCATTTCCAGGGTTCTTACCAGATCTTGAAAAAATAATGAAGGCTCCAATAATGGCTCAAATAAACAAGTACTATTGATTTTTGCATTTTTCCATGAGAATGAGAAGTTGTGGTGCATTATATCATTATATTATGGTCAAAGGCATTGGACCATAACCTACAACAACAGTCAATTATAAACAACAACAGTCAATTAATCAATGTACAACAACAGTCATTTAGTTATAATAGTCATTTAAAGTTTATCTTTGAGCCTGCATGTTATAATTATGGATCAATAATTTATGAAATGGCACGTAAACCTAAAAAAAACGGAATACCCTTCCTTTTACCGTCCTATCTCATTTTTAGCATGTATCGGTAAAATCCTGGAAAAGCTCATTCTGAAACGATTGTACCCGATCCTGGATGGAAACCACATTATCCCAGATCACCAGTTTGGATTCGGTGCATCCCACTCCA
Organism: Arma custos; assembly: GCA_037127475.1. Taxonomy (NCBI): domain Eukaryota; kingdom Metazoa; phylum Arthropoda; class Insecta; order Hemiptera; family Pentatomidae; genus Arma; species Arma custos. Next base: position 87,414,968 of record CM073764.1, on the reverse strand, counting down.
TTATCCAGCAATGTCATCGAGTGGTGAATGTTTTTCCTCTGCTTTGGAATGTGGATTGTATAGTCCAGCGTTTTTCCTTAATGTTAATCAGGCTTTCGACCCAGTCTGGCACCCCGGGCTGCTTTACCAACTCCTACTTACTTTCTCATTATCCAATCATATCTCTCCAACAGGTCATTCAAAGTAAATTATAATAATGTCTACTCATCCCTCTTTCCTCCATCTGCGGGTGTACCTCAAGGCAGCATCTTCGGGCCAATCCTCTACACAATTTATACAGCTGACATCCCAACTCATCCTAATACTATCTTTACCACCTATTAGGATGACACATCTCTATTATCACTCAACAATGATCCAGTTATAGCATCCCGTACTCTTCAATCCCATATCAGTGACCCTGAAAAATGGTGTCAAAACTGGAGGATTAAAATAAATTCCCATCAAATAACCTTTACCCTCGCCCGTAAACCAACGACTTCCTGCCCTCCTGTATCGTTTAATAACATCCCACTGATTCCTTTACAACAGGCCCGGTACTTAGGACTACATCTTGACAAAAGATTAACTTGGAATCCTCATACTAGATTGAAACGACGAGAAACAGCTCGCCGTTTCAGGCTACTTTAACATTTACTTGAAAAACGCTCTAAGCTCACAAATAATTACAAAAGACTCATTTACATGACAATTATTAGGCACATCTTGACTTATGGAGTAGAGCTTTGGGGCTCCACTAAGCCATCGAATTTCTCTAGTATTCAATCCTTACAATCAAAACTCCTTCTTAAAATCCTCGACGCACCTTACTTTCATTGTACGAACAAATTAATCCATAATGGCCGTAATATCCCATTTGTAGCTGATTCGAATCCCAAAATCAATTTTTTCATGACAAACTTTATTTCCACTCAAACCCACTAGTTTCAAACCTAGCAACCTCCTCAATTCCTGATAGTCCCCAAAGGCGTCTGAAAAGAAGATCTCAAATCGTCTAAAAAGGCCTCGTGACCTTTTAAGTGACCTTTTTATTTGAATGCTACTCTGCTTTTTTTTATTCATGCCAATATGTATCATTCATTCTACTTACTTGTTGTGTTAGTATAACACAGTTGTAAATTATTCAAGTTGTCCTCTGACCTTTGCAGTGGATAGGTGTTTAACGTGCACTTACGTGAATAAATAACCTTACTAATAATCTATAGTTAATATAAATATAATACTCAGTGTTAACTAGTGAACATTAGTGTACAAGATCTACATAACATAACCGCGGGGCCCTCAGGGGTCAGTGCGAAAAATATGGACCCAAAAAGTGCTTCAAAAAAAAGAAAAGTCATTAACAATTATACTGTCCCAGTAAGCAATAGCTATTCTTTATTATCAGACGATGAAGACCTAGCAGAATCAACGTGTGAATCAATCCAAAGCAATAAACTCAAATCGTACTCTCCAATCATAGTACACCAAACATTTGATAATTATGAAGACTTAATGAAAAACTTAAAAGAAAACCTAACTGGGGAAATTAACATCAAATATAAAAGAAATAAAACAATCTTTATTACATATAATTCAACAGATTTTAAAATATTAAGAGAAGAATTAACAGAAAAAGAATATGAATTTCATACTTACACACCTAAGAATGAAATTCAACCAAAAATGGTCCTAAAAGGTGTTCCCCCTAACATAGAAATAGATTACATAAAACAAGATTTAATTTCTAAAGGTTTGAAAGTAAGTAAAATAATACAAATGATTAAAAGAAAGATGAAACCCCAGTCAAACTACCAGCGTGGATAATCACACTTGAAGATCAAACCCAAGTACAAATTATGACCCACATAAAAATAGTATGCAGCTGCATAATTAAATGGGAGATATACAATCCCAATAGAGCATAATTCAATGCTATAATTGTCAATCGTATAATCACATCGCTGTTAACTGTAATAAAAAACCAAAATGCATGAGATGCTCAGAATCTCAAAAACCAAAGATTGCCTAAATATAAATATTGATAACTTTTCTCCAAAATGTGCTAATTGTGAAGAAGCCCACCAGTCAAATTGAAAAGAATCCCCAGTCTATGAAAAAACACTTAACATTAAGCTAAGTAAAAATCCATCCAGAAAAATTATTTCAAGCATAAGAAATTACAATGCAAAAAGAGAAGATTTCCCACAACTCCCCAAAGCTCTATCACATTGGCCTTCGAATTCATTTACTCCACAGGACAAGGAACCCTCTATAATGGATATGATCAAAGAAGCCAAAACTATGTTCAGCTCTCTGAAAATGACAGAAATGTATAAGAATGTAAAAAATATTTTAGAAAAAATGAAAGAAGCAGAAGACGGAATATCCAAATTTTTCATTTTATTTGAAGGAAGCTCTACTAGATTAAATGAAGGGTTATTGCAACATATCCAAACAACTTATTCACCAAACAAGTAAAATATTTATTGTATTTATCTTACTCACAATATCCATAAACATAATATTTAGCAATTTACATACCAATAAAACTCCAGTAATATTAATATGTAACAATATAGAACCAAATATCATTTCATACAACATATTCATAACCTTTCACTACAGAAACTACTTGAGTAGTAAACAAATCCTCTTATCTCGCTTTGTTATCACTTCAATAATGCCAAGCTACTTATTCTACATACTTATTTTAAAATATTCAATAAATTTTCAATTGCTTTTGAGATTAAAAACAAACGTTTACCATAAAAATGGAATGAAACAATATAAACTCCATGACCATTGACTACATAAATTGCTTCACCTGGAATGCTCGATCCATAAAAAATAAGTTATTAGAATTAAAAGAATTTATTTCTTCTAATAACCCCCACATATTATCAGTTACAGAAACCCATATAACCGAAATAGACAAAATATCTATCCCAAATTATAAAGTTTACAAATCAGATCGTAATCATTATGGAGGCGGAGTTATGTTGATCATCCATAAATCACTGAAACACACATACTGTCCAATACCAACCTTAAAATACCTTGAAGCCGTTGCTATAAACTTAAACTTAAATAATAACCAAATAATTACAATCATATCAGCATATTTACCTCCTAAAAAACCTTTAATTAGAACAGAAATCAAAACCCTTATGAAATTAAATAAATGTATGTTACTAATGGGAGACCTCAATAGCAAAAATAAAATGTGGAATTGTCACAATAACAATAAAAATGGTAATCAACTGTTAAAATTTGCAACCCACTTTAAACTCCAAATAGTATATCCAAGTTCACCCACTTATTTCCCTACTAACGGGAAGTCAAGACCTAGCACACTAGATATACTAGTGACTAAATCCTTCAGTACGATTTCTAGGCTAATTTCCTTAACAGCATTAAGTTCCGATCACAACCCGGTTTTGTATCGGATAAAATTAAAACCTATAACCCAAACACCTATCGCCCAATACAATTACAAAGTCGCAAACTGGCTCCATTTCAAAAAACACTTAGATAACTCTTTAGACATTAATCCTATAATCTCAAATCCGGATGAAATAGAATCTGCCATAAAAAATTTAACATCAATAATCAAAAGATCAGCCCATCTAGCAATCCCCAAAAGCTACGCAGCTACCCACGAAGATGAATTCCCCAAATATATAAAACATTTGATAAAATTAAGAAACAATTATAGGCGTAGAGCACAAACCCATCCTAAAAATATAATAAAAACATTCACCGCCAAATTAACAGATCTAATTCGTCTCAAACTGAACCAATGGAGAAACTCCAATTGGGCTACAACTTTGAAATCATTTAAAACTGGAGATAAACCCTTCTGGAAAATCCACAAGATTTTTACGAAAACCAAGCCGAACATTCCCCACTAAAAATAGATAATAATAAATATATATTTGATACGAAAGAAAAACTCACGGATTGCTGATCATTTTGAGAATATCCAAAACTCACCAAACAGCTTAACCACAACGTATCATAAAAAAAAAGTGAAAAAAACTGTAAACTATTATAGATCAACCAGACCTGAACAAAACAACTTTAAACATAACTCTCCCCGAGAAATCGCAAAATTAATTAAAACCTTAAACAATAGGAAATCACCCGGACCTGATAATATTCCAGCAGTATTAATAAAACACCTCTCCAAGAAAACGATAATATATATTACCAAAATCTTCAATACCTGCCTCAGATTAAATTATTTCCCGAATATTTGGAAAAGAGCAAAAGTGATAGCCATTCCCAAACCACATAAAGACCCTGAAATTACATCCAATTACAGACCCATTAGCTTTCTAAACATCCTCTCTAAACTGTACGAAAAAATAATAAAACACCGACTGGTCCAGCACATAACTGATAACAATATATTAATAAATGAACAATTTGGCTTTCGGCACTTTCACTCTACAAACGGTCAATTGGCGAGAGTGGTTGACATAATCAATATTTCAACCTAAGAAAACATACAGGCATGATCATCATTGACATAGAAAAAGCATTCGACAGGATTTCTCCTCAATTCCTCATCTACAAATTAATACAATACAATATCCCAAGATACTTAATTCTAACAATATACTCATTCTTAACTAACAGAACATTCTTTATTTCATCAAACAATAACCTCTCTACAAATAGATACACAAACGCGGGTCTACCGCAAGGTTCCTGTCTCAGCCCTATATTATTTGATTTGTTTATTAATAACATTCCAAAAATCAATAATGTAGATATCGCACTGTTCGCTGATGACACAGCAATACTGTCATCATCGTATAAGATAACTGCAATAATTAAAAGACTACAGGAAGCATTTTGCAAAATTAACAAATATCTGAAAAAATGGGGACTCAATACAAATACTGACAAAACCGAAGCTATAATTTTCACAAAACGAAGATCTATACTCCCCTCTACCATACTATTTAACAATATCTCAATACCTATATCAAACCATATTAAATATTTAGGAATTTCTATAGACCGCAAACTACTATTCAACAATCATATCAATAATAAACTGAATAGCGCCCGCAGAATATTATACAAAATGTATCCATACTTTAACAAAAAATCAAAATTATCTGAAAATATAAGAAAATATTATATAAGGTAGTCATTAGGCCCATGATAACTTACGCATGTCCAGTCTGGAGTTTAGCTAGACACACATTAACAAAATACAGATCTTCCAAAACAAATGTCTAAGAATCATAAAAAACTATCCAATATATACTAAAATCACCACAATGCACAAAGAACTGGATATCCCAACAATATAAAAATTCATACACCAACAAACCCTCAGATTCTTTACCTCATGCCAACTTTCAGACAACACACTCATACAAGAAATAGGAAATTATACAAAAACAACAACACCAAAATACAGACACAAACGAACCAAACACATACTATTATAAATAATATGCATGTTGTATTATGTTATACATAAATTTTGTCTTTTGTCATAATTTTTGTTTAAACATTTACTTAAGACAAAATTTATGTATAACATAAATATAAATATGTACTCTCTTTTCTGTTGGTTTTTTAGATTTTACCCACAACAAAAACATATTAATCAGTAGCCGTTGCAATGTGAACTCATTTTCATTGTAAGGGATTATCTCACCAATGTTTTAAAATTTGTACATATTTTAAAATAAAATAAAACAAAATATTTAAAAAGAAAAAAAAAAGTTGTAAATTATTGAATAAAAATAAATAACAAATAATTTATGAAATATAAATTAATGATATTATAGACGAAACATTTAATTCCCACTATGTACTCACCAATACACATTCTGGGACCTTCTCCAAAAGGTAGGAATGTTCCTGGTTTTGGTTGCTCGGCAAATCTTTCAGGCTTGAAACTCTTTGGATCAGGATAGAAATGTGGATTCATATGAACTCCTGTCACTGGAATGTATACATATTCTCCTTTTTCAATGGTGAAACCATTTGGCAATGTATAAGATTTCGTGCACACCCTTGTGAGGAAAGGAACCAAAGGATAAATCCTTTGAGTTTCTGGAAAAAAAAGTGTTAATGTAAATATTTGCTAGAAAGTGAACAATATATTAATGTCTGAAAGACAAAAGTTATAGTTAAAATGTTTATGGAACAGTTTTTGTTGTTTAATTTAGCATTCTAAGATTTACTTCCTTATACGTATTAATAAGAGCATTGTTATAGCGAAAATTTCAGAATTTTAAATTTCACAGGAAAAGTTCATTTCAATCTAAAATGAATAGGTATATTGTTAATTTAGTACAAAAATTCAATATTATTATCCGGTAATTAAACCAACAATGTTATATGCCAGCGACACTTAAACAGACAAGGAAAATCTAAAGAAAGAGGATTGGAAACTAATTAGGCTAATTCTGGGACCAAGATGGACCGTAGAAGGGTATAGATTACAGAAAACATCTAAAATTGAAGAATATTGAAACATGAGAAAAAGACGTCATAAACTCTATGATCAAATGATGAGGCTTTCCAAGACAGACTTACAAAGAGAATAATAAAAAATCCCTTGTTAATGGAGGGGAATGGATGCAAAATATTAAGAGAGGCTTGGAATTAGCGAAATTACTGATGAAAATATGAAAACAAGCTTTAAGATTTAAACCTTAAGTTGAAAATTGGGATGCTAAGCCAGATACAAAGGCGCCGAGAAGTGGAACAGAATGAAGCAAAGAATGAAAAGCTGAATTCTCGCAAATAATGAAAACCTGGTAGGCGAATAAGAAGAACAAGAAGTCCCAAACGTGATCCATCTTTACTAAGCGACTAATAAAACGAGTATTGTTAATTTTGTGGTAGTCTTCCCACTTTGTCCATCATTTTGATATTATTGTTATATTTTTGTTATTACTGCATTAATATGTATCAGAAATTATTTTGTTCTTTTACTTCAACAAAATTTAAGGTTTTGAAAAATAAAAGGTTTCAGTTATATATATATATATATATATATATATATATATATATATATATATATATATATATATATATATGTGTGTGTGTGTATTGTTAAATTTCTCTATCATTAACCTTCTTTGTTAACGTGAATAATAACCATGAATAGACAAACTATAGTTAACTTCACTATATTAGATTAATTTAAAAAACAATATATTGGATTTATTTATCTTCAATCAATCTGGAATATTCACCTTTAATAGTTTGCTCTAAAAGCTTCATATTTCTCAATGCTTCGTATGTGACTCCACCGTGAAGTTTTGTTTGTTCTGTTGTTTCCTTTCTCAAAGCATCCTGAAGTTCTGGGACCTTAGAAATTTCTAGGATTGCATACGTCAAGAGAAGTGCTGTGGCTTCGAATCCGGCCATCAAAAATGAAAGAGCTTGAGCCATCAACACATCATCAGTTATTTCTATTAAAAAAATATTAAAATCATTCAAATGACTACTAAATTATGTTTATAATATTGTGATGTTGTCATTAACATAAACATAAGAAAAATATAGTGTACAGAGGAGAAAACATACCAAATACTTCAGAATTGGCATAATAAAGTTCACATTTTAAGAAATCATCGCTAGCATCCAGCGACTTCAACTCAATATTTCCTCTTTCCTTGAGTTGTATCATCATCTCAATAAAGTCATTCCTTTGAATTTTATTTTTTTTCCTATAGTCAAGTGCATTTCTTAAAATGCCGCAAAAGTAGTCTCTTACAGAACTGGGTAAGAACGAGAAACCAAATTTCTTTTGTAATATCGGGAAGCAGAAGAACATCCAAATCCTCATTAGATTTTTAATACCAGTATCGTTTATTTTTTTACCCATTATTCTGAATTCTGAGTTTGGATTTTTCAATACTCCTGGATTTATTCCAAAAGCTGCTGACCTAAAAACAACAAGTATTAGAACAATGTAAAACTAATCTATATAAATAAAAATGAATCACCAAATGTGTTGCTAAGCGCAAAACTCGAGAACGGCTCGACCCAGTCAACTATTTTTTTTTTCTTTATTTTCGTTATGGCCCAAAGAAGATACTATTGGAGAAATAACGTAAAAATGACGAGGGAAATAATAAAAACAACAATTTCTTGATCCCTCAATAAACAATAACAGTTCAGTGAGGAGGTCTATTGTAGAACAATTACAAATTTTGTTTCATCAACACAATCAATTGAACACATTAAGCCCTTAATTGGGATTAGAACCTGGGGGTTGATCTCGGGCAATTCACATCCCTCCACAACCATTGTGCCAAAAACGTTCCTATCTCTACAATGTACTGCACACAAGACTTTCCATCAGTTGTAGTTGTACAAGTATTTTTTTAATCATTTCATTATCAATAATAATCTTCAATTAATATGAAAATTAATCCAGGAAGACTAAAGGCATGCTAAGAGGAAAGAAACCCCGAAGGATAAAGAGGACGCTGTGCTGAGAGTTGGAGGACAGTGATTAGAGCAGGACGAGAGTTTTAAGTATCTATATGTTCATCTCAATGAAAGAGGCTAGATTGGCCAAGAAGTATTCCAAAGAATTGAGACAGCAAGGAAATTGTTCAATTTGTTCCGGCGGAGTTTCCTGGAGAGGTGACAAAGTCGACCAAACTGGCCGTCTATAAATCCACCTTCCTTTCCTATCTTACTCTTCGTAATCGTGGGCCTTTACCTCAAAGTACAGAAGTCAAATTCAAGTATAGAAATGAGTTATCTTCCAAAAATTGAAAGGAAGAGACGGGAGAGATAGAATACGGAACGCCACTAAATGGGCTAATCTCAAAGTTAGACCAGCTGGGGCCATTCTCAAACTAAAGTGGTTCAGAAGAGGGAAGTATTACGATGATATTATTTATTTTCATTTCGTTTTTTGTTTGCGGATGACTTGGTTTTGTTTGATGAAGATGTGGAAACTGAAAAATTAAATATAATATCTATAATTATTGGTCAATTTTTTTGAGTTTTAAATATTTTTATTTTTAAAGAGAAAAGATAGGCCCTCGGCCGAGATTTGAACCCGGAACCTTTGTCTCACCGTGACATCGCTCTACCATTTGAGCTACCAAGGCCGCCTGCCGGCAGAGGACATATCTTTTCTCTCATCCGATCCCGTGAACTCGTGCTCTCGCAATTTTTGCGATGAATACACTAGAACGGCGCCCTTGGTAGCTCAATTGGTAGAGCGATGTCAAGGTGAGACAAAGGTTCCGGGTTCAAATCACGGCCGAGGACCTATCTTTTCTCTTTAAAAATAAAAATATTTAAAACTAAAAAAAAAAATGACCAATAATTATAAAAAATTATAAATTGTAATATGACGTAAGTCAACAAGATCCTAAAATTAAATTAATGTTCAAAGAACTTCGTTCTAGTGTATTCATCGCAAAAATTGAGAGAGCACGAGGACACGGGTCGGATGAGAGAAAATATTTGTCTTCTGCCGGCAGGCGGCCTTGGTAGCTCAAATGGTAGAGCGGTGTCACGGTGAGACAAAGGTTCTGGGTTCAAATCCCGGCCTTTTCTCTTTAAAAATAAAAATAAATAAAATATCCTTAGAGAATACGCGTACTGAAGAAAGACTCGAAATCAATTTGTAAAAGATGAATTATATGGTTAATAGCAGAAATGGCTGTAAAGTTGGTCAGATAGATATTGGAGGGGATAATATTGAATATGTTGAAAAGTACTAAGGGCCCATGATAATTAAAAAATAACATTAGAGTGTGAAATTTTAGCTCGATTTTGAAAAATAAATTATTTTAATATTATGTAATCCGTAGAAGGATATCGGTTACTGTTACATACAATTCTCGGACAATTCACCTCCCTGGACCACCGTTGTTCTAGGAACAGTACAGTTACCATGTGCTGAACCCGAGACCCTCCAGGGGTTTAGTGATACAGGTTTTTTTTTAAGTAAACAAAATTTGATTGATTATAGTAAAAAATAAATAAATAGATATAAATCGAATATTTGCTACTTAAGTACTTACCCAATAATATCCATAGAAAATAAGCCCATTGCTTCACGAATATCAATGTCATTTGCCTTATTTTCATTCAAGTATCCTAATAAATTGTCACCAACTTCTGTCATAACATCCAGCATATTTTTTAGTTTACCAGATGTGAATAAAGGTGCTAACTTCGTCCTAAGACAGAAATTGACATTTAAAAATTAATTTATAAAAAATATAAATAAATCATATTATTGTTAAATCCAAAAATAAATTATCAATTGCCTCCAAAACTTTTTCTTAAAAAATCTTAAAACTCAACTTTTATGAAACAAAGCATAATTCGAAAATTGTATTGTCTATTTGATCATTAACTTAGGGAGGAACTGATTTTCACGTATGGATGTGTGTTTTATTTTGTTTTCATTGACCTTCATTTTTTAAAATTATTAATGTACATCAGGGGTACCACAGCTGCCTTGAATGTTTTTCTGGGCAACTTTTACGAGATTTATCACACTTTTACAAAATATGTAAATTTTATTATGACCAGAGTATCGAAAACCAATTCATTAAAAAAAACATTATTTGCACATCTATATATTCATAAATTAAGAGATAAAATCTAACAAATCATATAATTTTCTTGTTATTAATATTATTGTCAATATTTACAGATTTACATTACCAATATCACTTTATTAAATAATGAACATTCGTTATATTTACATATTTCACTCCAAAACAAGGGCGGACGGGAAAAAAAATCTTAGAATAATAACTTAGAAATAAACTTGTAGTATTTATAGAAAGGTTTCAAAGGTTTATTAAAATATCTAAAGAATAGTTTCACTCATGTTATTTCTGTAATTTTAACAACTATCATCACGTGATTTGCCTGTAAGTATGTACTGTAATGGGTTCTCCACAGTACACAAAAAACCGTCTGGGGGGTACGGGCACCCGCCCCCCCCCCCTGTATCCGCCTATGCTCCAAAAATAAATGTCTGGAGCGGATCTGAATCTAATATGGGGATACATAATTTTATATGCAGTTCGTAGAGTTATGATGGGTTGATAAGATTATTATAAGATGGCCGGCCATCCCTGATTTAAAGTATTTAAAGTGTATAATTTATTTCTAGTTACAGAATAGAAATGTGATGAAAAATTAAGACCAGATTATTATTTTAAAACTAATTTTAAATAAATAATGGTGTTTAAATTTCAAAGACAAATGTCGGTACTTGTGTATTAGCCGGTCTGCTGGGACTGTTATCCGTCATTGTTTATAACCAGAATAGTGATCATTCGGACTCTGATAACACCTTCTAATTCATATAGGAAATATTAATATACAAAATATAATAATAAAATGCTAATTCTAGGCTCCTCTAGCCATGTTCCATCATTCAAGATATAAATGTTTTTCCTACACTGTCGACGAAAACATCTCCATTTCTATCTTTGTTAAGATCCATTTTATCACATTTTTCACTTATTATTTGATCACGAATTATTTCGAAGTTCTGGAAGTATTTCACAGCTTCTTCCTAAAGAATTATTCTGTTCATTTTAAATAGACTGTTGGAGCAAGAATGAATTTTGTTGATTTTTTTTTTTTTTTTTACAACCTAAGAGATAATTAATTTTGTTTTTGATTTGATTTAATGAGAAAAAATAAAATAGTAATAAATTCAAACATAGAATTCATAAACAACCTTTTTTTATTTTTAATTTCTCCTCTTAGACCAAAGAAACAATATTATTTAATGTTTTAGATTAACGCTCCATCCGCCATTACACTAAAACTAATTTTAGAATTAGTGATAAAATTAAAAGGGTCTTTTTTTATTAATTTTTTAAAAATTTGTTTTAGTTTAAATATTTTCAGAAGAATTAACATTTTTCTTATTATTATTATTTTTTTACAAGTATGTTGAAGTGTACACCAATAAAATCCGTAAAATTAATTTCCTTTGTTTTTGCGGGTTCCCTCGTTCCTTTTTCTTTTCTTTGTTTATTTAATTTTATTGAAGCTTAAGATTAATAAATTTTACAAAAATTAATATATTGGTTTGAATAATAAAGAAAAGAAATGACATAAATAATATATAATAAGAAAAAAATAAGAAATGACAGCCCTTATCAGATAAGAAGCTTTGCGGTTCATGTATATATACCGCCAGTTCCCCCTACATAGACTATAACAAAAGGAATAAGACCAAAGCATAAAATTAAATTTAATAAAGAATACAGAAATTTAAATAGACAATAACAAAATTAACTAGACGAAAACGTTTTTGAAATACAGGAAAACAAATTTAAAACACCCAAATAGCTCAAATGAGATGAGTGAAAAGAAGAGGTTACACGAGATAAGGAGGAAGGTTTCTTGCAGACCGGCTAATACACAAGTACCCAATTATCCTTTATTAATTTGTATAATTGAATAACTTTATAAATACCTGAATGCTCTCCATTTATTCCCATTCATGACAAAAAGTTGGTTTTCCAAAGGCGCCTTTTCTTCATTTATTTCAAATCCATGGTCGACAAAATGTCCAAAATCTTTTACCAATATTTTCTGGATCAAATCGTGATCTATAGCGAGAAGACGTGGTGTCGTGAATTCGTAGTACCTTTAAAATTAAAATAAAATTATACCTGATTTATGAATTGTGGTAGTATTAGAATTGCTCAAATAACCAGTATGGTTTTTAGAACGTTGTAATTATTATCGCCCATTGGTGCATCCATAAATTAAAAACTGGATAATATATAATAATTCGTTATAATGATGATAATGTGCTTTTAGTATTTTTATTATATTTTTTACGTTCACATGTAAGAATAATAGTAATAAATCATTATGTTTCAATTTTTCACTCCAAAAAATATATATATCAAATTTAGTTTAATATGTTGCATGGTTTCGTTAATGTAAGCACATTTTTTTTATGCACTATTATTTCTTTGCTTTTCTCTTATTGGAGGAACTATAGGAATTACAGTATCTGTCCCGCAGATTGTCGCTTCTAGTTGAGTTACAAGTTTTAACTGTTTATTCATTTCACAATAAATACAAGTTGTGAGCTTTAATATGGAAACGATAATGTAATTATGGGTAATGAGTAGATTTCATTAATCAATTCATCATGAAATAAAAGTATCAACTAACATTTCGAATATTATGATGATGATATAAGGAAGAAAATGGTCCAGGTAGAGATCAAGAAAATTCTCTGTTATATACATAGAACTTTTTATTATATATATATATATATATATATATATATATATATATATATATATATATATAATAAAAAGTTAAAATTATATATTTTAAGACCGTGGAAAAATTCCAACAAAAAGCCCTTAAGTCTACAAAGTAAAACAGAAATAGAAATTATTGTTACGGGCGCCGGCAGGAAGGCGGAAGCGGGGGATTAGCGGCTTAACTCCGTCAGCGGGAGACGTTTAAATAGGATTAGGACGGTTCTAGATCGTCTTCTTTTGTCGGCAAAGGATTAAGAATATTCCAGAATTATCTGGCCCCTTCGAGTTCTAGAATGTTCGGCTTTGCCTATAAAAAGACTTCCGTCACCTCGAGTCAGTCAGTCTTAGCCTGAGAGTAGACCCTTGAAGATCTGTGATAAGTGTAATAAGTGAGTGTCAGTGTGATAAACTAGTCAGTGTTGAACCGGCCCGTGTAATAAGTGTATCAGTGAACTGTGACAGTCTCGCGAGTGTAATAAACTGTTTCTGTTTGCTACTGTGTGTCAGTTTGTGATACTTGAAGAATCTTACGGTCGGTGGACTAGTGAACTGTAAGTGTTAATTATTAGTTATAAATTGTAGTGTAATTTTATAATATTCATAGAAACTATTGTAACTAGTTAAGCTATCTAGAATTAGTAAAATCTTATATTATTGTAATAATTAAATAGGAGTTAGGCCTAGATTATAATATTTAGAATATTGTTATTATAAATTTATATTAGTTCAATAATTTAATTGTTAATAATTTACTTGTATCCTTTTTATCACTTTTGTAAATAAATGTTAGTATCTTTAATTAAGGGATTGTTTAATTCATTTTAATACCCAGTAGCCCGTAACAAATTGGTGTCAGAAGTGGGATTATTGTGTAATTGCTATTATTTTGCATTTTGTAATTATTGGGCTACTGTATGAAGAATGGCTTCTAAAAGTGTTAAGTTAATTGATTTAAAAGTTGCGGATTTGAAACGTGAATTGGAGGAACGTGATCTTGATTGTTCCGGAACTAAAAGTGTACTGCAAGAGCGCTTGCGTCAATTTTTTGTAGATTTAGGGGAAAATCCAGATGACGTTCTGTTTGAAACTGATTTAAGCAGGTTGTCTGCAACTTTTAAAAATGAGTTAAGCAATGTGAAAAATAAGCTAGGTAATGTACAGAATGAATTAGGTACTGTTAAAAATGAGTTAAGCAATGTTAAAAATGAGCTAGGTAATGAATTAGGTACTGTGAAAAGTGATTTATTGGATACATTAGAGTCTAAGTTAGGCATATTAGAGACTAAGTTAATGGAAAATGTTGAGAATAAGTTAGCTAATGTAGATAATAAGTTAGCCGATGTAAATAATGAAGTAGCTAATTTTGGTAATAAGTTAGCCGATGTAAATAATGAAGTAGCTAATTTTGGTAATAAGTTAGCCGATGTAAATAATAAAGTGGCTAATGTAGAATCTAGGTTAGGGGAAGAACTGAACTCAATTAAAGACGAACTTAGGCTAAGAGTCGAGGCTCTCGAGGGACGTATGAGCAACCCACCGAAGAACGACACCGACCTTTCCTCCGAGGGCAGCCTTCATAAAACCATTATGCCCGCCAATTCAGGGACGCCACCAACTCACAACACCATTCCAGTGTTCGACGGAAAGACGCCGTGGGAGGACTACATGACTCTCTTCGAGACTGCGGCTTCGATCCACCGGTGGTCGAAAGAGACCCAAGCTTCAGCTTTGTGCCTGGCCTTGCGGGGAGACGCCTTGGGAGTACTGCAGGGGATGCCACTGTCGGAGCGGTCTAACTACGGGGAGCTGGTTAGAAGACTGGAGATGCGTTTCGGCCACCGCCACATGGACCAGCTATATCGCTCACAGCTGAGAAGCAGGATCCAGAAGACCAACGAGACTCTACAGGAATTTGAAGCAGACATTGCACGGCTGGTGAGGAATGCTTACCCATCGGTCACCGATGATGTCTACGAGAGCCTGGCTGTCGACAAATTCCTGGATGGACTTCGGGACCCCGAGACGCAACAAGCAGTGAAGCTCGCCCGGCCAAAGACTTTGGGAGACGCATTATCTCAGGCCATGGAGTTCGAGGCTGTCAGGCAGTCAGTACGGGGCCATGCACGTATTCGAGCAGCAGAAGCGGAGCCTAATGTGGTCCCTAGCGTCGAAGATATTCTGTCAAAGGTTTTGGAGGCTCTAAGGACCCGTAAGAAGGAGGTATGCTGTTGGAGCTGCGGCCAACTTGGACACCCTAGAAGCAAATGTCCATCCAAGAAGCAAGAAAAGCCACAGGAACGAAGTAGGGTTGATGGGATGGAACAACTATCAGCCCGTTACGTCAGAGGCCCCAGGAAGACCAGTAGAGTTGCGTCATTAGGGAGCAGAACGAACAGCTTCTACGTTGATGGGAAGGTGAACGGGCAGCTGCGAAGTCTGCTACTGGATACCGGCGCAACCAAGACAATCTTGAGCTCAAAGACAGTTCCTGCTGAGAAGATGTTGCCAACGATTTGGACATTACGGACTGCCACAGGAGAGCCAGCGAAGGTCTACGGGGAGACAGTTGCCTACTTCATCATCGGTGGTAAACATCTGAAGCACCGCGCTCTCGTGGCAGATATTGATGAAGATGTCATATTAGGCACGGACTTGATGATCACATGCGGGATCAAGCTGGATATGGCAAGAGGGGTGATGACGCTGGGAGACGAAGAAGTCATCCTGCGGCAGGGAAAGGACATCTACGCACGAGTGCGCTTACTGGAAGACACCACTTTACCTGCACGGAGCCAAATCATAACGCATGGGACGATCGAAGGGCCTCTACCTGAGGGTCAATGTGTGCTACTTGAACCGGGAAGGCAAGAAGAACAGGAGATCGGACGCGGCGTAATGGTTGCAAGGTCTCTCATCAAGGTCGGACGTACCACTCCGATTCGGCTAATGAACCTGAACAGCTTCCCAGTAACGCTGAACAAAGGAACACCGGTAGGGGAATGTACAACCGCTACCTCAGTGGTACGTCAGCTGCAACGTCAACCCACCGAGCTACGAAGATTGCCTGCAGAACTAACAGGATTTGTGGACGAATCATGCCGGGATCTCTCACCTGAACAGAGCGAGGAAGTGAAGAAGATGATTACCCGATGGCAAGACGTTTTCGAGATCAGCCCAGGGCCACGGGGTAGAACGGATATCGTCCAGCATAGGATTGACACCGGGGATGCTAAGCCCATCCGACAGGTCCCGCGGAGGCTGCCGTTAGCCAAACGGGAGGACGCCGAGAAGATCATCAAGGAGATGGCGACTGATGGTGTCATTGAGCCTTCGAGTAGCCCCTGGATGTCTCCTGTTGTACTGGTGAAAAAGAAGGACGGCACAACGAGATTCTGCGTGGACTACCGCCTTCTGAACAACGTCACCAAGAAAGACAGCTATCCGCTCCCCAGGATTGATGATACGCTGGACACCCTAGAGGGGTGTGAACTTTTCTCTACCTTGGATCTCCGCAGTGGATATTGGCAGGTTG
Source organism: Arma custos (assembly GCA_037127475.1). Classification (NCBI taxonomy): domain Eukaryota; kingdom Metazoa; phylum Arthropoda; class Insecta; order Hemiptera; family Pentatomidae; genus Arma; species Arma custos. Next base: position 87,398,177 of record CM073764.1, on the reverse strand, counting down.
GATTGAAACCTGAAGATAAAGAGAAGACAGCGTTCTCGATTGGGACTGGACTCTGGCAATTTACGGTAATGCCATTCGGGCTTTGCAATGCTCCTGCAACATTTGAGAGGCTGATGGAAAGCGTGTTAAGAGGTCTCTCTTGGGAAATTTGCCTGGTATACTTAGATGACATCATTGTGCTGGGAAAGTCCTTCGCTCACCATCTGAAGAATCTGGAGAAGGTCTTCGAACGACTGCGTGCAGCGAACCTTAAATTGAACCCGAAGAAGTGTCATCTCTTCCGAAGGCAAGTCAACTATCTGGGGCATGTTGTGTCGGACAACGGAGTTGCCGTTGACCCAGAGAAGATTACAGCGATCACCGACTGGCCAGTACCTCGAGATAAGCACCAAGTAAGAAGTTTTCTCGGCCTCTGCACCTACTACAGGAGGTACGTGAAAGGATTTGCTAACATTGCAAAACCTCTTACCAGGCTTACCGAGGAAAAACGGACGTTCCTTTGGGATCACGAGTGTCAGGCATCCTTTGAGGAGTTGAAGAAGAAATTGAGTAGTGCTCCTATTCTGAGCTATCCACGTCCCGAGGGCAAGTTCATACTTGACACAGACGCTAGCAACACCGCTATTGGAAGCGTCCTCTCTCAGCTCCAAGATGGAGAAGAAAGGGTTATTGGATATTTCAGTAAAGCGCTCTCAGCTCCGGAACGCAACTACTGTGTCACAAGGAAGGAGCTTCTGGCAGTGGTGAAATCTATAGAACATTTTCACAAATATCTATATGGCAGAAGATTTCTCCTGAGAACGGACCACGCGGCTCTAATATGGCTGCTACGATTCAAGTCACCAGAAGGACAAGTGGCGAGGTGGATAGAGCGCCTTCAAGAATATGACTTTGAATCTGCTCATCGTGCTGGAACGAGTCACAGAAATGCGGATGCGCTCTCAAGGAGGCCTTGTGGCGAAGACTGCGGGCATTGTTCTCGACAAGATGAGAAGCAGGCAGCAGTGTTGAGGACAACGGTGGTCATGGACAGTTGGGAGGATGCAGAGGTATCAAAGGAGCAGGACAGGGACCCGGACTTGAAACAAATGAAGCAGTGGAAACTATCAGGGCAAGGAAGACCAACCTGGCAGGATGTTGCTCCAATGTCGAAGAATGTAAAGACTTACTGGGCCCAATGGGACTCCATTCTAGTGGACAACGGGCTGCTGAAAGGGCATTGGAGAACACGGAAGGAGATCAGCGCAGACTTCAGCTCATCGTTCCAAAGAGTAAAGTGCCCGAAGTACTCAGGGAACTTCATGACGGAGTATCTGGCGGCCACCTTGGAGTTCACCGTACATTGGAAAAGGTACGTGAACGCTTTTACTGGGCAAACCTTAAGGACGATGTGTTGGACTGGTGCAGGCGTTGTGCGACCTGTGCGGCTTCTAACGGACCCATAAGAAGAAAGAAGGCCCCAATGAGGAAGTACAACGTGGGAGCACCGTTTGAGAGGATAGCAATTGACATCGCTGGCCCTTTCCCTGTGACGGATGAAGGTAACCGGTATATTCTCGTGGCCATGGACTACTTTTCCAAGTGGGTGGAAGCTTACGCCCTTCCGAATAAGGAGGCAGTCACGGTTGCGGACGTACTGGTGAAGCAGCTCGTCAGTAGGTTTGGAGTACCCATGGAACTTCACTCTGACCAGGGACGAAACTTCGAGTCTGCAGTCTTCTCCGGGATGTGCGAAGCACTGGGAATACGGAAGACCAGGACGACACCTCTTCACCCTCAATCCGATGGCATGGTGGAGCGCATGAACAGGACTATGGGTCGATATTTGTCCAAAGTAGTCTCCGACCATCAGCGAGACTGGGACCAGTATCTTCACCTGTTCCTGCTGGCCTACCGCAGTTCAGTCAGTGAGGCAACGGGGCAGACTCCCGCAAATGTGGTATTCGGCAGAGAACTTCGGTTGCCTTGTGATCTGAAATTCGGTTTCAAGCCTGACGAGGAAATTGCCGGAGAGGAGTACGTCACGGATCTACGGAAGCGAATGGATAATATCCACGAGAAGGTTCGCACAAACATCCAGGGGGCTAGTGACAGAATGAAGGAGCGCTACGACATCAGGGCTGA